>JAWNMD010000068.1:0-469977 GCA_035044365.1 Drosophila neotestacea | reverse complement strand
ATAGCAACAGCTGAGCCAATCAGCGACTACCAAAACTGCTCAAATTAAGAAAAGGAGAGGATCAGGGAATTGAAGATTAGGCTGACAAAATAGGCAGAAGAAAATATGTAGGAAGGTTAGGTAGTCAGTCAAGATATCCACGTGAATTGCTGCGAGTGCGTGCGCTGCTGACAAGCAGAAATTACAACTCTTGCTTTCTTGTACGTGCGTTTTGCCATACTTGCGCACTGCAAGTTAAATTTATTAAAGTCCGCGTGCACCATAAACATACATAATCACTTAAAATCAACGCGCAATCCACGCAGCAGCTGGACAAATTGTGGGGAATCGGCGGAGCCCACGCAACGTATCTTGGCCGGCAGCCGCGCAAGGCACAGCAGCTCGCCCTTAACAGCGCAACAGCAAAGACAGACACACTCACAGGAGCCAAAGCCAAGCCGTGAGTTCGTCCCTGTATATAACGTGGTGCATGTTCATGCCCTTAACACCACGTTATACATGCCCTTGTGACGGCGCCGCAGTGAGGCATTAGCAACGCCAGCATTGTGCCCTCCAGCCGTTATGCCCGCCCAGCTTTTGTTAGAACAGCTGTTTAACACGGCCGAATACGTCCTTTAGGGCATAGCTGCAACAGCCACCTTACCCTTTTAACTGGCGAACGTCAACCAGCAGGCGCAGCCAGCAGTGCATACTGTATTTTTTATCTGGCGCAGCCAGCAGCGCATCTTGTCCATAACAAGAAGGCGTCTTCTTGCCGTGAGCAGCTTGCATTCCTGTCCCGCAGCTGCTACTACCTTTGGAGGAGGCGATATATATATATGTATATATCTTTAGATTTACCTGCAAATTAGCATAGAATAGTTGAATTTCAATGTCATTGAATAAAATTTGTACATGCATTTGTGTGTGTGTATTTACAAGTTTATGTACATGTCCTAATCTCCTGTTTATTAAAAATCCGTCCACAGTCCCTTGCGATCCCAAGAGAGCTCTGATAGGGTTAGGGAATCCTGTGATGTCCTGAAAAGGTATAAGACTATATACATACATATAAATTACACAAGACATAAACTTAAACGTCCATGACACACGCATACATACATTTGAATTCATACATAAATTGTCTGCCATAATTATATAAGTAATAATTAAAACACTATTATTTATATATTTCATATTATTATTTATTACATCAAATTATTTATTCTACTTATTCTAATTTATATACTAATTTGCATTTAATATACATTTGTTTACCTTTTTGTTCTCGCGCCCATCTGATCGTTAGTGAGTTTCGTGTCGATATATTTGTTAGTAAATACCGTTTAAAATAAATGCTGCAATTTAATACTGAGGCAAGAGACATAAAATAATAAAATTAAATACAATGTTAAATAATAAGAATAGTAAAACTAATTAAATTTGTTAAACTTAAAATTGAAACAAACATGATTTGCTAATTATTTATTTAGGGTGAGATGGGTATGTGGTGAGGTTGGGTAAAGTCTGGATTAGGGAGTCGGCACAAACCATCGCAGCCGACTATAGGATGGGAGGTCGTCGTAAGATGGAATGACATCTGTCCATCTAATCCTTGTCAGCAACTTGTCCGGATAGCCGTTATGAGACCGAAGTCCGAATATGTGTTTCCGAAAGTAAAAATATAAATAATTTTGTTAACCCGACTCGCCCAGTATCGAGGTCGTACTCATCCCTGAGTAATACCGATAGCTAGCCGGCAAATCTATACTTGGCTGCGACCGATTAGTCGGATCCTAACAAGTGGCGCCCAATGGAAAATTATTAGGAGAGTAGGATTCCGACTTAATTTTTTTATAAATTGAAATAGAAATGTCGCTATTCTCGCCCAGCGCACATTGAACACCCAGCTTTGATTGGACCGCGGGGAGAACCTTAAAGCCTCACCTGTTGCTGCCACGGTTGGGCTGTCCAGTACTGCGTTTGGGTGTGGAGATATCGACCACTAGTAGTCAGGCCTAGGGGCTGGACCCAGAAATGGACCACTATGTCCGAATTTCATCTCACCCAGTTTTTTAAATTTTTGTCTTCTTGGTCTTAATAATTTGCAGTGTTTATTATTAGTTAGCAGTTCCGTTCGAGATAGTGTCCTGGCAAGTTTTAGTACAATAATACTTGCTTCTTTTTTAGGATTCTATTTGGGTGAATTTTTCTAAGTTTGGAGCACTAAATAGTTAAGTTATTTTTTAGAATTATTTTCATAGCTTTATATAAGTTTCTTGTATAAATATTTATAGAAGGTATAATTTAAATAGCTTGTCCATTTTGGTATATTATTTATTGTATTTATGTTAAATGTTTGCAAATAATTACAATAGAAAATATTAAATGGTAAGACAGAGTACGAGTAAAAAAAGAAATATAAAAAGATTGAATAATAAATATAGGGAAGTTGAGCAATTGGTGCAGCGTGGTAGGGGCAGCGTGGTGAGTTTCGCGATAAAAGCCGACCGTCGGTAGATCGGAAGACTATGCGTAATCTCGACTTCATTCGGAATAGAGGGGTGGAGGAAATGGGTCCCACGACGCGAGCTAACGCTAATAATCCCGACGCTGATCCAGGGTCAGGACGGCACACTCCGTCGTTAATGGCATTGGACGAGTCGATCCAGGGCGCAGTTGGAGGGGCACAGCAGAAGGCAGGCGCCATCCCAAAGCAGCGATACTCCGAATTGCCAAACCGGAGCTCTCCGAACGAGAACCCGAGCGAGATCCAATCGGCGATCAATGTGGCACTTCTCCAGGCACAGGAGACCTATAGAACGGCGATGTCCACCCAGCTGTCGGAATTTCAGGCCGAATGATGGAGGCGGGATGATGGAGTTCATGTTTGAGATCCAGGGAGTGGTGAGAGGCGTACAACAAACGAACAAGGCGCCAGTGGAGCCGCCGCAGATCCCGATATCAACGACCGCATTCCCCGCATCTGTGCCTGAGCCGGTTGTATCCCATCCTGGTCGTTGGGTTGACAACAAGGAATTGGAGGCACAACAGAGAGCTGAGTTCGAGTCCCATGGACGGCCGTACGGGGACGAGCGGAAGAGGAACGAGGCCAGATACCCTGAACATCACTCGGCAGGACGGTCGGATTACGTCCAGGCTCGCCGCTGGGGACTCACGTTTGATGGCAGACCGAAAACGATGCCCGTAAAGGAGTTCATATTTCGAGTGGAACATATGCAGGATGCTTACCAATTACCCTGGGCGGAGGTTATCCGGGATTTCCACCTCCTAGTGGACGGACGGACCAAGGATTGGTTTTGGATGCAGGCGAGATCCGGGGAGGCGATGAACTGTGTTACTCCCTCGAAAAACATTTCCAGACACGAAGAACCAGTTTCGAGCAGGAACAAGAGCTCCGAGAACGTCGGCAGCGATCCGGAGAGAGCATCGACGATTATCTGATGGAGATGTTAGCTCTCAGATCCCGAATGGAGAACCATTTCTCGGATCACGACTTAATCAAAGTCGTGAAGGTCAACATCAGGGACAGCATATCACGCGTGATCTACCCGATGTTCATCACCAGCTGGGAGATGCTACGGGACGAATGTCATGACGCCGAGAAGTGGGTGACCAACCGATGGAGTCGACCGCCTGCTGGTCCGCCGCCGATGAGACCAAGAGGTGTGTGCTCCAAGAGGTGTGTGCTCCAGAGCCAGAGAAAGAACCACAGGAGCCACCAGCCGAAGCCGTGGAGGCTTTGTATCGGCCGCGTCAAAGCGGCGGAGAGAGGGCGTGTTGGAACTGTGGGGAGCAAGGACACACTTTCTGGGACTGTGAGTCGCTGGTGCGCAAGATCTTTTGCTACCGGTGTGGATTGCCTGATGTGTTGGTGACCAAGTGCCCGAAATGCCAGGCGGGAAACAGTCGCCAGGGCAGGATGCAAGCGGAGGAGTCATGTCCTGTGGTCCCGACTCCGAAGTAGAGCCGGCCTCCCGTTGCATGTTAGCAGTAGATTCTAAGGTTAAGGATAATAATTTAGTAAAAGTAAAAATAGTTAAAGGAAACAACACACAATTACGTAAGCCCAGGTGGTCCGCTCGGTTTCCTTTATCAGTCTGCAAAGCAGCCTATGAAGAAGCCCGCGTACGGATATTTCAGCAGGGGTCTACGGTAAGCATAAGCCAACAGCTATATCGCCACGTGTGCAGCGAGCCAGGTCGCGTTATAAGGAGAGAAGTCTAGAGCGCCGACGTGTGTGTGCATCTGTCAGGATGGTGGTGAGTGGCGACAAGCGCGCTTACGCTGAAGTCCAGCTGCAAGGACGTCCAGTGGAGGGTCTGTTAGACACCGGAGCATCTGTGAGTCTGCTAGGAGCTGGCGGTCCGGAGTTGATACGGCAACTCGGATTGAGGATGACTCCATCGACAACCACCGTACAAGCAGCCGGAGGCACGAGGCACGAAATCATCGGCAAAGTAGACTTCATGACGGAGTACGCGCACACGGAACGGTCGCTCACGCTATATGTGTGTCCTTCGCTCCAGCAGCCCCTGTATTTGGGCATCGATTTCTGCCGAAAGTTCAAGCTCGCACCACACATCGTAGGAGTAGGAGTCGAGGCATTGGACCAGGTGGAGTCCGAGTTCATGACGAAGAGTGAACCTGTCGAGCCGCACATCCTGGACGAGTCCCAGCAGAGGATAGTAGACGCGCAGATGCATCAGTTCCGGTCTTACGAGCGCGAAGGCTTGGGAAAAACATCGATGGAGCAGCACACCATCCAGCTGGCAGCTGGAGCCGTGCCCGTGAAAGAGCGCTTCTACCCAGTGCCGGCGGTGCAGCAGTTGCTTTTTGCAGAAGTGGATGAAATGCTGCGACTCGGGGTGATAGAACCCAGCGAGAGTCCGTGGAGTAACCGGATGACCTTGGTGCGGAAACCTGGGAAAAATCGGCTTTGTTTAGACGCTCGAAAGCTGAATGCTGTCACTATAAAGGATGCTTACCCGCTGCAAAACATCGAGTCCATATTAAGCCGAGTAGACGACACCGTGTATATAAGCAGCGTCGATTTGAAACATGCATTATGGCAAATTGAACTCGAGCCGAAGAGTCGGGAGTACACGGCGTTTACAATTCCAGGTCCACCTCTTTATCAGTTTCGAATGATGCCGTTTGGTTTGTGCAACGCGGCGCAGAGATTGTGTCGCCTGATGGACCGCGTGATACCCCAGAGGCTGAGGAACAAGGTCTTTGTGTACTTGGATGATCTGCTGGTGATATCCAAAACCTTCGAGGAGCACATGGAGTTGGTGGCAGAAGTGGCAAAGTGCCTGAGTTCGGCCAATTTAACAATTGCTTTGAAAAAGTCTCAGTTTTGTTTTAAATATCTGAGGTATCTGGGATACATCATCGGCGTTGGGTCGTTACGGACGGATCCGGAAAAGGTGCAGGCGATCCTCCAGATTCCAGTGCCAAAGAGTGTGAGACAGTTAAGGAGTTTCCTGGGCACAGCTGGCTGGTACCGAAGATTCATTCGAGACTTCTCTGGACTATCTGCACCCCTGACGGATTGCTTGAAGGAAAAAGCCCGGTTCAAGATTACAGATGAGGCAGTCGCGGCATTCCATGCGCCTAAAAATTCCCTGACCTGTGCGCCGGTGCTGGTGCATCCAGATTTCCAGCAGCCGTACTTCATCCAGTGCGATGCGAGCCATGTAGGGATTTGGGCGGTACTGTTTCAAAGGGATGAGGAAGGATCCGACAGGCCAATAGCCTTCTTTTCAGCGAAGCTTCGAGGTGCGCAGTTGAATTACAGCGTCACCGAGAAGGAATGCTTGGCAGCAGTCAAGGCCGTTGAGAGGTTCCGACCCTACGTGGAAATGATGCCATTCACCATCATCACGGATCATGCCAGTCTGCAGTGGCTGATGACACTGAAGGATTTGAGTGGGCGGTTGGCTAGATGGTCTTGGCTTTGCAATCCTTTCAGTTCAGCGTGGAGCACCGGAAAGGGAAGGACAACGTCGTAGCCGATATGCTGTCTCGACCGTTTGAGCTGGATGAGCTCAATCTCTTTGAGTTCGAGACGAAGGCTTTTGAGAGCGACGAGTACCTAAATCGGCTGAAAGTAGTGCAGGAGCAGCAGGAACGTTTCCCAGACTTGCGGGTCGATAAAGGACTCCTGTTTAAACGTATGCAGTTTGCACGTGAAGACAGCGAGGAATTCTAGTGGAAGTTGTGGATTCCAGAGGCCATCGCGAGTACTCTCATTCAGCTGGCACACGAAGGAGAAAACCGGATGCATGGAGGGGTGGCCAAAACGCTAGCATGGCTCAGAGCGATCCCCAAGGCGACGGCGTTAGCAACTGTGAAGATACTAAAGGATGATATATTTTCACAGTTTGGAGTACCGGAGGTGATACATACCGACAACGGGAAACAATTCACGGCGAAGGAGTTTGGAGCCTTGATGCAGAATCATGGCATAGAGCATCTTAAGACTGCTAATTATTCTCCACAGGCGAACGCCTCAGAGCGTGTTAACCAGTCGGTGCTGGCAGCGATCCGCACGCATGTGACCGAGGATCAGACGACGTGGGATGAAAGGCTGTCCGAAATTCAGACGGCGGTATGCAGTGCAGTCCATGTGAGCACAGGAGTGTCGCCGTACTTTGCCATGTTCGGACAGAATATGTTCATGAACGGCAGCGACTACTCACTGGCGAGGAAGCTTGGTGCACTGGAGGACGCGGTGATAGCACCATTAGCACGCTCGGAGAGACAACAGTTGTATCGAGCGCGTATACAGGAGACGCTGCACAAGGCCTACGAAACGACGGAAAACCGGTACAACTTGAAGGCACGCGATATTAAGTACGTACCTGGACAAGAGGTCTTTAAGCGAAACTGCGTACTAAGCGACTTCAGCCGAAATATCAACGTGAAGTTCTGCAGGAAGTACGTGAAATGTCAAATTGTAAGGCCTATTGGGAAGAGCCTCTACGAACTGGCGACGTTGCAAGGCAGTCCTTCCACGCTAAGGATCTGAAACAGTGAAGAAAAGGAGTCAGAATAGCCCGGCTAGCTCAGTCGGTAGAGCATGAGACTCTTGATCTCAGGGTGTGGGCGGTGGCCTACGTTGGCGCCGAGGTACACAGGACTTCCATCTCTCCATTCCCACAGGTGACGGTGTGGTGTTATGGTAGCCCCTGGGTATCGAAATATCGATAGCAGCTCAGCTGTTGTTAGCGCCATCTAACGTCATCAAGCGCGTGACGACAACAACATAGCAACAGCTGAGCCAATCAGCGACTACCAAAACTGCTCAAATTAAGAAAAGGAGAGGATCAGGGAATTGAAGATTAGGCTGACAAAATAGGCAGAAGAAAATATGTAGGAAGGTTAGGTAGTCAGTCAAGATATCCACGTGAATTGCTGCGAGTGCGTGCGCTGCTGACAAGCAGAAATTACAACCCTTGCTTTCTTGTACGTGCGTTTTGCCATACTTGCGCACTGCAAGTTAAATTTATTAAAGTCCACGTGCACCATAAACATATGTTACATAATCACTTAAAATCAACGCGCAATCCACGCAGCAGCTGGACAAATTGTGGGGAATCGGCGGAGCCCACGCAACGTATCTTGGCCGGCAGCCGCGCAAGGCACAGCAGCTCGCCCTTAACAGCGCAACAGCAAAGACAGACACACTCACAGGAGCCAAAGCCAAGCCGTGAGTTCGTCCCTGTATATAACGTGGTGCATGTTCATGCCCTTAACACCACGTTATACATGCCCTTGTGACGGCGCCGCAGTGAGGCATTAGCAACGCCAGCATTGTGCCCTCCAGCCGTTATGCCCGCCCAGCTTTTGTTAGAACAGCTGTCTAACACGGCCGAATACGTCCTTTAGGGCATAGCTGCAACAGCCACCTTACCCTTTTAACTGGCGAACGTCAACCAGCAGGCGCAGCCAGCAGCGCATACTGTATTTTTTATCTGGCGCAGCCATCAGCGCATCTTGTCCATAACAAGAAGGCGTCTTCTTGCCGTGAGCAGCTTGCATTCCTGTCCCGCAGCTGCTACTACCCTTGGAGGAGGCGATATATATATATGTATATATCTTTAGATTTACCTGCAAATTAGCATAGAATAGTTGAATTTCAATGTCATTGAATAAAATTTGTACATGCATTTGTGTGTGTGTATTTACAAGTTTATGTACATGTCCTTATCTCCTGTTTATTAAAAATCCGTCCACAGTCCCTTGCGATCCCAAGAGAGCTCTGACAGGGTTACGGAATCCTGTGATGTCCTGAAAAGGTATAAGACTATACACATACATATAAATTATACAAGACATAAACTTAAACGTCCACGACACACGCATACATACATTTGAATTCATACATAAATTGTCTGCCATAATTATATAAGTAATAATTAAAACACTATTATTTATATTTTTCATATTATTATTTATTACATCAAATTATTTATTCTACTTATTCTAATTTATATACTAATTTGCATTTAATATACATTTGTTTACCTTTTTGTTCTCGCGCCCATCTGATCGTTAGTGAGTTTCGTGTCGATATATTTGTTAGTAAATACCGTTTAAAATAAATGCTGCAATTTAATACTGAGGCAAGAGACATAAAATAATAAAATTAAATACAATCATAAATAATAAGAATAGTAAAACTAATTAAATTTGTTAAACTTAAAATTGAAACAAATATGATTTGCTAATTATTTATTTAGGGTGAGATGGGTATGTGGTGAGGTTGGGTAAAGTCTGGATTAGGGAGTCGGCACGGTACTCATCCCTGAGTAATACCGATAGCTAGCCGGCAAATCGATACTTGGCTGCGACCGATTAGTCGGATCCTAACACTTTTAGTTGTGGTTCATAGTCTGCCAATCTTCTTTTTGTTGATCAAGCGCCTTTTCCCTCCGTTTTTCTATTTCGATAATTCACTTATCACTTTTAGCTGACCAGCAGCTGAAATTAGAACGCCACATATATTTTTCTCATCAGCTGCTAAATGGCAGCGTAATGCTAGGTTTACTTGGACATTACAATCGGTAAATCAAATTTCGAAGGCTCACATGCCCAAATGCACCCCTGACGCGTTGTGCCAGTCAATGTAAACCTAGCATAATGGTAGCTAAAAACAGTGTTGAAAAACGCTCGTCTTTTTAGCTGGAAACTTTTGCTGGAGATCGCACCAGCCAAAATGCCACAGCAGAAAATTCTGCTTGCTTTTAGCTACTTTTTTTTATATGAAGTTGCCAGTCAGCGTACACGATTTTTAGTGCTGGGTACTAGGCTTTACGGTGATATACCGACGGCAGTGTAAGAACGCTTTAACGCCTTAGAAGTCAATGATTATATTTGCGATTTATTTTTTGTGATCAAGATAATGATTATTTTTGAGTTTTACTATATTACTTAAAAATATTGAATATTTTTGAAGAAAACCATAAAAGTCAGAAATTTAAAAATCATGCCGGATAAGGACGGAACAAAAATAAAAATTTTGGTGCAAGCCATTTTTTTCTGGGTCTACTAAAAGTGGGTAATTTTTTTATTACAAAAAAAAAAAACAAATAATCATTTGTCAAGCAAAGAGTCCGCAGAAAAGGTCTTTATTTTTGTTGTTGCGATTGCCTTGTGTTGTTGCCTAAGACATTTCGTCACAGGAAAAGCATTAAAGTGGAAGAAGAGAGAGCAGGCCCGCTGTAAATGTTTACCCATCCACACGCGCAACGCACATACATGCTCAGAAGACCGTTTGCCGAGTTTTTACAAAGGAAACGGTCTCGACTGAACACAAGCTCCGAGCGACCGAATAAACGGTCTTCGGTTGAGCGAAGGGCAACCCAAAGAAGAACAAAGTTTTCTGAAGACTTACGCAAAGATATCGGCGAATCAAAATTCAGCCTCCTCCTCGACGAGTCCACAGCGTTAAGCTGTTAAGCGTTACAAAAGTTCTAGGTATGTATTATTCACATAGTTTTTAATAAGAATTACTTTTATTAAATTAAATATTAATTACATTTATTTTGTGAATGTATATATATTTATGTAGGTGTGGTCATCAATTATTTTTCGGTGCGGCGGGGTGTATTCGTATCTTCGTTTTTAAAAATTATTGCTTTAGGAAGGGGAAATGCCGAAGCCATTGTCGATAGCGTCAAAAATGTATTGTCTTTCTATAAATTAGATATTTAAAATCTCATTGGTATTGGGGCAGACAATGCCAATGTACTGACAGGCAGAAAACATAGTGTTTTCACAGAGTTAAAAAAGAAAACTCCAACGCTAATTTTGATAAGATGTGTGTGCCATTCTGTGCAGCTGGCTATTAGTCAAGTATGCAAACATCACCTCACAGAGAATTTGGATTTTTTAATCAATGAAACGTTTAACTGGTTTTCAAAAAGTTCAAGCCGTCAAACAGAATATCAAAAAATTTATAAATGTTTAAACGATGATAAGGTATTTCAAACTGTTGTTACAGACATTTGAACTTTTGTCTTATCATTTATGTATTGTTTTTTAAGTGTTCGTGGGTATTCCGTTTATTAACTTTGTTGTACCCATTATGTACAAACAAAGTGAATTATTGTTTCAATAAAATTTTTATCGTATAAATTATAATTATGTATATATTTTAATTATGTAAATGTTTTCTAAAAGGTTCCTTTGACAATACCCAGAGTCAGCGACACAAGGTGGTTGATTGAAATGGCAGAATCGAGAATATTGGATCAGTGGGAAGAGCTGCCATTTGGCTTAGCTGCAACTAACGAAAAATGATTTAAAGCGCAAATGCTGCACCAGCAATTCAGCGATGACGTTAATTATCTCTACCTGATTTTTTTAAAGCCAATTCTTTGCGACTTACAAAAGGTGAACAAGTCATTGATAAATGATTTGGAGTTTGCCATAAATTCTCTAAAGAAAGGAGTTATACCACCAGGAGTTGAATTTGATATATTTGAAACTGACGATATTGAGAGGTATGCGGACACAACTCTCCAGAAGGGCTACGATTTCGAAAAAAAAGGTAAAGTCCCTGAATATAAATCAAAATAAAGAAAAAAAATTCGGGACCGCTGCACAGATTTTACAATTGAATTGATTAAACAATTAAAACAGAGGTAAGCAATTTCGTGTTAATTTTTATGAGCGACTAAATAATTTGGTTATTACTTTTAGGCTACCGGATAACTTTAAACTTCTTAAGCAGACTGATGCTTTTTCCGTCACCAAGATATTGTGCGCGGTGAAGAAAAGTATGACAGAAATTTTGGAGTTCCTGGAAGTCAAGAATATTTCTGAATTTGAACGCCAATACAACAACATTAATTTGATCAAGTGGGACAACATCAGCGACACAAACAAATTTTGGTTAGAGGTGCTAAACTTTAAAGGTACTAGTGGAAACCGCAGATTTTTTGAGTTGGCAACTGTGACCATCCAAATGTTGTGTTTGCTCTGGTCAAACGCGGAAATTGAAAGGGCTTTTAGCCAGGTAAACCTAATCAAATCCAAATTAAGAAATTCGATGTGCTAAAGGTAAGGTAAAGTGTTTATTTCAAGCAAAAAGATATACTGTATTCATTATTATTTCAATATACAGATACGGTTTGCGAATGATCGGAAAATACTGCGTCGACTATGAAGTGCCTGCAAAATATCTGCGCATGATAGGCACTAATACGTCATACGCAAATGAGGAAGACCAAGAAGATATTGATAAAATAATGAAAATCTTAAAAAAAAAAAAAATAAATAAAATAAACTGTTGTTTTTATGAGATTTTTTCGCTTATTTGATCAATTTTTTTAAGCTTTTTTTTTGGATTTTTGGATCATTGTTTTCAGCTTTTTTTCCCATTCTTCCCGTCAAAAACAGATTTTTTTGCTGGTCAAAAGATGGCAGCACTGTTTGTCGAAGAGCTCAAGGCTGGGTTGATCTTGTTATATGTCATTTCACTTTCAAAATATTCCTGTACAAAAATACTGAAAAACCAAATCTTCGCGATCCTGCTTTAAATATATTAACTGTTTGTCAAACAGTGCTGAAAAAGGCCAGTCATTTTCTGGCAACTCCCTAATTCTGGTATACAGATGCACCCCTGACGTGCTGTGCCAGACTGTGCCACTCAATGTAAGCCTAGCAATTGACAATCCAAATTTTTTTTTTCAAGAATCCCCTTTACTTAATATTATGTCGAAATAAATTGATTTATTAAAATTTAATCTTATTGTTCAATCAAGACATTTTCTTAACAGCACGATAAACTCATAAAATTACTTATAAGTTATAAGCCTAGTACCCAGCAAAGTTGTGGCAGCAACGAAAAAAATAAAGTCTAATTTTTCGCTGGTAAGCAGCTTAAAGCAGAGTTGCCAATAAACAGAAGTTAATTGGTAAGAAAGGGGAAAAGGGGCCTTTATGTATTTTATAAATTACATAAATGAAGATCGCACCAGCTAAAAGCCACAGCAGAAAATTCTGCTTGCTTTTAGCTACGGTTTTTTTTACATGGAGTTGCCAGTCAGCGTACACGATTTTTCAGTGCTGGGTACTAGGCTATAACCAAAAAGTCAAACGCGTTGCTTGTGTATTTTATACCAAAAAATCGGATATTTGTTTAGCAGTGCCAAATACTCTGTTTATACGAAGCCCAAATTGCGAATTGATTTCAGGAAATTTGGTCAAAAATGTGTGTTCAAGAAGGCTCTTTCCACGTTTCGTCATTCGGAGTCATTCAAACTACAATTCCGTCATTCGAACAGAATTTATGATTGCACTTTTTTAACTTTTCTGACACTACTCGCAATTATTTTATTTTATAAACACAATAAACACTTAATTTTAACCAAAACAATGCTTGCTCACAAAGTGGACAGCCGATTTGTTTTGAGCGAATGACAAATCGGCGAATGCCTTGTCAAATTGAAGGACCAAATGACGCGAATGACAGTGCTCAAGAAAAGCGGGCATAAGCTTCAGGAACTATAAGATCGATACGTTCACAATTAAACTAGAATGAATAATATATCGATTCCGAAATACGATATTTAAGTAAAAAACGATATGATATTCAATGCGATCATAGAGGAAGTAACAACAAGAGAGGAATTGACTGGCTAACAGAATTGGATTGAGGCTATGCCGCGTGACTTAAGATTTAACAGTCCCATGTTAGTTTACATAGAGCAAGCTTATGATTTGCGTTTTTGTTTTGATTTGTGCTTTGCTTGGCGTGTACTCTGTGCACTCAGTGGCAGAGTCTGGTGTTGAAAAAAAAAGGTAATTGTTAAATGGACGGCCAACCTCTCTGTATAGACCCCGATTTATCATAAATGTAGGTCTATTCAAGTTTTTTTTTTAATTTTAATTGTTATCAATGTTGTTGTTGTTGCTATGTTGTAGTTTTTGTTGTTGCTGTTGCTTTTATTATTGTTTTTGTTGTTGTTTTTTAAATTTTTTTTCGCTTATTTTAAATAAAAATAACTATTAATGCAAAGCAAAAAGAATTAGAGCTGTCTGTTGTTATTGGAGCTTATACCTATAAAATAGCTAAATTGGCAGTGAAAGCTATTGGTGTTATTTAAAAAATTGCTGTAGTTGTTATTGTTAATATCATATTGCCGTATATATGTATATATTAGATACATATATGTATACTTCCCACATGCAATATAAGTTTGCTATATCGATATTTAGAGCAATATATTGCAAATTTTATCATCTCTTACTTGATGTTTCTCCTCTTATGCCCTATTCCCACTAAGCAACATCTAACATTTAACAAATTTTAGCATTATGTGCTTATACTTTTACCCGTGCCGAAATTTTCAACATCGTTCCAAAAATTTTTTTTTGATGTTGCTATCTCTCAAGTTCCCAGGCGATATTTAGACAAAAGTTCTCAAATGGAACAATAGAAACTTATCAACACTGCGAAAACGTAAACAATGTCAACTTGAATAATGGCAAATCAAGAAGAAGATTTATAAAAAGCAATCAGAAACATATCATTCAGTCGGGAGAGCCCGAAAGTAGAATACTCTGTGTTAGTAGAGAATGCCACTCAAATTTTTTTCTAATTATACTATGCAACAGCCAAAACTCCCCCTGGCCAAAAATCACATTTTCTGATAAATATAGACCCCCTGATGCCGAAAATTGACTTTAAAAAATTTTTCTAAGTGTAGTTTTTTTTTTAAATTTTTTTTTAAAGTTTAGCGGTTTTTTTCTAGCCATTTTTTTTTTTTTGGGGCGCAACGGCGCAACCAATCTCAAGAAGCGTTACAGATTCTAAAAGATAATGAATGCACCTACTAATCATTCATACATTGTTTTTAATTTAAATCAATAGTTTAACAAATATATATTTTTAATATTTGTTGTTTTTTTTTTTTAAGATTTTTACGAGCAAAACTTTTTGGTTCCATAATATATACTAACCAAACTCGCCTGTTTTCTGTTTAGTATAGCTCTACACAGACTAACCAAATTTGGGTAGAGTCGGATCACTATATCATATAGCTGTCATATGAACGATCGGTTAAAAATCATTCCTTAGAATGAATAACTGTTTTGTTTCTGCAGATTTTTTAACGAAACTCACAGTTTATGTGTTTGATTCCACACATTCTGATCAAATTTAATTCGAATCAGACTACAAACTCACTCATTGTGTGTTTGGTACAGTTTCAAATAGTCAGACTTAATTTGGTGCAAATCGGATTACCATATAATATAGCGGCAATAGGAACGATCGGTCACAAATCAACAAAACTCACAGATTGTCTGTTCGATATAGCTTTATACTATCTGAACAGAATCGGACTACTATATCATATAGCTGGTATAGGACCGATCGGTTAATAGCCGAATTATACTCTCTGCACGGAGTATTGTATCGTATAAATTGGTCGTTTCTGAATTTATTTTAATGATCAATACTTTGCGAAAGTCTTGAATCAAAAATGCATGTGATTTTAAAGTCAAACAGCCAGAAAAATGAATTCGAGATATTACAAATTTTGTGAAATAACATGTCTGCCTATAAAAGGCTGTTACTTCGCTTTCTTACCCACGATTTCAATGAGTAATACCTTAAACGACGCCCAATTAATGCTTATAGCCATCTAACTTAAAAAAAAGGACTTACTTTTTAGACCCAGTACTTTGAAAAAGTACAAATGGGTCTATTAAGTTTGTCCAAAAATAAATGTGCGTAACAGGCAGAAGGAGGCGTGGCAGACCCCATAAAGTATATATATTCCTGATCAGCATCAACAGCCGAGTCGATATAGCCATGTCCGTCTGTCTGTCTGTCTGTCCCTTTTTGTGTCGCCTAGATCTCAGAGACTATAAGAGCTAGAGACACCAAATTTGGCATGTAGGTTCATCTATATCTCCCATTAATCAAGTTTGTTTTAGATTTTTGCCACGCCCCCTCCGCCCTTGGAAATTGAAATACAAAATTTTGAATTCGAATTACAATAGCCCCTTGATTTTTGGTACATATAATATACACTATGGTCCAAACCTGTCCTGAAAATTTCATTCCAATCGAATGATAAACGCGGAAGTTATTCAACTAACAATGTTACGGGCAAAGGAAAGAAGAAGAAGCGACCTCTGTGTTTATCAACTGATGTCTTCGTAGTGGCGCCATCTATTGAAATTTCTGGTACGCAACATTAAAGAACAATATATAGTGAACGCTTTGCACTCAAAAAGTACAGGGCCTCCTACTGTCGAGCTTGCTCCGCCGTAGCTTACTGAATTTTTTTTTTGAACTGAGTTTTATAGTAATGGGTTTCTCTATTTCTTAGTGATTTTATAATATACAGGGTTTATTTTCTCTACATTTTAATCTAATTTGAGAGGCTTCTCTAGTTTGCCTTTTTGTAATAGTCCTTTTCTATATCTGGTGTCAACTTGATATTATTCTTTATTTCTGTTTATTTCCTTGATCTTATTATACTCTTGCAGAGGGTATTATAATTTTGTCACGAAATGTGTCATTGAAGGAGGCCTCACAGACCCCATAAAGTATATGTTCTTGATCAGGGCGACGAGCTGAGTCGATATAGCCATGTCCGTCTGTTTCTATGCACACTAGTATCTCAGCTTTGAAGCTAACTTGACAAAACTTGGTACAGGTCCGTCTTTTTGCTGCACGCAGTACATACATATGTCAGAACCGGCCGGATCGGATAACTATATCATATACTTAGCTGTCATTCGAAATCAACATTTAGTATGAAAAACTTTTTTGTTTCTCAAGATGTCTCAACCAAATATACACATTGTGTGTTTGATAAAGTTTCAAACAGGCTAACGAAAGTTGTTGTAAATCGGACTACTATATCATATAGCTGCCATAGGAACGATCGGTTTGAAATCAACACTTAACAAATTTTGTAAAAAATCTGACGGCTTACACAGGGCACTGCAAGGCTATCCTAACTTTGGCGCGCTAAAGTTAGCTTGCGCTATACTTTTTTTTCTTTTGTTGTGTATCTAAGGTTGGTTGCCTGGCATAAAGAAATATGTGAGCTGGAGTTTGTCCAGTAGTGCCGTGTTTAATTTTGTGATTGTAAATATAAATCTTGCTTAGCTTGGCTTGAGGATTTTTTCGTTTATCGTTTTATGAAACCTTTCTACGAGGGAGGCTGATAAATAATCGGCCTTACCAAGAGAACACATTTTTAACCACCTATAAATATATTATTCGAAAAGTGTTTCCTAATACCCGATTACTGTTAAAGTTTCAGGCGGTTTTATTAACACTGAGTTTTCGTAGAAAATCTTTTTTTAAAAAAGAAATCCAACGAAAATATAAAAAATAAGTTAACCGAAGTTTAAAGAAATTCAGCTCCATCGTTTTCAACTATTAAATAATGGACTGCAGAGTTCAGGCGTGGCTGGACAAGTATTTTTGACGAGGATCATCATTGACGTCTCAGAGTGGTGATAACCCGAAAAATGGGGGATTAAGTCCACGGAATGTTATTCATTCATTGTGGGAAA
This sequence comes from Drosophila neotestacea, assembly GCA_035044365.1. NCBI lineage: Eukaryota > Metazoa > Arthropoda > Insecta > Diptera > Drosophilidae > Drosophila > Drosophila neotestacea. The sequence goes on along the minus strand of JAWNMD010000068.1, from coordinate 452,922 downwards.
TGTGTGTTACTTGTATTTTGAAATATGTCTCATGTTGTATTTTTGTAGGAGCTTTGGAAAATATGACCTGTCTTTTAAAGCAATTAAAGATTTATTAAACTACTACTGGCTTCTTCTGCGCTAAGTTGAGTGGATTCACCGAAGAAAGTTTGTTCTATTGTAACTCTGGATAAAGTCATATTCTGAAAGTTTAATCTTCCATCTCATTAACTTTGCGTTGGATTCTTTTAGTTTGTGTAACCAACAAAGTGGTTGGTGATCGGGTGCTAAGCACTTTAAAATGTCACCCTAGCAAAGTAATGCCAAAAAGTTTTTGTAGCCCAGACAATGGCTATAAGCTCCTTTTATATAGCCCTGTAGTTTATTTCATGTTCATTCAAAGTTCTGCTAATGTAACTTACTGGGTGTCTTGGGAGAGAACAGCTCCTAAGGCTACGTTACTTGCGTCTGAAGTTAAAACGAACTTTCTTTGGAAGTTAGGTATTCTCAGAATTGGATCTTTGGAAATTGATAATTTTAACTTTTGGAAAGCTTCTATGTAATCGGGTTGTTTGGTGTCTATTTTGGATCCTTTATTTTTAATATCTAGTTAAAGGCCTAGCAATGTCAGCGAAGTTGGAAATGAATTTTTTATAATAACCTGTGACTCCTAAGGATTTGATTTCTTTAGTTTTGTTTGGTAACGGGTATTTCATTATAGCTTGAATTTTTTGGGATTGGGTTTTATTCCTTCTTTAGTAATGACATGCCCCAAAAATGTGGTTTCTTGTGATAATTTTTCGAAAACGGCTTGTAATGATTGCAAATGTTCCTCGAGAGAAGTAGTGAAAACGATGATGTCGCCTAAATAACTAAGCATTGTATCGATACATCGTCGATGTTTTTTCAGCTCTACTAACCAATTTTTATTTAAGAGTGGGCGAAGAATATTATTCAAGCAACGCTGCAACGTATCTGGGGCATTTTTGAGCACGAATGGCATACGAGTAAATTCGTAGTGGTCATACTTCGTTGAAAACGCGGTTTAAGTCTGGGTCCATTTCTATTTGGTGAATGCCTTTTGCAAGGTCGATTGTTGTGAAATAATTGCATCTGCCTAGCTCACCTAATATTTCTTCCATGTTTGGTATAGGGTATCTGTCGAATACAGTGAATACGGAATCTCTTTTGTCCGGAAGCATCTGTCTTTTTGGGTACAACCCAAATGGGGCAACGATATGGTGAGTTACTCTCTGGTATTATTCCTTGCTCTAACATATCCTATATTTGTTGCTCAACTTCTTTTTCGTAGGTCTGTGGGTAGCTATACATAATATAATATCAGTGTGTTAATTAAATTAATTAATTTGTATATATTGTTAAACATTTTGACTGTTTGTGTGTCGTAGTTAATTATGGCTTTTGCTTCAGACAGCATTTTTCGGTCTATAAGCATGTCGTAGTCATTTGAGAATGCATGTATCAGAAATTTCTGAGCTATTGGAAAAGAATTGTTTGGTGACAAAGTACTTAGTCATATTGCTTATGGTATGTGAACCATTACTAGTATGTATCAAGTGATTTGTTTGTTGAATGGGTAAGATGAAAATGTTCTGAGTCAGCATGTGTACCGTTGAGCCAAAGTCAATGAGACACTTTAAATCGTTGTAATTCTGATTGGTTATTTGGGGCCTGCTGTTCTTCTTCTAGTTGATAAGAAATGTCATAAGCTTGATTTGGAGCATCGTAAGTTAAATTAGGAACATCGAAAGCATGATTTCGAATATCGTAAGCTTGATGATAATCTAAGTAGTTAGGGTACATGGAACCGTAAAAATGTTGGTATTGATTCTGTATTTCTTCTTCATATCTGGTCTCTTCTGTACTAATTAGACCCAGTACTTTGAAAAAGTACAAATGGGTCTATTACGTTTGTGCAAATGTGCGTAACAGGCAGAAGGAGGCGTTGCAGACCCCATAAAGTGTATATATTCTTGATCAGCGTCAACAGCCGAGTCGATATAGCCATGTCCGTCTGTCTGTCTGTCTATCCGTCTGTCCGTCTGTCTGTCTGTCCCTTTTTGTGTCGCCTAGACCTCAGAGACTATAAAAGCTAGAGACACCAAATCTGGCATATAGGTTCATCTATATCTCCCATTGATCAAGTTTGTTTTAGATTTTTGGAACGCCCCCCTCCGCCCTTGGAAATTGAAATACAAAATTTTGAAGTCGAATTACAATAGCCCCTTGAATGCTAGCCCCTTGATTTTTGGTACAAATAATATACACTATGGTCCAAACCTGTCCAGAAAATTTCATTCCAATCGGATGATAAACGCGGAAGTTATTCAACTAACAATGTTACGGGCAAAAGGAAGAAGAGACGCTAGCGACCTCTGTGTTAATTAACTTATTTCGTAGTGGCGCCATCTATTGCATGGTAGGGAACATTGAAGAACAATCTATAGTGGACGCTTTGCTCTCAAAAAGTACTGGGTCTCCTACTGTCGAGCTTGCTCTACTGTAGCTTTCTGCATTTTTTTTGACTGTCCGCTATCGGAAGGTCTTGGCCACTTTACTGGATTACTATTATTACTTGGATTAATGATTTCCCTTGCTTGGAAGTAGTTTTGTATTGGGTTATTGAATCCAAATCTGTTTTGGTCAAATGCGTCTTGTCGGCTAGAATGTTTGGTTGCTGGTAAGCAACAATGGGTCGGTACGGCGACATGAATTAGCTCTAGGTGGCTGAGGTGGCATTGGTGGGTAGTAATATGAATGTAGATGGGTATTATAAGATGCTTGAAATGGCGTGAAGGGTCTGGGGGTTCGGTTATTAGTTTGCTTGTTATGTGTATAGTTTTGTGGCTTTTTTGGATTGACAGTTGTTTTTAAATTGCTATTTTTTTTTTTTTCTTTTAGTAATTGGTTTTCCGTACACGCCCTTTTCTTGAAGTATGATTATTATTGATCTTAAATTTGGTATTGTTTACAATTCTTAGGTAAATGTATGTCAGTAGTTTTTAAATTAGGTTTCTATACTGGGATTGATTAATCTAGTGTATAGTGTATTAATCTAGTCGTAGGGTGTATTAATCTAGTCGTAGTTTGTTTTTGCTTTGCACATAGCATATGGGAGTGTGTGAGGCTTGCACACTGGTAAGATTCTGTCGCACATTGCAAATTACACAACCAATTTTGAGTTTTTTACCCTCCTCTATTTTTCGTTGCCTGCAAAGTAAAAACAATTTTTCACTGCACGCTTTCCGCCGAACCTTCGCTTCTTGCAAACCAAAAACAAATTTGTTGCTTTGTTTTGTCTTCGCTATTTCGAATGTATTTTGTTGTTGTCTTTTCGTTTGGTGTACACTGAAATGTTTTTTCCCACAGGTCCTTAATATGTGTGATCAACCTGCAAGTGTTTTCTTCGCAGGAAACTTTAGATATGAATTGCAATGTTCCTATTTTTTCAGTGTACACATTGAACTAAAAAGAAAAGTTCGTTAAATGTGTGCGATCGATTTTCTTTATTTGTATTGGTGCGTGCACATCCATAAGGCAGCTTTGCGCACCCCTGATCTAGTGTATAATGCATTTTCAGATGGGTCATTTTCTAATTCTAACGTTAGTACTTGTCATTTACGTTCCGTCTCTTCCAAGAATGATCGGATGTTACCGCGGGGCTTGTAGTTAAGGATTAGCTGCTGTCGAAGATCACTCCAGCTTGTTATGTTAGATACGCCAATGGTGCGTATCGTATCGCCGCTGACGCTTCTCTCGATGTGGCCAAAAATTTGTAGTTTTTGTAGCTCGTCAGTCGTATGGTATAATGCCAAGATGAATTCGATTCGGCTTATGAAGGTGTACAGGGTATTCGGATCTTCCTTGAAGCTATTCACTGCATGTATCTGGCGTTCGACCTGGACCATGTTGGTTTCGGAAAGTTGCTCTGGGGCTTCTGCGGCTGGTGCTGCTGGTGGTGGATTTATGGTGTTAACTTTTGTTTTTGATGCTCTTCTAGCTGCTTCGCCTTTTCTGGAGTAACCGTATTGGATTTATAATTCCAGCAAATTCTAGAGCGTCTTTAATTATGTTTATTGCCAATTTATTTATTTTTTTCACGGTGTTCGGTAGCGAGTAGCCGTTAGCAAGTTCTTTAGCGGATGACAATCAGGGAATTAAATAATCTAGCTATCTCATCAATATTGTTATGCTACCGGCTGCTGTCCCATACAAAAACTAAAGACAACGCAGGAACAAAAAATGATTTGAAAAACAAGTTGAGTTTTTTAATATAGCCGCATTGTTTGAACTTCAACTTAAGACTGCATTTTTATTGCGATTACATGGATTTATATTGTTAAGCGCAGAACGTTGCTGCATGGGAAAATGAATACGTAACTAACACGAGTTGAGGTCATGAGGATCCATTATGCTGATGCAACAAAAGTACTTATGTTGTGTCATGAATAGGTCACTATGTACATATAGTACATAGACACATTATATGTATACGCACGCACAATACATTTGCGCCACTATATAGAATAATCATCTTCGAATATCTGCCGTGTCTATTATCCGATTGCGATCAAAATTTTACGTTAGGGTTATATCAACCTAAATACCATTAATGCCGAATCACAAATCTCCAGCTTTATATTTGCTAGAGTTATCTTTTGAATCAAATGTTTATCGCATACAGTTTTAGAGCAATTGATCGCATGCGGGAAAAATCAAAAATGCGTTAAATAGCAAGCAGCTTTTGAACGTACTGTAATTGCATTGCTTTCCATTGATTAGTACCGATAAGATAACAATGCATCGCAACTGTATTCCAATATCGAAATGCAATGTTCTGATTGGAATCTGGAGCTATTAAAGCTCCCCAGGTGGCCGCAATTTTTGGACCCAGTACTTTAAAAAAGTACTAATGGGTCTATTAAAAATGTGCGTAACAGGCAAGGGGAGGTGTGGCAGACCCCATAAAGTATATATATTCTTGATCAGCGTCAACAGCCGAGTCGATATAGCGATGTCGGTCTGTCCGTCTGTCCGTCTGTCTGTCTGTCCCATTTTGTGTCACCTAGATCTCAGAGATTATAAGAGCTAGAGAGACCAAATTTGGCATGTACGTTCATCTATAGCTTGCATTGAACGAGTTTGTTTTAGATTTTTGCCACGCCCCTCTCCGCCCCCGGAAATTTAAAAATAAAATTTCAAATTCGAATTACGAGAGAACCTTTAATGCCAGCGCCATTCAAATCGGATGGTAAACGCGAAAGTTATTCAACTAACAATGTTGCGGGCAAAAGGAAGAAGCAGACACGCTAGCGAGCTCTCTGTTTAACAATTGATATGTTCGTAGTAGCGCCATCTATTGAAAGGGATTGATAGTGAACGCTTTGCGCTCAAAAAGTTCTGGGTCTTCTACTGTCGAGCTTGCTCCACTGTAGCTTACTGCATTTTCTCTTTGCAAATTGATCGAATCTAAAGGTGGACTCAATGTGTAATTTTCTAAGCTGCACATGTGCAACTTAGGTTACGTTTTTTTCTTCTAAAAGTTTTTTGAAATAATACTGGCAAAAGTCGCCAAGTGCTCTTGTAAAGTAGATTATTATCTACAAAGCCCCGAAGCACCAGCTCAATTGCGCCTGGGGTTCATCATCGTGGCCTTTGTTGGGTTCATCTGCTGCTAGAAGGTATGTTGGCAAAAGGTTAAAAAAAAACCTCTTATAAGTTTGCATAATTCTTCTGACCCTTTAGCACCTAGTGGACATAGCTCCATTGCCTTGCCTCATCGTTTGCATTGCCTTTGTTGGATTCATCTGCTGCTAGAAGGTATGTTGGTAAAAAGGTTAGGAAAAAACCTATTCTAAATCTGCATATTTCCCTGTAGCACCTATTGGACATAGCTAAATTTTCTCGTCTGCGCCAGCCCTAGGGCTGTCACTTACGTTGGCCGGCGTGCCTACAAAGCAAGACCCTGAGCTGGTGTGGATTCGTTTCTTGGTTTGGAAGCCCCATATTGACATAGGATTGGAAATTTTGATTGATATCGATATTGTGTGTTGCTGTTGTGAAGATCGGGAGCGGCGCTCCGAACGAAAGCTGGCGGGCAAATTGGAACTAGCTGCAGCTAGAGTTCCAGCTCGCGCTGCCGTTTTGTTTGTGTGCTGACAACGCGAGGATAGAAAAAAAGAAAAAAATAAACATGCCAGTGCAGTTAAAAATATAGCTAATTTTTAACTTAGTCAAACAAAAAAATAAACATACAAAAAATATAAAAACTATAAGAACAAAATAAAAAAAAAACTAATAAAATTAAAATTTAAATTTTTATTGTGTAGTGGTAAAAACTAATTAAAAACATAAAAATGATTGTTTTTGTTGACAGTCAAAAGCTCTTACGTTAAAGCTTTGTTTCTTTGCCAGATCGGTCAAAGTTTTTGAATTAATAAATAACAATATTTAAATAAGAGAATTTGAAAAAATTGATCTTAAAGAAAAGAAATAAAAGAAACTAAGAGCAAAAAATGCAGTAAGCTACAGTGGAGCAAGCTCGACAGTAGGAGACCCAGTACTTTTTGAGTGCAAGGCGTTCACTATTGATTGTTCTTCAATAATGCGTACCAAACAATAGATGGCGCCACTACGAAGTTAATAAACACATTGTTAATTGAATAACTTCCGCGTTTATCATCCGATTGGAATGAAATCTTCTGGACAGGTTTGGACTATAGTGTATATTATATGTACCAATAATCAAGGCGCTAGTCTTAAAGGGGCTCTTGTAATTCTACTTTGAAATTTTGTTTTTCAATTTCCGGGGGCGGATGGGGGCGTGGCAAAAATCCAAAGCAAACTTGATCAATGGGAGATATAGATGAACCTACTATACATGCCAAATTTGGTGTCTCTATCTCTTATGGTCTCTGAGATCTAGGTGACACAAAATAGGACAGACAGACGGACAGACGGACGGACGGACAGACGGACAGACAGACGGACATGGCTATATCGACTCGGCTGTTGATGCTGATCAAGAATATATATACTTTATGGGGTCTGCCACGCCTCCTTCTGCCTGTTACGCACATTTTTTTTGCACAAACTTAATAGACCCATTTGTACTTTTTTAAAGTACTGGGTCTAAAAATGCAGTAAGCTACAGTAGAGCATGCTCGACAGTAGGAGACCCAGTACTTTTTGAGTGCAAACCGTTCACTGTATATAATGTTCATCAATGTTGCGTACCATTCAATAGATGGCGCCACTACGAAGAGAAGTTAATAAGCACAGAGATCGTTAGCGTCTCTTCTTCTTCCTTTTGAACGTAACATTGTTAGTTGAATAACTTCCGCGTTTATTATCCGATTGGAATTAAATTTTAAGGAAAGGTAAGGACTTTAGTGTTTATTATATGTACCAAAAACCAGGATCAAAGGTGCTCTTGTAATTCGACTTTGAAATTTTGTAATTCAATTTACGGGGGCGGAGGGGGGCGTGGCAAAAATCCAAAACAAACTTGATCAATGGGAGATATAGATGAACCTACATGCCAAATTTGGTGTCTCTAGCTCTTATAGTCTCTGAGATCTAGGCGACACAAAAGAGGACAGACGGACAGACAGACGGGCATAGCTACATAGACTCGGCTGTTGATGCTGATCAAGAATATATATACTTTATGGGGTCTGCCACGCCTCCTTCTGCCTGTTACGCACATTTTTTTTGGACAAACTTAATAGACCCATTTGTACTTTTTTAAAGTACTGGGTCTAAAAAAAAAGCAACATACACATATCTATATATATAAAACTCTTTGTCTTGACTGACTGACTGAGTCATCACGCTGTAGGCCAAACGGTTCAAGATATTGAGAGGAAATTTTTACACAACATAGGTGAGACATAATTATCGTGCAATAAGACGGGATTTTTCGAGGGGGCAAACCTCCTAGTAACATATAAGACCCATCCCTCAACACACACATACACATACATCGATTCACGTGGGAATCCAACGCTAACTTTGGCGCGCCAAAGTTTGGATACCTGCAGTGCCCTGTGTAAGCCGTCAGATTTTTACAAAATTTGTTAAATGTTGATTTTGAACCGATCGTTCTTATGGCAGCTATATGATATAGTAGTCCGATTTACACCAAATTTGGTCAGCCTGTTTAAAACTTAATCAAACACACAATGTGTATATTTGGTTGAGATATCTTGAGAAACAAAAAAGTTTTTCTTACTAAATGTTGTTTTCGAACCGATCGTTCCTGTGGCAGCTATATGATATAGTAGTCCGATTTACACCAAATTTGATCAGCCTGTTTAAAACTTAATCAAACAAACAATGTGTAGATTTGGTTGAGATATCTTGAGAAACAAAAAAGTTTTTCATACTAAATGTTGTTTTTGAACCGATCGTTCCTATGGCAGCTATATAATATAGTAGTCCGATTTACACCAAATTTGGTCAGCCTTTTTAAAACTTAGTCAAACACACAATGTGTATATTTGGTTGAGATATTTAGAGAAACAAAAAAGTTTTTCATACTAAATGTTGTATTCGAATCGAACGTTCCTATGGCAGCTATATGATCAGCCTGTTCAAAACTTAATCAAACACACAATGTGTATATTTGGTTGAGATATCTTGAGAAACAAAAAAGTTTTTCATACTAAATGTTGTTTTCGAACCGATCGTTCCTGTGGCAGCTATATGATATAGTAGTCCGATTTACACCAAATTTGATCAGCCTGTTTTAAACTTAATCAAACAAACAATGTGTAGATTTGGTTGAGATATCTTGAGAAACAAAAAAGTTTTTCATACTAAATGTTGTTTTTGAACCGATCGTTCCTATGGCAGCTATATGATATAGTATTCCGATTTACACCAAATTTGGTCAGCTTTTTTAAAACTTAGTCAAACACACAATGTGTATATTTGGTTGAGATATTTAGAGAAACAAAAAAGTTTTTCATACTAAATGTTGTATTCGAACCGAACGTTCCTATGGCAGCTATATGATATAGTAGTCCGATTTACACCAAATTTGGTCAGCCTGTTCAAAACTTAATTAAACACACAATGTGTATATTTGGTTGAGATATCTTGAGAAACGAAAAAGTTTTTCATACTAAATGTTTATTTCCAACCGATCGTTCCTATGACAGCTATATGATATAGTTATCTGATCCGGCCGGTTTCGACATATGTACTGCGTGCAGCAAAAAGACGGACCTGTTCCAAGTTTCATCACGATAGCTTCAAAACTGAGAGACTAGTTTGCATAGAAACAGACGGACAGACGGACATGGCTATATCGACTCAGCTCGTCGCCCTGATCAAGAATATATATACTTTATGGGGTCTGTGAGGCTTCCTTCAATGCGTTACACATTTCGTGACAAAAATATAATACCCTCTGCAAAGGTATAAAAAGAATATTTAAAGAATGTCTAATTTACCTAAAAAAAAAAAAATTCATAAAATTTACCTAACACATACAATACATACATACACTAACAACAACAACATTCATCGCCCAATTTATACATAGCGGTCAGCTGTTAGCTTAAGCTAACCTCGGCAAGTGAATACACTGTCCGCTACAATTATGTACCTTCTTCTTGTTGACCGATTAATGCATTTATATTTTTTAGACCCAGTACTTTAAAAAAGTACAAATGGGTCTATTAAGTTTGTGCAAAAAAAGTGCGTAACAGGCAGAAGGAGGCGTGGCAGACCCCATAAAGTATATATATTCTTGATCAGCATCAACAGCCGAGTCGATATAGCCATGTCCGTCTGTCTGTCCGTCTGTCTGTCCGTCTGTCTGTCCTATTTTGTGTCACCTAGATCTCAGAGACCATAAGAGATAGAGACACCAAATTTGGCATGTAAGTTCATCTATATCTCCCATTGATCAAGTTTGTTTTGGATTTTTGTCACGCCCCCTCCGCCCCCGTAAATTGAATTACAAAATTTCAAAGTCGAATTACAAGAGCCCCTTTAAGACTATCGCCTTGATTATTGGTACATATAATATACACTATAGTCCAAACCTGTCTAGAAAATTTCATTCCAATCGGATGATAAACGCGGAAGTAATTCAACAAACAATGTTACGGGCAAAAGGAAGAAGAAGAGACGCTAGCGACCTCTGTGTTTATCAACTTCGTAGTGGCGCCATCTATTGTTTGGTACGCATTATTGAAGAACAATCAATAGTGAACGCTTTGCACTCAAAAAGTACTGGGTCTCCTACTGTCGACCTTGCTCCACTGTAGCTTACTGCATTTTTTACTTTAATGAAACTATATATAAAAATAAAGTATAAAACCATAAATAAAATAAAACTAAATTAATTTAAATGCATGAAGCTTAATTAATAAAACTATTTGTTAAATAAAATTTAAATTCAGAAAAAACAAAAAAAAAATAGAAAACCCACTCCCACCTCCCGAAATGGGCTACCACCAGTAGGGTCCCGTCCCGCTGCCGATTGAAAGGCTCCAATGATTACAAAATTATAGAGATTATTGGGGCGGACGAATTTGCACATAATCCTTTTTGTAAAGGGCAACATTCATGAAACAAAAGTCCAAACAAAGTCCGAAGATAATCATAGGGTATTGTCAAACTATCTAAACGACAATAAAAAACCTTCTACACGTATCAACTTAAAAGCAGCAAGGGACTTCAAGTCGTGCTAAAGGGCATTGAGCCTGATGTAACACCTAAAGAAATAACTAAGGCGCGACAAGAGAAACGATTTAACGCTAAGGCAGTTTCCAACATCCTAAACAAAGATAAGAAGACGCAACCACTCTTCAATGTAGAACTTAAACCTGAAAACAAGTCTTTAAAGAATAACGAAGTGCACCCAATATACAAACTTCTGTTCCTATTGCACAGTAGAATCACAGTAGAAGAACCACATAAACGCAAAGGCCCGGAACAATGTATCGTTACAAATATGGCCACACAAGAAAGAACTGTACACTGCGTACGGTATGTGTAATTTGCGGATAGCTTCACGACTCCGCACACTTCCCAAAGGATAAAGGAGACTCCACCACAAAAAAGAGCGGCAACTGCGGTGGTAATCACAGCTAAATACAAAGGTTACAATATATAAGGAGATGAAAAGTCGACAACCACCGGAATAGCAACAGAGCAATTCTGACGCAATATTGTTTAACCTGCAGCAAAGTCTCATGGAGTTCATGGCATTTATGCGGACAACCATGCAAGATTATCACAACAATCAAAAAATTCAATGGCTTCCCTACATATATTTATGTGGAACTTGAGTTAGCTCAATTCCTTCTCGACAAACATATTGACGTTATGCTATTTTCAGAAACACAGCTTTCAACAATTATAATTTTAAATTACGAGGCTATTTATTCTACAGAACAAATCATCCCGATGGTAAAGCACATGGTGGGACTGATATTCTGATATTATTCTGCCATAAAGAGTTTGCAGAAAACTACCTTCAGGCCGCATCTATAAACATACAACTGGACAATGGTAACCAACTTACTCTAGCCGCAGTATACGGTCCCCCTCGCTTCACCATAACTGAAGGAGAGTTCATTCAGTTTTTTAAATCACTTGGAGAACACTTTATAGCAGCAGGAGACTACAATGCCAAACACACACACACTGGGAATCTCGACTCGTGAGCCCAAAAGGAAAGCAGCTGTACAATGCCGTTATTAAAGCTAACAATAAGGTCGACCGTGTTTCTCACGGCAGACCAACATACTAGCCAACAGATCCTAAGAAACTACCCGATTAATTTGACTTTGCAACTACAAAAAATATTCCTCGAAGTCTGATAAGCACCGAATGTCTTTCAGATCTCTCATCTGAGCATGTTCTAATTAAGCTACTCCGACAAACAGAATCCGTAGATCAACCGATTATATTGACTTCACATAAAACCAATTGGCTTAGATACAGAATATATATAGGATTATAATGCTGAGTGCATTAGATGTTGGCTATGCGATAGATTTATACATGTTAAGTGTGCCGGCTTTACGATGAAAGTTAAAAATTCGATATCTAACACATTTCCTGCACCTGTATCTAAGCCTCTTGTAGCTCTTCCCTTTATCTAGAGATATTTATCTCTAGGTTGCATCCGGATACTTCGATTGATGACGTAAAAGCGTATGTTCAGTCGAAGATCCGTAATCCTCTTATAACTGTAGAAAAGTTTTAATTTTCTTAAGCTAGAAACATTTCGTTGTTTAAATTGAATGTGCCGACGGAATTATTCACAACTATTTGTTGTATTTTGGTCAAATGATTTGCTTATCAAAGAGTTTACTCGTCATTAAAGAAGTCGACCTACTGTCTCGTTACCAATAAATTTATCTACAATTGAACCAGTTGATCCATCAAATCTTTCAAAAAACTAAAACGTATCAAAATGTTAGAGGCCTTAAATCTAAATTGGTTTCTCCTTAATTATAAAATTCTTGCCTCCACTGAAACTTAATTAAAGCCTGAAATATCTAATTTGTCTTTATTCACTAACAAGTACACCACTTACAGATGTGACCGGCATAATAAACGTAGTTGATTCTGACATTCCGTCAGAGTTAGTTAGTTGCTTGCCTAATACTAAGTTTGTTGCTATTAAGTTAACTGTTTGTCAAACTTCTGTTTATATAACCTGTTCCTATCCTCAATCGGATCTTTCTGTTTTCTCAAACACTTTTCTAATATACGATTGTTATCCTCTAAACTTTTGGATAGAGATTATTTGCGTGTATTGGGATACATTAACTTACCTGATATATCTTGGTCTACTGTAGATAATCTGGTTGTTCCTCCCAGTTCTCATGAGTTTGTAAATAACATCCTAGATCTTTCACTTTATACAATAAAGAATATTCGTAACTTTTTAAGGTTTTTTGAGAGCAATAACTAAGAATTTGCTCTCTGTCATTTTTATAACACTTTGAACCGCTTTTTTGATCAATGCGTTCCTCGAAGGCACTATGTGAGGTCTAACAAGCCCCATGGTTTACCCGAGAGCTATTAAGTTTAAACAATTTAAAACCGCACTATTTTAAAAAGTATACGCGAACAGGGAACGTAGGCCATTTTTGACGTTATTCTATTGCTAAATGTAATTTTAGCTCACTTAACTTGCAACTTTACAACGATTGTTTGTGTCGTTGCCGGCTTCAGTTTGCTCAGGACCCTAAACGATTCTATAAATTTGTAAATTCTAAACGAAAATCATCTTTATTACCTCATTCAGTTTCATAAGATAATACGACGGCAAATAATGATCACGCTGCAGCTGATTTATTTGCATAATTTTTTCAAACTACTTACTCTGTTAATAGCTACTCTTCTATCCCTATAATTTTCAAATATCTAACTTTATTCCTGAACGCGTGATCTCTGAAGACTCAGTTTTATGAGAACTAAATTTAATTAAACCAGTGTTCTCGCCAGGCCCTGATGGGTTGCCAAGTTGCGTACTTGGGTACTGCGCTGGCTCTTTATATCTACTTTTAAATAGACTATTTACTTTATCTGTTGAATCGAGCTCATTTCCTTCTGTTTGGAAGGATCGCTTATAATTCTATTACACAAAAGTGTCCCTAAAAGTTGCGTTAACAACTATAGGCCTATTTATGTCTGCTACACCTAAACTTTATGAGAAAATTATTACTTCACAACTTACCCATTTTTGTAGTTCTATTGTTTGATGTACAACCACAAACCTGCTCGAATTTTCGTCTTCATTGATCAAGGGTTTTAAAAATAAAATGCAGACTAACGACTTCAGTAAAGCATTTGAATCTGTGAACCACTTTTTTTTACTCAATAAATTGAGCTCAATAGGATTTCCATATTATCTTCTTATATGGTTATCCGATTACCTTACTAACGTAAAACGTTGTCTTCAAGTCGGCTATTTCGAGGCCCGTCATGGTAACGTCTGGCTTTCCTCAGGGTAGTCATCTTGGCGCTCTGCTTTTTAACCTCTTTATTAATGATCTTTCTTCTATTATTCTACACTCCAACATTTTAATGTATGCTGATGATGTGAAATTGTGTCAGTCATTTAAGGACAGTTCCTACTCTGATTTACTGCAACCAGATCTTGTTCGCTTTTATAAATGGTGCAAATTTAATTTACTAAATCTTAATTATCGTAAATTGATTTGGTACCCCTTACTAGATTATATGAAGTAAATGATCTTGGTATTCTACTCGACTATAAACTGAAGTTTGACACACATGTTCCCTAAACAGTCAGTAAGGCGACTCAAGGTTGGGTTCATCAAACGATGGGCAAAGGAATTTGATAACCCTTATAAAAAATGATTTATTTATTTACGAAATTGGACAAAATATACAATATTAAATCTAAGACATGAAGTGGGTACTTAGAGTACAAATGACGGACCTTCGAGTTAAGTTGCACAGTTTTAGGTACATAAATATTTCTTCAATTTTTTGGGTTCTGGGGGAAGAAAGGGTTTCGATGGGGGATGTGCCCCGAAATACTCGGACTCTGATATTAGGTATACTGACGATTTTGATTTTGGGGTATTTGGTGGTATTTTTAGAGCAGTGCAGTGGATGTTAAAGGTCCAGTACCATTGGTAGAAGGTGGACCAGTTTTCCATCTTTAAAACAGATAGTATTTCGGAAACTTTCCGTTTCAAAGAAGTGTCGTCCAGCGGGGTCATTGTAATAAAGGGAGCCGATACTGCATATCGGGCTGCGCGATCGGCATTTTCGTGTCCCTACATGGCTGGAGCTCCAGAAAATAAGTTTTTCCGTGGCTTTTTAGTGTTTCTCAGCTCGCTAAGATTACTGTTCTAACAGTAGACAGTCTTTTTGTGTGGAATGCTTTTGGTTTGGGGTATGGTATGGTTGTTCGCTTCACAATATAATGAAAGAATAAGTAATACTTACCCTTTTATAAATGCGTTGTTCATCCAACACGCGTTCAAATAGCACTGCTGCGCAAAAGACACTCTGATAGAAATACACAAAAAATGGGTTGCCAACATAACAAAATGTAGCCAATCGCGTACTCTAGACTCTAAACTAAGAGTAACGCATACGTATTGGCAACCCTTACAACAAAGAAGATTTCCTAGCTAAATAGGTTGCTGCATCTGCTAAATTGAACTCAGCATAACGTTTAAGCGCGAAGCGGAAGCTACTGTAGGAAATTCAAACCTCTGAGCAAGAATTCCAATCTGAGTAATATGGAGAGCAGTCAGTACCATACTCAGTAAAACGTTTGAGCTCATAACGGAAGCTGCTGTAGGAAATTCGCACCCTGAAGAGAACTATTTTTACTACAGAGCGCGCTGCTGACAGACTGCAGCTTGAGGGATCGATTCATGTACAATTTTGGTACTGCGGCCGTAGCGGCTTTGGTCTGTACGTGTGTAATATAGATGAGAGAAAAATTTACTGGGAATGGGTTGTGTGTGAATGAGAATAGAAAAGATGACTCAAACGAAAGGACCTGTTTGTTAGACGTGCGCACTCGTTGGGCGTTAGTCGAAGACTGACGACAAAATTACTTTGTGTATTAATTGTGCTAAAAAAATTGTTTATTATTTGCTTTACGAGGTTTCAACTGGGTTTCAGGCTTTAATTTACCACCGTATACTAGCAGACTTCTTTAATTTAATCTACCCACTTTAACTAACATACCTGGCGTCATGTTTATGATTAAATAAGTAAGTGATGAAATTGATTTTTCTTATTTATTAAGTCAAATTAATTAAATAAATAAATAAATAAATATAAGTTCACAAATATAAGTTGGCAATCTTGAAAATCGCTATCCGGCAAAGGTTAAAAGACGCCACACGTAATCTTACCAAAGCTTTTAGCCAGGAAAAGCATATGCTGAACGCCGTTATATAGAGCAATTATCTAGTTTCGGTATATATTGGATTCTTTAGACTTCACCTCATCAGTGTTGCCAACTCTTCGGGCCTTCAAAAAGCTAAACTAGCCCTTGAAAAAGCTAGAAATAGCCAGAAAATTTTTGATGGTAGGCGGCTAAAAAAAAGCTAGAGTAGTGAAACGATATTTTTAGACCCAGTACTTTAAAAAAGTACAAATGGGTCTATTAAGTTTGTGCAAAAAAAAAATGTGCGTAACAGGCAGAAGGAGGCGTGGCAGACCCCATAAAGTATATATATTCTTGATCAGCATCAACAGCCGAGTCGATATAGCCATGTCTGTCTGTCTGTCCCTTTTTTGAACACCTATATCTCAGAGACTATAAGAGCTAGAGCCACCAAATTTGGCATGAAGGTTCATCTATATATTGCATTGATGAAGTTTGTTTTAGAATTTTGCCACGCCCCCCTCCGCCCCCGTAAATTTGAAACAAAATTTCAAAGTCGAATAACGAAAGCACCTTTAATGCTAGCGACATGATTTTTTTCACACATGATAAACTTTATAGTCCAATCCTGTCCTGAAAGTTTTATCCGGATCGGATAATAAACGGATAGTGTACGGCTGATCGAAATTTCGAAAATATGAACACCTAGATCTCAGAGACTATAACAGCTAGAGACATCAAATTTGGTGTGTAGGTTCATATATATCTCCCATTGATCAAGTTTGTTGTAGATTTTCGCCACGCCCCCTTCCGCCCCCGGAAATTGAAATACAAAATTTCGAATTCAAATTGAAGGAGCCCCTTTAATGTTAGCGACTTGATTATTGGTATATATAATATACACTATGGTCTAAACCTGTCCAGAAAATTTCATTCCAATCGGATGATAAACACGGAAGTTATTCAACTAACAATGTTAAAGGCAAAAGGAAGAAGAAGAGACGCTAGCGGCCTCTATGTTTATCAAGTGGCGCCATCTGTTGATGGTACGCAACATTGAAGAACAATCTTTAGTGAACGCTTTGCACTCAAAAAGTACTGGGTCTCCTACTGTCGAGCTTGCTCCACTGTAGCTTACTGCATTTTTTTATTGATTTAAACCAGTATTAAGTTTAGCATTAATGCTTGATTTGCAACATTTGCAAAAGAATTTTCTTTCATCGGCTGCATCTAAAGCCAGCCAATCCTTAAAAGCGGGGTCTTGCAACCAGACTTTTTTTTTTTTTGACGGCTTACACGGGGCACTTTTATTTATTTATTTATTTATTTGATGTCGACTATGTGCAATCGACAGGTAAGTTTTTAGTTACATTATAGATAAAAAATATTAAAAGTTAAATGCTTTAATGTAAAAATAAATAGAAAAAAAAAATATATATATATATATAATATATATATATAATGGGCAAGTTCAAATTTAAGATCAATTACTCAGACCCAACATTCGTTGCGGGGATTGGGGAAAACCCAAGAAAAACCCAATCAGGTCTGATATGATGTTAGCGTTGGTTATTATGAGTTAGAGAGAATAAGATAAATTTTTTAATAGTAAAAATTGAGGCATCTGCATTGAAGACATTGTAAAGTCTATTATAATCCGTACAGAGCACTCGAAAGGGTTCATGCAGGGAATAGTTATTAGTACAACGACTAAGGGATAGTGGTACATAATTACGGGTAGACCTGGCAGGAACTGAGAAATTTATTTGACTCAATAAATAAGAAGAATCAATTTCGCCAGCAACTAATTTAACAATAAACATGACACCAAGCATAATACGACGGTTAGTTAAGGTGGGTAGATTAATTAAAAGAAGTCTACTAGTATACGGGGGTAAGTTAAAGCCTGAAACCCAGTTAAAACCACGTAAAGCAAATAATAGAAATTTTTTTTGGACAGATTCAATACGATCCTGGTGGTTAGAGTATTGTGGAGACCAAACACACGAACCATATTCTAGAATCGGACGAACAAGAGATACATAAAGTAATTTTGTCGTATAAGGGTCATCAAATTCCTTTGCCCATCGTTTGATGAACCCTAGAACTTGAGTCGCCCTACTGACCGTTAAAGCAACATGTGTATCAAACTTCAGTCTATGGTCGAGGAGAATACCAAGATCATTTACTTCATCTACTCTAGTAAGGGGTACCAAATCAAGAGTATAATTGATGATGTGATGCAGGTGTCTATAGAAAGACATAACCTTGCATTTAGGACAGTTAAGATTCAGTAAATTAAATTTGCACCATTTATAAAAGCGTGCCAGATCTGCTTGCAGTAAATCAGAGCAGGAACTGTCCGTAAATGACAGACACAACTTCACATCATCAGCATACATTAAAATGTTAGAGTGTAGAATAATAGAAGGAAGATCGTTAATAAAGAGGTTAAAAAGCAGAGGTCCAAGATGACTACCCTGAGGAACACCAGACGTTACCAAGACGGGCCTCGAAATAGCCGACTTGAAGACAACGTTTTGAGTTCTGTTAGTAAGGTAATCGGATAACCATATAAGAAGATTATATGGAAATCCAATTAAATTCAATTTATTAATTAGAAGACAGTGGTTAACAGAGTCAAATGCTTTACTGAAGTCGGTATAAACAACATCAATCTGCATTTTATTTTTAAAGCCCTTGATCACTAAAGAGGAAAATTCGAGCAGGTTTGTGGTTGTAGATCTATGTTTCACAAAACCATGTTGGTAAGGTGAAATTATGGAACTACAAAAATGAGTAAGCTGTGAAGTAATAATTTTCTCAAAAAGTTTAGGTGTAGCAGACATTTTTGAAATTGGCCTGTAGTTGTTAACGCAACTCTTAGGGCCACTTTTGTGTAACGGAATGATATGTGATTCCTTCCAAAGAGAAGGGAATGAGCAAGATGCAACAGATAAAGTAAATAGTCTATGTAAAAGTAGATATAAAGAGCCAGCGCAGTACCTAAGTACGCATCCTGGCAACCCGTCGGGGCCTGGGGAGAATACTGGTTTAATTAAATTGAGTTCACATAATACTGATTCTTCAGTGATCAAGGGTTCAGGAATAAAGTTAGGATGTACTAGGTGAGTAGCTGTTAACAGAGTAAGTAGATTGAAAAAATTCTGCAAATAAATCGGCTGCAGCCTGATCATTTTTTGCCGTCGTATTTTCATATGAAACTGAATGAGGTAATAAAGATGATTTATGTTTAGAATTAACAAAATTATAAAATCGTTTAGGGTCCTGAGCAAACTGAAGCCGGCAACGACCCAAATATTCGTTGTAAAGTTGCAAGTTAAGTGAGTTAAAATTACATTTAGCAATAGAATAACGTGAAAAGTCGACATCATTCCCGGTACGTTTATATTTTTTAAAATATCGCGATTTTAAATTTTTTTAGACTTGATAGCTCTCGGGTAAACCATGGGGGCTTATTTGACCTCACTGAGTACCTTCGAGGAACGCATTGATTAAAAAAGATGTTCAAAGTGTCATAAAAAAGACACAGAGCAAATTCTAAGTTATTGCTCGCAAAATCTAGGACCAGTCATGATTAATAATGAGATTATTTAATTTGTTAAAATCGGCTTTTCTAAAACAGCGAGGTTTAGACGCTGCTTTAAGTAGCACAGTTTGCTCAGGAACAGGAAGATCAAGGTTCATTTCTAACGTAGGGTGAAATGAATCTTCGGGAAGCACGATCGGATCTATTCTACTAACAGCACAAACTGAGGGATCAGATACAAATATTAGGTCCAGAAGACGGTTGTTACAATTACGAATATTGTTTACTTGATAAAGTGAAAGATCTAGGATGCTATCTATATACTCATGAGAACTAGTAGGAACAACCAGATTATCAGCAATAGACCAAGATATATCGGGTAAGTTAAAGTCTCACAATACACACAAAAAATCTCTATCCGAAAGTTTAGAGGATATTAAACGTATATTAGAAAAGTGTTCAAGATAAACAGAAAGATCCGATTGCGGCGGGATATAGGAGCAGGTTATATAAATAGAAGTTTGATAAACAGTTAACTTAATTGCAACAAACTCAACATTAGGTAAGCAGCATAATAATTCCGACGGAAGGTCAGAATCAACTGCGATTAATACGCCGCCACCCACTCGTGACAAACGGTCACATCTATAAGTGTTGTACTTGTTAGTAAATAAAGACAAATTAGATATTTCAGGCTTTAACCAAGTTTCAGTGAAGGCAAGAATTTTATAATCAAAAGAGATACTATTTAAATATAGTTTAGTTAATTTAGATTTAAGGCCTCTAACATTTTGGTACGCTAACAGGAAAGGAAAATTTAGTTTTTTGAAAGATTCGATGGATCAACTGTAGATAAATTAATTGGTAGCGAGACAGTAGGGCTACTTCTTTTATGAGGAGTAAACTCTTTGACAAGCAAATCATTTGGCCAAAAATTTTTACAACAAATTGTTGGGAATAATTCCGGCGGCACATTCAATTTAAAAGATGATATGTCTCTAGCAAAAGAAAATTTAAATTTATCTACAGCTATAAGAGCACTAGGAAATTTCGATTGTACATACGCTTTTACGTCATCAATCGAAGTATCCGGATGCAACCTAGAGATAAATATCTGTTTCCTTAAGGGAACAGCTACAAGAGGCTTGGGTGCAGGCAAAGAAGGCGGAGGAAATGTGTTAGATATGGAAGGCAAAAGTATATTTGATGATGGACCGGCATCATCATCACTAACTACAATGGAAGGATAAATAGACTTGTTCGATACTATGTTAGGGTGTTTGACAGGTGTATAAATGAAAGAATTCCTTGGAGACAAAGAAGAGACGTCATCCATAGGTGTATTAGTAGGCGACTTTGGAGAAACGTCCAATACCTTAAGGGCACTGAACTGCATCTCCATTGTCTGAAATTCTTCATGCAACATATTAAAACCCTTTCGCAATATACATAAATTCTCTCTTGTTTGCCGAACAAATCTGGACATGTCCGCCTCAGCTTCACGACAAGATTCGCAAGACCATTTCAGTCCGCTGTTATTTTCAATAGAATCTCTAATTTTCATCGTGAAGCCGGCACATTTCACATGTACAAATTTGTCACATAACCAGCAAACAATGCATGCAGCATTTGAATCTTGCTGGCATTTGCAGTTCTTAATGCAGCATACAAGCGTTATGGAGAATTAAGTAGAACCTGAGGAAGGGTATTCGAATCACAACACTACTCAAAAAGAGAGAGAGAGTAAGAACGCAAAAAGAAAAAAAAGGAGAGAACGTTAGTTGAGAGAGAAATTGAAGCGTTAAAGCTGAACTTAAAAACGTACGTGTAGTTGCGAGCAAGTACAACGAGTACACAATTTCAAGTACAGTTATTAGGATAGGGAGGAAAAAGCGAGAGAGTGAGAGCGTTGAAGAGCGTTGAAGAGCGTAAAAGTTCAAACAACAACAATACTAAACAAAAACGAAATTGTTGCGATTAAGCGTTGATATAATTGTTATTGTTAAACAAACACAAAACACAGCACAAGAACTTAACAATTTTTACTTTTTACACACAGAATTAGTTAAATATTAACTGTTGTTAAACATTAATTAACTAATTATATTAAATTTAGTTAATAATCGCACAAATTACACAGAGCACAAGAAGAACACGACCGGTCACAATGGAATGTTTATTCTGACTTGGCGCGGTTTTTGCTTGTAAATTTTAGGCATATTCACCTTGCACTCGCGATCGATTTATAAAATGTGAAATACCTCGATAAAGCTCGATTCGATTGATTCGATAGTTAAAAACGATAACATTTAATGCTCTTTTGACATATCGATGCTTTTTTGCCATACAAATGGAAAAAATACTAAAAAGTATTTAATTTGTTGCATTTTTAATGCCACGATAAGTTCTTATCGTTTTCCCCAGCATATGTTTGATCTTGGGAGGGGTCGCATCCCGATAAGCGATATTTTTCCCTGGGATATTATTTGAGGGAAATATCGGAGAAGGATTTTGGTGGGGTGGCAACCTCGCAAGTTGAGGGGTAATGTTGGAGTGCGACAACAATAGTCGTCAATGCCCCTTATGCCCATTGGCCCATAGGGAGAAATATTAGGGAGCAGTATTGCACCAACAATTTGGAGGGAAAAGGGAATGCAGCGATAGAAGAGGAAGAGGGTCTGAAAATTTTTGGCAAATCATGACCGAAAATTTTTTCTTGTGAGAGAGATTTTTTGAGGTTCGAGGCGGACGGACGTGCCCCTATACTCACATATATTAATTGTAAAAATTAATATAAAAAAAAAATAAACGTGAGACAAGAAGAGGACCGGGCAGACCCTGCGCCGAATTTAGAGGAATTGAAGCCCCCTTTCTACTTTTAATTCCGCCGGCAACGAGCTGCAGCCAAGGCATCCCAAAGGCAGTGCAATTACCAGCCGAGAGTGGCCACGGCACAGCAGGAGGGTCCATTGTGCGTCCAAACGGCAGCAAACAGCAGCAGACAGACGTTAGCAGCCGTAAACATCGCCAAGGCAGTTGGCCTGAAATCCAAAAGCGGTTGCCCTTTAATAGGCGACGGAAGCTCACCGAGAAAAAGCAAGAGTGAGTCCGTTCCATACGCCTTCTGGCGATAGTGCACTCAAAACGCCGCAGCTGTGCGGCAGTGACAGAGCTGTTGTTCCTCATGGGTATTGTGTCCGTATACGTTGATCTGTGCTATATAATAAATAAACGCTGTAAATTCGGCAAAAGTTAAAGAAGAATGTCAAAGCCAGTTTTTAGTTATGTATATTAATACAATTTATTAAAAAAATAATAAATTCAGTAAAAGGTGCAGAAAATCAAAATTTAAAAATAGTTATAAAATAAAGATATGAATAAATTAAAACTTAAAGAGTAATAAAACTTAGAACATGCACGAATAAAATCAAAACTTATTTAAAGCTGAGATAAAAGGAAAAGAAATGATTAGTTAAATAAAATAAAATGTAAATCGAATTGTAAAAATAAACAGAATAGGAACAAAAGAGATCACATACAACGTTACGCAGAAATAAGTAAATAATAAATAATGTCAGGTATGCATATATGTATATATATGCTTACAAGTCGTTTATATAAGTCGCCCCTTTAACCACCCAGAGAGCTCTTTAGGCAGGTCAAGGTAGTATTAAGCGATTTCGAACATAAATATTATTTTCCAGCAAACACATATATACACTTACACATACAAGTTATATACATGCATAAAAACATTAATTAATTAAGACACACAGATCACTTCTACTGTTTGGTTAAATACATACCAACATTTCTGCCGATTCCTATTATTGTTCCTCATCTGGTTGTTTTCCTGATTTAAACTCGTTCTTGTTGCATATCATCCTTTCTGTGCATGGCACACCTGTCAATGAGTAAATATAAAATATGAAATAAAAATATGTTAGATAGTAAGAAATTGATTAAAATTATACATACGTGAAAGACACAGACATGTCCGGCTGATTTAATCATCCTTAGGGGGAGGGGAATCATGTGAACCACCACCAGGTGAACTGCATCATTGGCTATGGCCAACATCAGGGAGATGACGTCGATGTGGTCATCTCAGGCAGGGTGGGTACGCCAGGGTCCCAGAAGTGGCCCTGTTTGGAGAAAATGGATCCGTAATTAGTGTTGCTATATTTTGTTATTGTTTATTACTCACCATGTCAATTAGTTTCCGTTTGTCCAGTTTGTTGTGCAATGTTTACTTTTGTTTACATTTCACCATCTGTTTTCTTTAGTGTTGTGTAGTTCCCGATAGTATCGATTAGACGTATCGATTGTGCGGATTGCGGGCCTGGGTCGATACTCGCCCTGAGTACCGATGAGCCAGCCGGTGTGGCCCTACTAAAAAAGCAGTCCGTAACAAATTACGGCATCGTAATACTGTTTTTACACTGCCGCATCATTGTCGAAGGTGCGGAAAAATGATGCGCGTCGTTTACACTGGAGCCGCACCTTTTTTCGCATCATTTGTCAGCTGTTGGCCTGCCAATGTCAGATTTATTTATTGAAATAGAGACAATTATGAGTTCTAAACTGGTAAATGTTGTATATGGTGCACTTGTTGATTGCAGTGCAGTTTTAAAAATGTTTTTAAGACTTTGAATTTTGTCTTTTGTGTTTCTATTTGAAATTATTATTTCCGCGGTTAAGCTAAATTACTATTGATTATCGATATTCGATGGAAAAAAACAGCTGTTCGCTGTCTATTAAAAAAAATACTAACAAAATACGGCAACACTAGCCAATGATACGTCGCATGATTTAACATGCTGCCGCATCATTGTCTTCTTCTATCCACAGGGTTCTTATGGGCATCATTGCCGCATGTTCCATTTAACGGGAAAATGCAATGATGCGGCGCAGTGTAAACTTAGTATAAAGCATAAAAATACATGCGTTGCCAGATGTTTTTAACAAGGATTAATTACGCCAATTTTGCTTAAAAAATAGCTATAATTTCCGCTAGCCGCTAGTTTATAATTTACCCCGCATATGCCAATTGCACACCGCTAGATCTAGCGGGAAAATAGCTAAATTGGCAACACTGCATCTCATATGGTCCATCGTAAGGCGGTTGAAGTGATCCACGTATTGTATCGTTGCGTAGAAAGACGTGATTCAAATCTTTTAAGACGAAAGGTTTTGTTGCGTTGTGGTTCGCAGTTTTAGTAGGTCGTAGCTCACGCATGCTTTCAGCTAAATCCCTTGCAAAATCCGTTTGAAGTTGAAATTGGATGTTTTCAAGGAAAAATTCTCCAGGGAGGCGAAGTGTTGTCCCGTATATTAGCTGAGCGGCGGTTGTTTGTATATCGGGCTTAAAAGCTGACCGCAATCCTAGCAGAATGATTAGCAATTTTTGTGGCCAGGCTATACGGTGCTTGCACATGATTGCGGATTTGAGCGTTCTGTGCCAGCGTTCGATAGTGCCGTTTGCCTGAGGGTGATAAGGAGTTGTGCGCAGGTGATCGACTCCCAGGAGACGAGAGAGCTTATTAAACAGTCGAGATTCGAACTGTCTGCCTTGGTCTGTCGATATGCGACACGGAACACCAAATCGAGAAATCCACGTGTTTGTTAGTGCCGCTGCCACAGTGTCTGCTTGCATGTCTTCTAAAGGCACAGCTTCGGGCCACCTTGTGTAGCGGTCCATGATGGTGAGGCAATATCGGAACTGACCAGATTGAGGGAGCGGACCAATGAGGTCTATATTGATGTGCTTGAACCTGATCATGGGTGGCTTGTATTGCTGAAGAGGCGAATGCACGTGACGGGATGTTCGCGATCTCCTTGGCATATTAGGCCAAACGAATCGCTCCTTCATGAGTTGGGTTGTTGAAACGATTCCTCCATGTGCGATGTTGTGAAGCTTTTTGATGACTTTTCCTCTGAGCGACTTCGGTACAAACGGTCGAGCGTTATGATAAGCGCTGTTGAGTTTGGTAAGGTGATTGATTTGTGCAGTTGCAATTTGATTGTAATCGATTGTGGAGTTTTCGACACTTGCGATGCGTGACAGGGCGTCTGCAGTAGTATTTTCGATACCTGCCACGTGAATAACTGAAGTTGTGAATTGTCCTATAAAATCTAATTGGCGAAGCTTTCTTGAAGATGCCTTTTCAGGCTTCTGTAGAAAAGCGTATACCAAAGACCTATGGTCTGTGCGAATCCCGAAGACCGTTCCTTCGAGCATGTGTCGGAAGTGCTTGAGGTATATGGCCAATAGTTCACGGTCATACGTGCTGTATTTCCGTTGAGCATCTGTGAGTTTCAGACTGAAGAATCCCATTGGCTAAAATTCGTTGTTGATGAGCTGGTGATGAACTGCACCAACGGCGGTGTCGCTTTTGTCCGTGCTCAGTGCTAGCTGGAGGATGGACAAGTAGTGCTGCGTTTGCTAGAGTGCGTTTACATTCGTTGAAGTGCTCGATGCAGTCTTCTGTACAGGTGATTGGAGCTGTGTCATTCTTCTTGTTACCTGGGATTAGTTGAACCAGTGGAGCTTGATGTTGGATGGCATGTGGCAAGAATCTTCTGTAGAAGTTGATCTTTGCCAGAAATCGGCGGAGCTCTTTTGCAACTTTGGGATATGGGTATTTTGAGATGGCTTCTACTCTGGCAGGTAGCGGTTTGATGCCGTTGGAGTCGACCAAATGACCCAGAAATTCAAACAATGTTCGACCGAATACACATTGCTTGGATTCATTGTGAGTTTGTATTGGCGCAAACGTTCGAAGATTTGACGAATGTGGAGCTTATGTTGTTCCATGTTGTCAGAAGCTGTGGAAATGTCATCCACATATATAAAAGTCCAAAGTCCAAATCTCGAAATGCTGTGTGCATGTAGCGTTGAAAGGTTTCCGCGGCGTTGCATAATCCGAAAGTCATGTGAGTGAACTCAAACAGACCGAAAGAAGTGGTGATCGCAGTTTTAGGAATATCACATGGTTCGATAGGTATCTGATCAAATGCCCTGTTGAGATCAATTTTTGAGAAAATCTTCTTGTTGAAGAAAATGTGCGTGCAGTCCTGGATATAAGGTAGAGGGTACCGATCCGGGACTGTGTAACATTGATCGTTGTTGCTTTTGAAACTGACAAGTCTAGTTGTGTAACGTCTTTAAATTCCTCAAGCAAGCGAGCAAATTCACAAGATGTGTTGAAAGATTTGATTTCCGATGAGGGTTGTAGGCTGCAGATACCAGGGCAAGACAACAGTGTTTTGGGGGTTCGATGAGTTTGCCATCCTTGATGCTGACGAGCAAGTTGTAGTATTGCAGGAAATCTGATCCGATAATTAGAATTTGCGTATCAGCGATCTCAAAATTCCATGTGAATGGATGACGTAGTCCGAGATCAAGAGTTAAACGAGTTGTGCCATACGTGTTGATTGTAGAACCGTTGGCTGCAAAAAGATGATGGTCGCTGATGGCTTTGATGCGACGATTTATTAAAAAAGCTGGAATAACCTATACATCTGCACCAGTGTCGACGACAAATTTTGTGGTAAGATGTTATAATGCTGTGTACGTTTACCCTAAGTTTGGCGTGATGATGTAAGGCGTTGTCAGGTTGGCCGTCGAAGGTGCCTTGTTGGTCTCCGACGGTGTGCTTTAGTTTTTTGAGTTGTTGCTCCATGCTCCATGCTTGCGATGATACCAGCAGTATTGATCAGAAGCGTTGATGTTGTTGTTGTTGTTGACTAAGCATTTGAAGTAGTGTTGTTGCCTCGTGATCGGCTACGGCTGCGTTCGCGTTGTTTGTGATTGCTGAGAAGCTGGCTCAGCTTGGTACTAATCTGATGTAGAGCTTTGTCAGTGGTATCGAGTCGTTGCTCGATTTTGACGAAGCGCTCATTGTTGGATGCAGTGCCGGTGTTGCTTTGTGACACGGCGGCTACACTAGTCGAGCGAGTCCATCACAGCATCTGCCATAGAGGCCAATTGTGATAGAGTTGAATTCCAACGAGCGCGTGCTGCAGGTGGGAGGCGTTTGTACCAGTAGCGGCGAACAACTGACTAATCTTTTGTTGTATTTGTCTGTTGCAGCTGGCTAAGTAGGTGGCTTGGGCGTCCTTTACCAAGTTGTATGCCAGTGGCAAGTTTGTCGAGGCGAGCCAGTTCGGATTCCTGAAAATTTCATTCCAATCGGTGGATAAACGCGGAAGTAATTCAACTAACAATGTTACAGGCAAAAGGAAGAAGAAGAGACGCTAGCGACCTCTATGTTTATCAAGTGGCGCCATCTATGGAATGGGACGCAACATTGAAGAACAATCTTTAGTGAACGCCTTGCACTAAAAAAAAAGTACTGGGTCTCCTACTGTCGAGCTTGCTCCACTGTATCTTACTGCATTTTTTCCTATTAATTTATCTATGTACTAGGGGGCTGGCCCCTGCTTGCTTCGCTCGCCCCGGCTCGCTACGACCACTGAAATCTCGGGGAGATATGTGGAGTGAAAATAGAAACACTTCTCACAGCTATGGCCGGACCTTATGTCAATTCTAATAAGAAAGCGAGAAATGTTAATCCAATTTTTCCCTGCAATTGGACTTAAAATAATTGTACTTCATATAATACCTGCTCGCTTCGCTTGCCAACCCCCGGGCAGTTCACACAGCTATAGCCGGACCTTACGTCATTTCTAATAAGAAAACAGGTAATTTAAATTCAATTTTCCCTGCAATTGGATTTAAAACAATAGTACTTTATATAATTAAGAGAATTTACATTTTCGCTGCTCGTTGTTTTAAAGTTTTCGCTGCACTTCGATTATAGCAGCAAGGGAAAGTAAGATTGCCATTAATTTGAGTGCCCAACAACACTACTTTTGATTGTTTATTAATAGCATCAAAACCCACTGTTCCTATGCCAGCTATATGATATAGTCATCCGGTCTTTACCAAACTTTCACAGAATGTAGCAGTGAGTAAGACATACATAATCTGTGAATTTTGTTGAGAAAGCTCAAAAATCAACAAAGATCTTCATACAATATTTTAATTTGCCTCTGATTGTTCCAATCGCAGCTTTATGATATAGGCATCCGATCTTGACCAAATTTTCTCAGGATGTATCAGTGAGTAAGAAATACTTAATCTGTGAGTTTATGAGATAGCGCAAAAAACAACAAAGGTCATCATTCTAATGTTTTATTTGCATCTGATTGTTCCTATGACAGCTATGTAATGTAGTCATCTAATCTTGAACAAATTTTCACAGAATTTAACAATGAAAAATAAATACACAATCTATGAGTTTGATGATATTTTGTTTAGATATCTTGAGAAACAAAAAAGTTTTTCATACTAAATGTTTAGTTCCAACCGATCGTTCCTAGCTATATGATATAGTTATCCGATCCAGCCGGTTCCGACATATGTACTGCGTGCAGCAAAAAGACGGATCTGTACCAAGTTTCATCAAGTTAGCTTAAAAACTGATAGACTAGTTTGCATAGAAACAGACAGACAGACAGACAGACAGACGGACATGGCTATTTCGACTCAGCTCGTCGCCCTGATCAACAATATATATACTTTATGGGGTCTGAGAGGCTTCCTTCAATGCGTTACACATTTCGTGACAAAATTATAATACCCTCTGCAATGGTATAAAAATCACAAAGCTCTTCAATCACATTGTTCCTATGGCAGCTATATGATATAGTCATCCGATCTTGACCAAATTTTCTGAGGGTGTAGCAGTGAGTAAGAAATACATAATCTGTGAGTTTGGTTGAGAAAAAGCGAAAAAAAAATTGAATACCGACCCCCCATTTTAACCCTTTCCAGTGGGAATATAAAAAAAACCCTCTTATTGCACGGTAGTTTTGTCTCAGCTATGTTGTGTGAAAATTTCAGCTCGATATCTTAAGCCGTTTGGCCTACAGCGTGATGTGTCAGTCAGGACAAAGAGTTTTATATATATAGATGTTTCCTTTATCCGCGTTGTTCGCGTTGTTTTGCCAAGTTACGATGCCATTAAAGTTGTTCGCTAGACTGATTCCCTAGTCGACTTTCTTCAGTGTGAGTACGTGTCCGGCGTTAGTAAAGTCACACAACTATTCTGACTTAAATCTTCTAAATTATTTTTGTTACAAATTTTGTTGTTGTAGAAATTCTTTCATTGACCCTTAATACCGAACATTATCAGGGGTGCCACAGAAATCACTAGTGAAATAGCATTCCGCTGAAAGCATTTCCGCGCGGAAATTTCCGAGGTGCCACAGAACTTCGAGGAAACAGGAAAACAAACTGGGAAAAGTATTCAACGACTCTAGAACGCAATCTAGCTGGAATACCATCTGGTATACCCAGACTTCCCTCAAACTAGTAGAAGTTGCAAACTCGTTGAACAACGCTATAATTAATGCTTATGAAAGAAGCTGCGCAACAGGAAAAACGCGTAAAGCAAAAGACGCACCATGGTGGTCTGACAGTCTGGAGAGGCTACGAGTCGCCACTCATCGACTCTTTAACAGAGCAAAAAGAGACGGGATGTGGGACCATTACCGCGAGAGCCTGACTTCTTACAACAAGGAGATCAGAAAATTCAAGCGGAAAAACTATCGTGACTTTTGCGAAAGCATAGAGAACACGACAGAGAGTGCCCGGCTACATAGGGCACTATCGAAGAGTGCATCAGATGCAAATCTGGCTCTCAAATGGGGGGACAATACCTTCACAAGTAGAAATATGAATAAGCTAAATTTACTTTTTGAAGCTCACTCCCCAGGAAGTATTCCTTTACGGGAGAATGTAGACAGAGTTATAAAAGATCGAGTCCGGCCAGTACTTGAGGACTGGGCAATTGCCAAGTCAACAGTTACACTGGACAGACTAAAATGGGCAATTCCAACTTTTCAGCCCTACAAGTCACCGGGCTTGGACGGCATATCAACCGCCTTCCTACAGCAAGGGCAAAGTAAACTCCTGCCCAATCTTTAGAAGGTGATGATCAATAGCCTAGCATTAGGCTACTTAAAACGCTTGAATAGCTGGTGGACCATAAAATAAGAAGCACGTTGCTAAAGCTAGCACCGCTGCAACCAACGCAGCATGCATATAGGGCAGGCCGGTTCACGGACACTGCTTTTTATCGCAACTATCGGAACAGAGATATTGCCATCCGGCAATCAGCAATACGAAAATAACATCAAAAGTAGTACGGAAAGTCCGCACGAAGCTAGACAAACAACAGGCTTACACTGAGATGGATCCCAGGGCATAAATATATAGCGGGGAATGAAGCAGCAGATAAAGACATTGCAGCCCTCAACCCAACAAAGATTCTTGAATTTATTCAAGAAATAGGGTTGGCGGGAGAGCTACAAACTCAGAAGCGGATACAATAGATCTAGTAGTAGTTCGCAGTATATTTTCCCACAACATAATAATATAGTTTTTGTTCTGGGTCTGCAATAAGTTTTTGAATGAGAGTGCGAGAAGGTCTATTGTTTTTTTTCCGGCTATTAGACATGTGGTCAGCTCGAACTTTTATATTATTTATAGTTTGCGCTGGTCGTTTTTTTATACGAGCTCGGCAAAACGTGACATGCAGTTAGGTAGAGAATTGTTTGAAGCTTACAGACCTAACTTTTCCTTTTTCGTTTAGGTAATTTGCTTTGGTGGTAGAGCTCGTCAAACAAAAAATTTTTTTCATGTTCTAATTTTAATGTTTTTTTTGACGAAATTGTTCATCTTTGGGATAGAATTATATCCAAATGGTTCATTTGAGTTAAAGTTTCCTAATTTTGCCTGAAAGTTGTGACAAGGCTTGCAATATACAATATATGATTATTGAATTATTTTAAATAATTATTTACTAAACCTCTATTTTTGAAGCAATTTTTCAACTTTACATAGACTTTTAACACCGATTGTCGGCTATTTCCGGTAAGCGACTTATACCACTTGATTCTGTGATTATTTTCAAAACGATTTTTCATAATTCATAATTCGAAATCAACATTTAGTATGAAAAACTTTTTTGTTTCTCAAGATATCTCAACCAAATTCACAAATTGTGTGTTTGATACAGTTTTATTTATCCTTACCAAATTTCGAACAACTATATAATAGCTGCATAGAAACGATCGGTTCAAAATCAACATTTAGTATGAAAAACTTTTTAGTTTCTTAATATATGTTAACCAAACTCACACTTTGTGTGTTTGCTATAGCTTCAAACAGCTTGGCAAAATTTGGTGCAAATCGGACAACTACATCAATTCGATATCGAATCAACATCTAACGCTTTTTGTAAAAAATCTTACGGCTTAAACAGGGAACTGCAAGGGTATCCATACTTTGGCGTGTCAAAGTTAGCTTTCGAAATATTTTTTAATTAATTTAAAACAATTATAAAAGATTTTTATTTTATTTATATTTTGTTTTCATAGGAATTGACACGATAGAAATGTATTGGAAACTTGAATTATATTAAATATGCTCGCTACAGTAAATTGAACTAAAATATCAATTTAAATTAATTTATAAGTATTAAAATACTAAAAGATATATTACTAAGGATATATATATGTCAATTTGAACATTTATAGTGAAATTGTTTGATGTTTGCAAGCTTCTATGCAAAACTATCGTATAAAATCATGTAAAAACAAAATCCAGCTTTGACTACCTGTGGAAAATAGGTTTACTGCTCGATTTTACATTCATTTAAAAGCTAAAGAAGTTTTCTATTTGAAGCTTTTTGAATTTTTTCGATACCTCATTTGGATCAAAATATATGATTTTCGCAAAGTAAAAACTCAAAACGGCCCAATGTGCGACGTTCAATTTTTAGACCCAGTACTTTAAAAAAGTACAAATGGGTCTATTAAGTTTGTGCAAATGTGCGTAACAGGCAGAAGGAGGCGTGGCAGACCCCATAAAGTATATATATTCTTGATCAGCATCAACAGCCGAGTCGATATAGCCATGTCCGTCTGTCTGTCTGTCCAATTTTGTGTCGCCTAGATCTCAGAGACTATAAGAGCTAGAGAGACCAAATTTGGCATGTTCGTTCATCATATATATCTTGCATTGAACGAGTTTGTTTTAGATTTTTGCCACGCCCCTCTCCGCTCCCGAAAATTAAAAAAAAAAATTTCGAAGTCGAATTACGAGAGAACCTTTAAAGCTAGCGACTTGATTTTTGGTACATATAATACACACTATTGTCCAAACCTGTCCAGAAAATTTCAACATTCAAATCGGATGATAAACGTGAAAGTTAATCAACTAACAAAGTTACGAGCAAAAGGAAGAAGAAGAGACGCTAGCGACCTCTGTTTATCAACTGATATGTTCGTAGTAGCGCCATCTATTGAATGGGATTGATAGTTAGCGCTTTGCACTCAAAAAGTGCTGGGTCTCCTACTGTCGAGCTTGCTCCACTGTAGCTTACTGCATTTTTTTTTATTGTGTTGGTAAAACAAAGAATCGGATTGGATTATCGTAAAATTAAAAGGGTTTAGAAAACATGATGCGTAATCTCTATCTTGCCTCCTATTGAATTTGCATAGAAATTTTCTTTGTTTACTTTGGGATTGGTTACTAGGGTTGTATATTATTTGGTTGGAGCCTGTATCTATAAGAAAATTTAATACCTTGCCGTCCCTTGTTTTACATTGAAAGTAAGGCAACGAGGAACTGTTTAAGCTTAAAAAATTTACGTCAGACTTGTCTAATATGTCAGTTGGGGTGTCGTTGTATGATGTGTTTTCGGTTTCATTACGTGATTCCGAAACCCTAATGTCTCGCCAGTGCTTATGTGAAATTGTCTTTAAAATTTATGTGGAATTTGATCTGCCCTTGAAGATAAGGTTCTTTTTCCCGCAACCTGATTGTTGTCTGGCCTGTTTATATAATTAATGTTTTTTGTTCTGACGGATGAGTCAATCTCAATAGGTAGTGGAGCTGGTTGGGGTTTTGGGGTTAATGGCCCGGGTGGTGCATTAAAGAATTGTTTTGGTTGTTAATAAGTTTGTCTTTGACCGAAGTTAAATTCTTGTGAATAGAAGTTGGGTTTAGGTTAATAATATAAATTTGGGTTGAAGTTTGTCCTATTCACGGCTTGACAAGGTCTGGGTCGGATTGAGGGCTGGGTATTAGGTATTCGGAAGTGTTGAGAACTCCTTGGTGTTAATAGGGGCGGTCTTACGGGGTGTACAGAGCTTCTGATGGCCTGATTTTCGATAAGTCGACACAAGTGAAGGGCATGATTCAAATCTGTTGGTTCTTTGATAGCTAAAAGTCTGGGCAAATCTCCGTTGAGTCCTCTTATAAAAATATCTAAAGCTTTATCCCTGAATATTTTGGTCAATGCTCCCAGTGTTTCCGATGATGAATCATGGTTGCGGCTCAGGATCAGCGGCAGATGGTAGTAAACTGTCTGACAGAATTCGTGTATGTATTCACTACGTTCGCTTAGGGTGTACTCTGTACAGTTGGTATTCTAAGGTCTTTAGGTCCCTACGTGCCGCGAAGTGGTCTGTAAGGCATTGTGAAATAGCCTTCCGGTTCAACGGTGTATTGAACGCTTCTAATACATCGTCTGCCTCTCCGACTATTTTGCTACGTACCACAAGCAAAATCCCATAGTGCTTTGGTGATCCTTGCTGTGCTGAGTAAATTTCGAATACTCTATCCACGCTTTTACGCCATGACGTGAATTCGGTTCTATTATTGGAGAAATCTTTAAGAGTCCTAACTACGTCTGGTAGTCTGTCTAGTTCATTAATTCTTCCTGCATATTCTTATGCTATAGTT
Organism: Drosophila neotestacea; assembly: GCA_035044365.1. Taxonomy (NCBI): domain Eukaryota; kingdom Metazoa; phylum Arthropoda; class Insecta; order Diptera; family Drosophilidae; genus Drosophila; species Drosophila neotestacea. The sequence continues at coordinate 418,695 of JAWNMD010000068.1, read as the reverse complement.
TGGTCAGTAACTGTTTTAAAATTTGTATTAAGTCCTGGCAACTCGTCTTTTTTTTCCGAGGAGTACCTTTTTCACGTATTTTTCTACCGTATTTTCGAATGATGATCCTAGTGTTGAATTAGATGAAGTGGATGGTAGGTTGGGAATTGGTGAGTTGGTTATTGGTGGGGTATCCTCGGGAGAAGGCATGTTTAATCATGCGAATGCTTTTGTTAGTTGGTTAATTGTTGATGATATGTTGGAGGAGCACTTATTGAATGTGAATTAGGATTTTGAAACCTCAGAGCAAATTCTAATTTGACTGAATGCTGCCGACGTCGATGTTGTCTCTTCCGACGTCGTTGTTTTCATTGGTACCGCTACCGCTGCTTATGTCGTTATCCCTTGTTGTCATTGATCACTGTTACTGCTACTGCTGTTGAAGCTGCGTTCATTGACTTTTGGATTTAGCCAAGTGTCATCTTGCACCCGTTGTCCCACGATTGCCGGCTTGTAGGTTGTGCACTCAGCGCACGTGGCCTCGCCTCTGTGCCCTCTACCGATCTCACCTGTAGATCGGTGCGGTCTGAGATGTCCGGTTGCTTCCACCGGTTCCACGGTGGTCCACTAATAGTGTGTTGTCAGCGCTCGTGGCGTCTTGCGCAGCCTGTGTCTGGGTGACATGGTTGCCGCTGTAAGCTGTTGTTGTGACTGGGTTTCTTATATTGTTGTTCTGACTTGGCTTATTGAGTTGTTGTTGTCAAATGTCAAAACAGCTTAGTATTGTTGTTTATTTATTGAGCTCAACTAAAGTCACAGATTATGTATTTTTTACTATTTGTTACATACAGAAAAAATTAGGTCAAGATCAAATGCCTATATCATATAGCTGTCAAAGGAACAATAAGGCGTAAATTAACGTACAGTATGAAGAGCTTTGTTGTTTTTTAAACTATAGCCACTATGGCCACACCAAACTCACAGATTACTCAGTGTGACAGCCAATAAAACCCTGCGAAATGATAGTGACTTTCTGGTAGGGCTTATCGAGTATAGTATAACCAAAGACTATAGAACAGGGGTGCGCAGCGCCTATGCACACGACGCACATTTGTTTTTGTATTGCACATAGCATATGTAAGTGTGTGAGGCTTGCACACTGGTAAGGTTCTGGCGCACATTGCAAATTACACAAACAATTTTTCGTTCTTTACCCTCGCCCATTAGTCGTTGCCTTCGTTACCTTCGTTTTGCCGTCGCTATTCCGAATGTATTTTGTTGTTGTCGTTTCGTTTGCTGTACACTGAAAAGTTTTTTCCCGCAGGTCCTTAAAATGTGTGATCAACTGGCAAGTGTTTTCTTCGCAGGAAACTTTAAATATGAATTGCAATGTTCCTATTTTTTCAGAACTAAAAAGAAAAGTTCGTTACATGTGTGCGATCGATTTTCTTTATTTGTATTGGTGCGTGCACATCCATAAGGTAGCTTTGCGCACCCCTGCTATAGAACATTAAGATGAACCGCTCCCATACAAAAAAGTGTACCAGCAAATTTGTGATTGGGATTTACCAAAACTCCCAGAAAAATAAGTATATAAGAAGTACTGAATTAGGCGTCCGTTTTCTAGCAGTCACAATGGTCCTTTTGCTTGAGATGAACTCTACGTCTGTTTTGAGGTAACGAGTTAGAATCTAAACGATGTCGTTTATTTTTGAATTCTATAAAACAATTTTGCTTCGTTCTCAACAGCTAGACGACAGAAATGAAATGCATACAAAATCTTGGTTTGTTTTGATTTCTCTACTCTTCAGTCCTTTTCGTTTCTTTTCGCTTTTGCAGTGCTTTTCGTTTCTTTTCGCTATTGCAATGCCGTCAAATACGTAAGCTACAAATCAATGGCATACAAACATACACCAATGTAGATTTTCATAAATGTGTATGAAGTTTTGGTTTTCTCGCAATAGAAAATAAATACAAAATTCTACTTACAGATTATATCTGTTTAGACCCAGTACTTTAAAAAAGTACAAATGGGTCTAGGACGTTTGTGCAAATGTGCGTAACAGGCAGAAGGAGGCGTGGCAGACCCCATAAAATATATATATTCTTGATAACATCGGCATCAACAGCCGAGTCGATATAGCCATGTCCGTCTGTCCGTCTGTCCCTTTTTGTGTCACCTAGATCTCAGAGACCATAAGAGCTAAAGACACCAAATTTGGCATGTAGGTACATCTATATCTCCCATTGATCAAGTTTATTTTAGATCTTTGCCACGTCCCCCTCCGCCTCCGGAAATTGAAATACAAAATTTCGAATTACGAGAGGCCCTTTAATGTTAGCGCCTTGATTTTTTGAACATATGATAAAAACTATAGTCCAAACCTGTCCTGACAATTTCATTCCAATCGGATGATAAACGTGGAAGTTATTCAACTATTCTGTGTTTATCAACTTATATCTTCGTAGTGGCGCCATCTATTTAAATTTCTTGTACGAAAAAATCAAGAACAATCTATAGTGAACGCTTTGCACTCAAAAAGTACACGGTCTCCTACTGTCGAGCTTGCTCCACCGTACCTTACTGCATTTTTACTCCACATTTCTTCCCGAGACTTCAGCGAGCGTAGCGAGCCGGGGGTTGGCGACCGAAGCGGGCAGGGGCCTTAGTCTTTTTATATATTGTGTCTCAAATTCCCGGTTGACGCAAGACAATTGATTTGATCCTTAACGAAAATCGTAGGTTTAAAGTGGGGTCACTGAGAACTTGTACCGCTGAGTCCATCTGGTCCTGAGTCGCCTGATCGCTCAGGTTGGAGTTTAAGAATGTGTCGGGCAGATGCCCGACTGATAGGACTGAAAATAAATTTATATTAATTTTAAATAAAATTAAAACAAATTTAAAAAACAGTAACATAAACTTTGAATTCTAAATTAATTAATTTTTTTCTTACGTATTTCTCAGATATCTCGCAATTGGAACTTTATTTAGATCCCTGTGTTTTTCATTTCGAAAGGTTGCCAACTGACCGGTGTATAGTGATAGAGACATGTGAAGTTTTGTGAACAACACTACAGCTATTGCATATGCGAACACCCACGGAGCAACGTTGGGAAAACATAGCAAAGGACTATTGGAATCTTTGGGAGTTCCCAAATTTCGTTTGATCCGTTGACGGAAAACATATCCGGATAATATGCCAAACAAAATCCGAATCAAAAAAAAATTTCGATTATGTTGCAGTCAACTTTCAATTTCAACTGGTGGCTTTGGACGTCATAGCGATGGAAGCACTTTTTCGTCCTCTGAACTAGATAAAATGAAAAGTTCTGGTGGGACTAATTTTCCAAAAATTGCAGTATTGCCTGATATAGCAGTTACGATGAGATACATAGTTGATGATGTGAGGCAAGTGTCTATAGAAAGTCATAACCTTAGTAAATTAAGTTTGCACCATTTAAAAAAGCGATCAATATCTGTTTTCAGTAAATCAAAGCAGGAGCTGAATAATAGGAGGAAGATCGTTAATAAAGAGGATAAAAAGCAGAGGGCCAAGATGACTACCCTGGGGAACACCAGACGTTACCAAGACGGGCCTTGAAATGGCCGACCTGTAGACAACGTTTTGTGTTCTGTTAGTATGATAATCGGATAAGCATATAAGAAGATTATATGGAAATCCTATTAAGTTCAATTTACTAAGTAAAATACAGTGGTTAACAGAGTCATATGCTTTACTGAAGTCGGTATAAACAACATCAGTCTGCATTTTATTTTTAAAACCCTTGATCACGAAAGAAGATAATTCGAGCAGGTTTGTGGTTGTAGATCTATGTTTCACAAAACCATGTTTGTAAGGTGAAACACTTGAACTACAAAGATGAGTTAGTTGTGAAGTAATAATTTTCTTGAAAAGTTGGGGTGTAGCAGACATTTTGGAAATTGGCCTATATTTGTTAACTAAACTCTAAGGGCCACTTTTAAGCAACGGAATGATATGTGATTCCTTTCAAACTGAAGGGAATGAGCAAGATGCGACAGATAAAGTAAATTGTCTATGTAAGAGTCGATATAAAGAGCCAGCGAAACCGGCAAAAACCATCAGGGCCTGGAGAACACTGGTTTAATTAAATTTAGTTCACTTAATACTGAATTTTCAGTGATCACGGATTCAGGAATAGAGTTAGCTTTTTGCAAATTATAGGGAGGGAATGTACTAGGAAAGTAGCTATTAACAGAGTAAGTAGTTTGAAAAATGGGACCAGTCATGATTTATAATGAGATTATTTAATTTGTTTAAAAACATCGTGGCTTAGACGCTGCTTCAGGGAGAACAGTTTGTTCAGGATCCGGTAGATCGAGAATCATTTCTAACGTAGGGTGAAAAGAATCTTCGGGAGCACAAGCGGATCTGTTCTACTAACATCAGTAATTGAAGGATGAGATACCTTTATTAGGTCCAAAAGACGGTTGTTACAATTACGAGTATTGTTTACTTGATAAAGTGAATGATCTAAGATGCTATTTACAAATTTATGAGAACTGGTAGCAACAACTAAATTATCCACAATAGACCAAGAAATATCAGGTAAATTAAAGTCTCCCAACACCCACAAATAATCTCTATCCAAAAGCTTAGAGGATATTAAACATGTATTAGAAAAGTGTTCAAGAAAACAGAAAGATCCGATTGAGGCGCGATATAGGAGCAGGTTATTTAAACAGAAGTTTACAAAACAGCCACCCACTAGTGACAAACGGTCACATCTGTAAGTGGTGTACTTGTTAGTAAATAATGACAAATTGGATATTTCAGGCTTTAACCATGTTTCATTGAAGAAAAAAATAATATAATTAGAAGAGAAGTTAATTAAGTTAGAGAAGTAAACTCTTTAATAAGCAAATTAATTGGCCAAAATGTTTTTCAACAAGTTCCGGCATCATCAAATGAAGTATCCGGATGCAGCCGAGAGACAAATATCTGTTTCCTTAAGGGAACAGCTACAAGGCAAAGAAGGCGCAGGCAGTGTGTTAGGTAAGTGTATATTTGATGATGAACTGGCATCATCATCACTAACTACAATAGCTGGATAAAAAGAATTGTTCGTTATTAATACGTTAGGATATTTGATAGGAGTATAACAGAAGGAAGTACTTGGAGACAGAGGAGAGACGACTTTGGTAGGCGTTCAAGAAGAAGAGTGGATGTTAACGGAAGACTTTGGAGAGACGTTCTTACATACCTTACAAAACTCTTTCGGAAGCTAGAGAAATTCTCTCTCGTTTGGCGAATAAATTTACACATATCTGCCTCAGCTTTATGGCAATATTCACAAAACCATTTAAGTCCGGTCTTGTTTAATATTGAATCTTTCACTTTCATCGTGATGCCGAGACACTTATTATGACGCTTGCAGTTCTTAACACAACAGGCAAACATAATGATAAAATAACTAGAACTTCGTAAAGTCGTTTTCAACCGGGGTACAAATCTCAGTCCGATTGGGTCCACTATTCACAAGAGATTTGTAAATATACTGGACGTGAAGGGGAAAGGCGGGAAATGTTCGGCTGTGTGGGCATAAAATAAATACTAGCACTAATATTAATTTTAACTACAACCACACTATCACGTGGGACTTCCCTACGTCGTTCATAGCTGCACAGGGTATCAACCGGCGCTTCACGGAATGCCCTTTAGGGTCGCTAACTACTGTTACTTGCCGGGATTGTTCACGCGGCCAACGGAACTCTACCCTCGTTGTTCAACTACTACTAGTGATTAGTATTACTGGGTAATGGGTTGCCGGGATTGCTCACAGGGCCAACGGGAAACTATTCGTTGTTTAACTACGGTTAATAATTAAGGAAGGGAAATATTAATAAAAGTCTGTTCTTTTGCCAGACGCGCCAATTTAGACGTCTGTCCTTTCTCAATTTCGATCGTTGACTCCCCGAGCCCTTCGTTCTGCGGGTACGCGCTGGCGTCGGTTGCACAACTTCACCACAGAGCTTTCGCTCTTCACCTCGGAGCTTTCACTCTCTCTCCACGAGGTGAATCCGCGCTTCTACTCTGCAGTGTTGTACAACCGATCACTGGCGCGCTCTTGCCCGCCAATAGCGGCTGTTAGGTTTAAATTCAAATTCTTTTCTTTTCGATTCTTTGTTAGTTTTACATGTTATAATGTGCAGCGATAACCATAGGTGTCGCCTCACAACTTGCGAAATTATAACGGAAGTGCACAGAGAGAAGAAACTAAAAAAAAAAAACAAAAATATAAGCGAGCGTTAGTTAAGAGAAACTAAACTTAACGTGTAAGCGTTGTTACGAAAAGAAAGCAACAACGAGTACACAAAAGCAAGAGAGTGAGAGCGTAAATAAGCGTTAAAAGTTCCACCCAACTACAACAATACCATACCATATAAATAGCAGTACTTATGGAATGTTTTAGCTCAATTTTATTTAATTTCACCTCCTTCAAACTTTTCAAAAGTATAAAAGGGTCTATTAAATTTGTGCAAATGTGCGTAACAGGCAGAAGGAGGCGTGGCAGACCCCACAGAGTATATATGTAAATTTATGGATGTTTATTATATCCAAAGTGAATAGTAATTATAAATTAATGGTTAAGAGTACATTGATGAATAAAATCGACTTGAAGACGCTACGCCAAATCTTAATTACGCAGCAAATACTGCCGATCTTGCTCCACCGTAGCTTACTGCATTTTTACTCCACATTTCCCCCCACATTTCAGCGAGCTTAGCGAGCCGGGGGTTGGTGAGCGAAGCGAGCAGGGGGCAAAACCCCCTAGTATATTATAAATCAATGCGGTAGTTTAAAAGTTTCTCTTGTGATTCGTTTTTAAAATTTTGTTTTTCAATTTCCAGGGGCGGATGGGGGCGTGGCAAACATCTAAAACAAACTTGATCAATGCAAGACATAGATGAACCTACATGCCAAATTTAGTGTCTGTAGCTCTTATAGTCTCTGAGATCTAGGAACTCAAAAATCGGACAGATGGACAGACAGACGGACATGGCTATATCGACTCGGCTGTTGATGCTGATAAAGAATATATATACTTTACGGGGTCTGCCACGCCTCCTTCTGCCTGTTACGCACATTTGCACAAACGTAATAGACCCATTTGTACTTTTTATATACCATATACATAAATACATATTTACATACATATATCGCAAAGAAGGAACAGTAATGTTAGGTTTACATTACCGCCAGAGTGTGCCAGGGCAGCTGTGCCTGTATGTGGCCTGTGCTAGAGTGTTCACATTGGCCGGCACATAAACTGTGCTTCACAGAGCTGTGCCAGCTGCTGTGCCAGCCGTCAATGTGAACACTACTGTCATTTTCGCACAGCGCCACAAGGCGACACAGATTGTTCAAATGTTCACAGCAGTGGAACTTATAACAAGATCGTGAACAAAGAGCAAGTTCCACAAAATGAATCATAGCAAACTTTTGCCGCACTTATTGAGAAGTGAAACATACTTGAATAATTAATATGGATTTTTTAAAAGGAAACGACCGTGATCGCCGTGTCACTATACATTGGCATTCAGAATCCATCCACAAGCTAATTGGAGCCGTGAAGGAGTCGGAATTTCTATGGAAAGTGACAAGCGAGAATTACAGGAATCGCGATGCGAAGGAAGCAAGCTGCAACAACATTTCGGAGCAGCTGGGTGTCAGTACCAAAAACGTGCAGGTCCAATGGAACAGCTTGCGGAACACATATCGACATCCTGAACTCGTAAGAGAGGCTCGTCATGCTGGAACCAGACGCTAAATAACTTAGTGTCACCGCAAGTCTTTCACCAGCTGAAATTGGCTCTCGAAAACTCAAATCTTTCCTTTGAATTAAGGGCGTGACCCTAATTACAAGCTGATCGAACGTACTCGGATTTTAAAATTTATGTAGAATACTAGGGGGTTTGCCCCCTGCTCGCTTCGCTCGCCAACCCCCGGCTCGCTACGCTCGCTGAAATCTCGGGGAAAAATGTGGAGTGAAAATAGGAAACATTTCTCACAGCTATAGCCAGACCTTATGTCATTTCTAATTAGATATCGGGAATTGTAAATTCAATTTTTCCCTATAGTTGGACTTAAGATAATAGTAATAAGTAGTACTTTATATAATATAGAGAATTTACATTTTCGCTGCTCGCTGTTTTAAAGTAAATAACTTTAAATAACTTTATTTAAAAGTATATAAATAAAAAAAAATAAATAAAATACCGCTCGAACCGGCACTCGAACCCACAACATTTCGATCTCGAGTCTGCTGCTCTTCCATTAAGCCATTGCACCCGCTTGGACTCCAGCAGTTAAGCTCGGTATAGATTAGGCTCTGTTCTGAAGCCTTAGAAGAGTGTTTTTTTTTTCAATGCGTAATATGAAAAAATCAACAAAAGCGAGAATAAGAGAAAAGGAAGAAATATTTTAGGAAAAGCGAATAATAGGTCCATATGCTGCAAATTGAGTTTGAAAGTCGCAACAACAATGCAAAGCACGTTACTTTATTTAAAAGTATATAAATAAAATAAAATATAAATAAAATACCGCACGAACCGGCACTCGAACCCACAACATTTTGATCTCGCGTCAAAATAACAAAGTCTTCATACAAAGTTTTAATTTGCATCTGGTTGTTTCTATGGCAGCTATATGATATAGTGGTCCGATCTTGACCAAATTTTCTCAGGATGTAGCAGTGAGTAAGAAATACATAATCTGTGAGTTTGGTTGAGATATCTCAAAAAATAACAAAGATCTTCATAAAAAGTTTTAATTTGCATCTGGTTGTTCCTATGGCAGCTATATGATATAGTGGTCCGATCTTGACCAAATTTTCTCAGGATGTAGCAGTGAGTAAGAAATACATAATCTGTGAGTTTGGTTAAGATAGCTCAAAAAACAAAACAAAATTTCATACTAAGCAATTTTGACCTTTGACCCCCATTTTATCCCCTTCCAGTGGGGATATCTTGCTCCACCGTAGCTTACTGCATTTTTACTCCACATTTCCCCCCACATTTCAGCGAGCTTAGCGAGCCGGGGGTTGGTGAGCGAAGCGAGCAGGGGGCAAAACCCCCTAGTATATTATAAATCAATGCGGTAGTTTAAAAGTTTCTCTTGTGATTCGTTTTTAAAATTTTGTTTTTCAATTTCCAGGGGCGGATGGGGGCGTGGCAAACATCTAAAACAAACTTGATCAATGCAAGACATAGATGAACCTACATGCCAAATTTAGTGTCTGTAGCTCTTATAGTCTCTGAGATCTAGGAACTCAAAAATCGGACAGATGGACAGACAGACGGACATGGCTATATCGACTCGGCTGTTGATGCTGATAAAGAATATATATACTTTACGGGGTCTGCCACGCCTCCTTCTGCCTGTTACGCACATTTGCACAAACGTAATAGACCCATTTGTACTTTTTATATACCATATACATAAATACATATTTACATACATATATCGCAAAGAAGGAACAGTAATGTTAGGTTTACATTACCGCCAGAGTGTGCCAGGGCAGCTGTGCCTGTATGTGGCCTGTGCTAGAGTGTTCACATTGGCCGGCACATAAACTGTGCTTCACAGAGCTGTGCCAGCTGCTGTGCCAGCCGTCAATGTGAACACTACTGTCATTTTCGCACAGCGCCACAAGGCGACACAGATTGTTCAAATGTTCACAGCAGTGGAACTTATAACAAGATCGTGAACAAAGAGCAAGTTCCACAAAATGAATCATAGCAAACTTTTGCCGCACTTATTGAGAAGTGAAACATACTTGAATAATTAATATGGATTTTTTAAAAGGAAACGACCGTGATCGCCGTGTCACTATACATTGGCATTCAGAATCCATCCACAAGCTAATTGGAGCCGTGAAGGAGTCGGAATTTCTATGGAAAGTGACAAGCGAGAATTACAGGAATCGCGATGCGAAGGAAGCAAGCTGCAACAACATTTCGGAGCAGCTGGGTGTCAGTACCAAAAACGTGCAGGTCCAATGGAACAGCTTGCGGAACACATATCGACATCCTGAACTCGTAAGAGAGGCTCGTCATGCTGGAACCAGACGCTAAATAACTTAGTGTCACCGCAAGTCTTTCACCAGCTGAAATTGGCTCTCGAAACTCAAATCTTTCCTTTGAATTAAGGGCGTGACCCTAATTACAAGCTGATCGAACGTACTCGGATTTTAAAATTTTTGTAGAATACTAGGGGGTTTGCCCCCTGCTCGCTTCGCTCGCCAACCCCCGGCTCGCTACGCTCGCTGAAATCTCGGGGAAAAATGTGGAGTGAAAATAGGAAACATTTCTCACAGCTATAGCCAGACCTTATGTCATTTCTAATTAGATATCGGGAATTGTAAATTCAATTTTTCCCTATAGTTGGACTTAAGATAATAGTAATAAGTAGTACTTTATATAATATAGAGAATTTACATTTTCGCTGCTCGTATAATATAGAGAATTTACATTTTCGCTGCTCGCTGTTTTAAAGTAAATAACTTTAAATAACTTTATTTAAAAGTATATAAATAAAAAAAAATAAATAAAATACCGCTCGAACCGGCACTCGAACCCACAACATTTCGATCTCGAGTCTGCTGCTCTTCCATTAAGCCATTGCACCCGCTTGGACTCGAGCAGTTAAACTCGGTATAGATTAGGCTCTGTTCTGAAGCCTTAGAAGAGTGTTTTTTTTTCAATGCGTAATATGAAAAAATCAACAAAAGCGAGAATAAGAGAAAAGGAAGAAATATTTTAGGAAAAGCGAATAATAGGTCCATATGCTGCAAATTGAGTTTGAAAGTCGCAACAACAATGCAAAGCACGTTACTTTATTTAAAAGTATATAAATAAAAAAAAATATAAATAAAATACCGCACGAACTGGCACTCGAACCCACAACATTTTGATCTCGCGTCAAAATAACAAAGTCTTCATACAAAGTTTTAATTTGCATCTGGTTGTTCCTATGGCAGCTATATGATATAGTGGTCCGATCTTGACCAAATTTTCTCAGGATGTAGCAGTGAGTAAGAAATACATAATCTGTGAGTTTGGTTGAGATATCTCAAAAAAAATAACAAAGATCTTCATACAAAGTTTTAATTTGCATCTGGTTGTTCCTATGGCAGCTATATGATATAGTGGTCCGATCTTGACCAAATTTTCTCAGGATGTAGCAGTGAGTAAGAAATACATAATCTGTGAGTTTGGTTAAGATAGCTCAAAAAACAAAACAAAATTTCATACTAAGCAATTTTGACCTTTGACCCCCCATTTTAGCCCCTTCCAGTGGGGATATCAAAAAATCCCGTCTTATTGCACGATAATTATGTCTCAGCTATGTTGTGTAAAAATTTCATCTTAATATCTTGAACCGTTTGGCCTACAGCGTGATGACTCAGTCAGTCAGTCAGTCAGTCAGTCAGTCAGTCAGTCAGTCAGTCAGTCAGTCAGTCAGTCAGTCAGTCAGGACAAAGAGTTTTATATATATAGATAGAGAATTTACATTTTCGCTGCTCGTATAATATAGAGAATTTACATTTTCGCTGCTCGCTGTTTTAAAGTAAATAACTTTAATTAACTTTATTTAAAAGTATATAAATAAAAAAAATAAATAAAATACCGCTCGAACCGGCACTCGAACCCACAACATTTCGATCTCGAGTCTGCTGCTCTTCCATTAAGCCATTGCACCCGCTTGGACTCGAGCAGTTAAACTCGGTATAGATTAGGCTCTGTTCTGAAGCCTTAGAAGAGTGTTTTTTTTTCAATGCGTAATATGAAAAAATCAACAAAAGCGAGAATAAGAGAAAAGGAAGAAATATTTTAGGAAAAGCGAATAATAGGTCCATATGCTGCAAATTGAGTTTGAAAGTCGCAACAACAATGCAAAGCACGTTACTTTATTTAAAAGTATATAAATAAAAAAAAATATAAATAAAATACCGCACGAACTGGCACTCGAACCCACAACATTTTGATCTCGCGTCAAAATAACAAAGTCTTCATACAAAGTTTTAATTTGCATCTGGTTGTTCCTATGGCAGCTATATGATATAGTGGTCCGATCTTGACCAAATTTTCATCTCAGGATGTAGCAGTGAGTAAGAAATACATAATCTGTGAGTTTGGTTGAGATATCTCAAAAAATAACAAAGATCTTCATACAAAGTTTTAATTTGCATCTGGTTGTTCCTATGGCAGCTATATGATATAGTGGTCCGATCTTGACCAAATTTTCTCAGGATGTAGCAGTGAGTAAGAAATACATAATCTGTGAGTTTGGTTAAGATAGCTCAAAAAACAAAACAAAATTTCATACTAAGCAATTTTGACCTTTGACCCCCATTTTAGCCCCTTCCAGTGGGGATATCAAAAAATCCCGTCTTATTGCACGATAATTATGTCTCAGCTATGTTGTGTAAAAATTTCATCTTAATATCTTGAACCGTTTGGCCTACAGCGTGATGACTCAGTCAGTCAGTCAGTCAGTCAGTCAGTCAGTCAGTCAGTCAGTCAGTCAGTCAGTCAGTCAGTCAGTCAGGACAAAGAGTTTTATATATATAGATAGAGAATTTACATTTTCGCTGCTCGTATAATATAGAGAATTTACATTTTCGCTGCTCGCTGTTTTAAAGTAAATAACTTTAAATAACTTTATTTAAAAGTATATAAATAAAAAAAAATAAATAAAATACCGCTCGAACCGGCACTCGAACCCACAACATTTCGATCTCGAGTCTGCTGCTCTTCCATTAAGCCATTGCACCCGCTTGGACTCGAGCAGTTAAACTCGGTATAGATTAGGCTCTGTTCTGAAGCCTTAGAAGAGTGTTTTTTTTTTCAATGCGTAATATGAAAAAATCAACAAAAGCGAGAATAAGAGAAAAGGAAGAAATATTTTAGGAAAAGCGAATAATAGGTCCATATGCTGCAAATTGAGTTTGAAAGTCGCAACAACAATGCAAAGCACGTTACTTTATTTAAAAGTATATAAATAAAAAAAAATATAAATAAAATACCGCACGAACTGGCACTCGAACCCACAACATTTTGATCTCGCGTCAAAATAACAAAGTCTTCATACAAAGTTTTAATTTGCATCTGGTTGTTCCTATGGCAGCTATATGATATAGTGGTCCGATCTTGACCAAATTTTCTCAGGATGTAGCAGTGAGTAAGAAATACATAATCTGTGAGTTTGGTTGAGATATCTCAAAAAATAACAAAGATCTTCATACAAAGTTTTAATTTGCATCTGGTTGTTCCTATGGCAGCTATATGATATAGTGGTCCGATCTTGACCAAATTTTCTCAGGATGTAGCAGTGAGTAAGAAATACATAATCTGTGAGTTTGGTTAAGATAGCTCAAAAAACAAAACAAAATTTCATACTAAGCAATTTTGACCTTTGACCCCCCATTTTAGCCCCTTCCAGTGGGGATATCAAAAAATCCCGTCTTATTGCACGATAATTATGTCTCAGCTATGTTGTGTAAAAATTTCATCTTAATATCTTGAACCGTTTGGCCTACAGCGTGATGACTCAGTCAGTCAGTCAGTCAGTCAGTCAGTCAGTCAGTCAGTCAGTCAGTCAGTCAGTCAGTCAGTCAGTCAGTCAGTCAAAAGAGTTTTATATATATAGACTACCTCGCAGCCCCCACTTAGCCTCGCAAACATTCCTTCATAATCCCGAGTCAAATTGAGTTTGTGCACCCAGCAAGAGCGCTTTGCCCTGGGTTGGTTCTGCTCCTCATCATTGTTGATGGGATGGACTCGCAACCATAGACCAAAGCAAACCATCGTCGCTAATTCCATCTCGTCATGGGAACTCATATCTTTCACCCCAATAATAAAATATATAATTATTAAATACATGAACACAAAAAACAGGTGTATTTACCTATTTTATTCTGATAAAATAAAAAAAATGTATACAAATAAATTTATGTTGTCTTCAAACTCCAATTTCATCGATTACTCGCTAAACGATAAAAATGTTATATAAATGTGCCAGAAAAACCAACATGCTCGTTCTGCCTGCCACAGAAAAATATTGTTCTTTTGAGCTGCTTCAACTGAAACAGCTGTTCAAATAATTTGTGTATCTTCTGTGCCAGCCAGAAAATCTGTGCCAGGCAAATGACACAGCCGTTCACATAGCTGTGCCACATTTCTGTGCCAGCTAATTTCTGTGGCACAGCATTTAGTGTTCACATTGAACTGTGACCCTGTGGCACTATGATGTGCCAGCCTGTGACGCAATGTAAACCTAGCATAACTACTGAACTTTTCCATTTAGTAGCAACAAAGACTATGACTATTACAACGTTTATACGGACCGTTCCACGTATATCTAATTTCGCGAAAAGAAAATTTGCCCCTCGTTTATATAACACACAAAAAATTCACGAATATAAAGATGCAAGGCTGTCAGATCTGGACATCATTTGAAATAGGGCGCTTTGCATTCGTTTGTAATAAACAAGCTTAATGAAAGCAGCAAGCTATTTTTTTCGGATCAGCGAACGGGCACAGTATTTATATTTTGCATTGAGTTCTGCGCAGCATGCTTGCATGTTTAGCGCTGTCATCTCCTTCGAAAAAAAACGTTGGCTGCGCCTCACCATTACACGCATTGTGGCTGAATTCATAGTCAACTTTCGTGTGTTGCTAAAATACCGTATAAACAAGGTGTATATTTTATTTATTTGTCAAAGTATATCATTTATATATATGTGTCTATGATGTGCAATTAATTAACGTAATTAACCAAGGCTGGTTTGAAACGAAGAGCCAAATTTAAGTTCAGATCGAGAGCCCGTTTTTTTCAATTTATCACAACAAAAAATGTTTAAATTTTTTTTTTTTAATTTTTCTATTTTTAAACGAACCTTTTTATTAGTAAATTTAAAAGATCTGGGTTGAGGTTAGAGGGATAGATAATTTAATCCAAAAATCCGAACCATACCGATTTTGCGAAGTTCGGTTTAAAGCCTTGACTTTTAAGAACTTTATGGAGGGTTTGCAAGTGAATAAAGAGAAAAATAAGTTTAGTTTTTCTTGATAAGGGCCTCCCCCTGGGAACTGGGAGTAATGGCGCCGCTTGCGAGCAGGCTTAATGCACGGGGATAAGCCCAATATTCCGCCTGATGTATGCGATGCGTTAGCGAATCCACGGTATCATTTTCCAGAATGGGCACTTTAGCCTGGACAATAATGGCACCGGTGTCGACACCCTCGTCAACGAAGTGCACCGTGCACCCGGATTCTTTTTCTCCGGCGTCGAGAGCCTGTTGCTGGACATGGAGTCCTGGATATTTGGGAAGCAGCGAGGGATGTATGTTGATTAGACGACCACGCCAATGGCGAACGAAGGGAACACTGAGGACACGCATAAAGCCAGCTAAACAAATAAGATCGACACGCGCGGCATCCAGATGACGGCTCAATTCCGCATCGTAATCCTCGCGACTGCTAAAGTCCCGATGTGAGATGACCAACGATGGTATGCCCGCTTTGCTGGCACGCTCCAGACCCAGAACATCCTTCTTGTTGCTGATGACGAGCACAATGTCAGCATGGACTGCCTGGGATGAGTCTCGAATGGCATTGATCAGCGCTTGGAGATTGCTTCCCGAGCCGGAGATCAGAACCGCAACACGGCGTCGTGGTTGGGCCAGCAGTTTTTGGCCACGCTTCAGTGTCTCCTCAAAGTTAAGCATCTGCACTTGCGGCGTGTTTATATCCTTGCGAGCTATGACCTCGCCCACAACCACAGCACGTTCCACATAGCGGAGATGCTGCATCACAGCGTTCACCTGGGATGGACTCACCACCATAAGGAGACCCAATCCACAGTTGTATGTGCGCTGCAGTTCATCCGGCTTAATATTTCCAGCAGCTGCCAACCAGACAAAAACTGGCGGCAACTGGAAGCTGTTGGCATTGAGACGCACGCCCAAATCCTTGCGTAACACACGCGGTATATTCTCGGTTAGGCCGCCTCCAGTGATATGAGCCAAAGCCTTAATACCATGTCCAACTTGGGCGAGCAATGGTGTCAGCGCCTTAACATAGATCTTTGTCGGAACCAACAGCTCCTCGCCCAATGTGCGATTACTGAAAGGAGCCTGATCCTCTAAATCCAATCCGACGCTCTTGAGCACCGCATGTACCAGACTAAACCCGTTGCTGTGCACACCCGACGATGGCAATCCGATAAGAACATCACCAGGCTGTATATCCTGCATTCTCGGTAAGATGCTATCTTTTTCCGCAATGCCCAGTGCAAAGCCGGCGATGTCATAGACCTGAGCTTCATATAACAAAGGCATGTCGGCTGTGTGGGCAGCTGGAAGGGGCCAAAAGGAAAATAAAAGTAATTAACAAGTGTGTAAACATATCCTTCCATCGAATTTTGTTCGTTTTAATAACACTGTGCAAAAATTTTTAGCGTTTTTTATGGTCATCGGCCAAATTTTGTTTTTTATAATAGATATGGACCCAAAGATTAAATTTATCGACATTAAAAAAATTTTCCGAGTGTAGTTTTTTTTGGAATTTTTTATGAGGTGCTCTTACATATCGAACTTTTTATCGAGAAAGGCACAACCGATCTTAAAAAGCTTTACTGATTCCGAAAGAACGTATCTACTAATCATTCACACATTGTTTTTAGTTGATTTCAATAGTTTAACAAATATACATATATTTTTAAATTAAGAAAATTATGATAAAATAAATTCAGAAACGACCAATTAATACGATACGATACTCCGTGCAGAGAGTTAAATTCAGATTTTGACCGATCGGTTCTATATTAGCTATATGATATAGTTGTCCGATTTGCTCAAATTTGATCAGATAGTAAAAAGCTATATAGAACACACAACTTGTGAGTTTGGTTGAGTTTCCTTGAAAAACAAAAAGTTTTTCATACTATCGTATGAAATCGATCGTTCCTATGGCAGCTATATAATATAGTGATCCGATCCGGTTTGGTTCCTACATATGTACTGCACGCAACAATAAAACGGACTTGTACCAAGTTTCATCAAGATAGCTTCAAAACTAAGAGATTAGTTTGCACAGAAAGGAGTCATTTGACAAGGGAGTCATACATTTTAACAAAAAACATACCTAGCTACAAAATGTTGTTGCTTCAGTAATACCTTAAACGACGCATAATTAATATGACTAATCATTTAACTTAAAAAACAAAAAAGACGTACTTTTTTTTATAATTTTAAAATACAATAAAAAATAAATAATATAAAAAACAACAAAAAATATCATAATTTTCTTAATTTAAGAATATATATTTTTCAAACTATTGACTTAAATAAAAAAAATGTATGAATGATTAGTTGAGACATTCATTATCTTTTGGAATCTGTAAAGCTTTTTAAGATTGGTTACGCCGCTCTCGAGATATGAAGTAAAATGTAAGAACACCAAAAAAAAAATCGCCAGAAAAAAAAGCTAAACTTTAAAAATTAAAAAAAATGCTGTAAGCTACAGTGGAGCAAGCTCGACAGTAGAAGACCCAGCACTTTCTGAGTGCAAAGCGTTGACTATCAATCCCATTCAATAGATGGCGCTACTACGAACGTATCAGTTGATAAACAGAGAGGTCGCTAGCGTCTCTTCTTCTTCCTTTTCCCGTAACTTAGTTAGTTGAATAACTTTCGCGTTTATTATCCGATTTGAATGAAATTTTCAGTGTATATTATATGTACCAAAAGGCGCTAGCATTAAAGGTTCTCTCGTAATTCGACTTTGAAATTTTATTTTTCAACTTCCGGCGGAGAGGGGCGTGGCAAAAATCTAAAACAAACTCGTTCAATGCAAGATATAGATGAACGTACATGCCAAATTTGGTCTCTCTAGCTCTTATAGTCTCTGAGATCTAGGTGATACAAAATGGGACAGACAGACGGACATCGCTATATCGACTCGGCTGTTGATGCTGATCAAGAATATATATACTTTATGGGGTCTGCCACGCCTCCTTCTGCCTGTGACGCACTTTTTTTTTGCACAAACTTTATAAACTCATTTGTACTTTTGTAAAGTACTGGGTCTAAAAAAAAAAATACACCCAGGAAACATTTTTAAAGTCGATTTTCGGCATCAGGGGGTCCATATGCATCAGAATATGTGATGTGAAATGTGGCTAGGGGGAGTTTTGGCTGTTGCATAGTGTAACACAAGGGAACAAAATTGTACTGCTTTTGTGTTGATTGTACATTTTTAGCAGTTTTTTACTTAAATTAGACCTTAAATTAGTAAAATTAAACTGAAATAAAGTTCAAGACAAAATGGCCGAGTAATGGTTGCTTAATTCAAAATAAAAAAAATACAAATGCATTAAGCTACAGTGAAGCAAGCTCGACAGTAAGAGACCACTTATGGGCAAAAAGTGTCGCCAATTAAAAAAGTTCTAGAGTGCAGCGCGATTGTTCTTCAATGCTGCTCCAGAAATTTCTATAGATGGCACCACTACGAAGATATCAGCTGACAAACACAGAAGTCGCTACTACAATGCGTTGTAGCGTCTTTCTTCTTCCATTTGGAAGAAGCTGTGTAACATTGTTAGCTGAATAACTTCCGAGTTTATCATCCGATTGGAATGCAACTTTCAGGACAGATTTGGACAATATTGTATATTATATGTACTAAAAATCAAGCTGGCATTAAAGGTGCTATTGTTGTTGGACTTCGAAATTTTGATTTCCGGGTTACGGGGGCGGGGGGAGGCTTGGTAAAATTCAAAAACAAACCTGATCTGGGCCAGATACACATAGATGGGCCTACATACCAAGTTTGGTGTCTCTAGCTCTTATAGTCTCAGAGATCTGGGTGTTCTTATTTTCGAAATTCCGAACAGCCGTATACTGTCTGTTTATTGTCCGATCAGGATGAAATTTTCAGGATAGGCTCGGATTATAGATTTTTATTTAATGTGCAAAAAAACATATCGCTAACGTGCTAAATCCACTTTTAAATTTGCTTTACAATTTTCGGGGGCGGTTGGGGCCGTGAAAAAATTCTAAAACAAACGTGATCAATGCAAGATATAGTCCAAAATTTAAAACGTGAAAAGTTTGATGGAGATGCAAGCCCTCAAACTACTGTTTGTCTAGTCGGAACTCTTTTAACTGTTCTATTCTAAAGTTTGTACCAAGGCCGTCAAATTTGGTATAGTTCTAAATAATTTTGTCATGTTAAACGCTTGCGACAGTAACTTTATTGAGAGACAATAATTGTACTCCGGCACATTTGTATGAAAAATAGTCGAATAGATGTCAAACTGAAATTTGAATTTAATATATGTTGGTGCACAATTCGTATTAACATGACTGTTTGGGTAATAGTATTCACTAATTAAAACATTGTCTAAACAGTTTTTGCTTTGACAAGAGATTCTTAGCAAGGTTGAAAGAATCTGGTTTTTGCAAAAGATTTTCGTGAACATTAAAAATTTGGCGTTAGATATAAATATTAGAAACTACGATGACCAAAACTTGTTAATAAATTCTAATAATAAAATAATATACATATGAGCTAATCCAGAAAAAGTTAAGCCACGTCAAAAAACGAGAAATTCATCTAAAAATCACATTTCATAAAATTTTTTTCAGAAACGCATTTATTTTTTTTATTCAAGCTAACACATAAATTAATTTATTTTGATGAGCAAACCGATTGCGTTTTTGAACAAATTAAGTTTTCTGTATTTTTGACCATTTTGGTTAAAATCGACTTTTTAAATGGGGAGTATGAAATAAAAGCATTATTCCACAAAATCGTTCTTGAATGAACAAAAATCTTATCAATATGCAAAGAGAACGCTTTTAGCTTTATAGATTCGCTTTTTAATTTTCAAAAAAATTAAGCTATACTTTTTTGTAGACAGATCAATAGCCCCTCAAAATGTAACGTAACGCAATGTTGGACTTTCTGTATTTATTATGCGAAGTTCGGTAAAATATGTGCAAATGTACATGAGCCTTAAAGTCGCCTTCCATTTTTGGTAACGCCCACAACGGTATTTAAAGCAAGCATATCTTTTTTTAAAAACAGTTAACCTTTTATTTTAAAATAGGTTTAAAAGTATTGCCAACGAAGTGCATTTTGGAAAAAAATCATCAAATTTCATCAAAATATACCAATGTGAACGCCTGCTGTGTCAACATTAAAAATCAAAATTGCGTACAAAAGTAACGTCCTCAACTCAGGATTAGTCCATATGCATTTAAAGAATAATTACACTACGCAACAGCCAAAACTCCCCCTGGCCAAAAATCACGTTTTCTGATACATATTTTTTTGTGCTCTTAAATTGTACATCATATTACGAGAACGGCGCAACCAATCTTAAAAATCTTTACTGATAATGAATGTACCTACTAATCATTCATACATTGTTTTTAATTTAAATCCATAATTTAACAAACATATATTTTTAAATTAAGAAAATGATGATTTTTTGTTGTTTTTTTTTTACGATTTTATGACCTTAAAATTCAAGGAAAATTCATAAAAAAAATTAGCTCATTTTCTTTTTTACAGTTAGATGGCTACATTCATTAATTAGGTGTCTTTTAAGGTATCACTCATTAAAATCGAAAAAAGCGAAGTCACAACATCTTATAGCTAGGTATGTTTAGACCCAGTAGTTTAAAAAAGTACGAATGGTGTATTAAGTTTGTGCAAAAAAAAAATTTTGAGTAACAGTCAGAAGAAGGCGTTGCAGACCCAATGAGGTATATATATTCTTGATCAGCATCAACGGCCGAGTCGATATATCCATGTCCGTCTCTCTGTCTGTCCCTTTTTTGGGTTCCAAGATCTCAGAGAATTTTGCTAGAGACACCAAATTTGGCGTATGTACGTTTATCTATATATTGCATTGTTAGTTTGTTTTAGATTTTTGCAAAATTTTAAATTGCAAGAGCCGCTTTAATGCTAGCGCCTTGAATATTGGTACATATTTTATACACTTTAGTCCAAACCTGTCCAGAAAATTTCATTCAATCGGATGATAAACGCGGAAGTTATTCAACTAACAATGTTACGGGCAAACGAAGAAGACGAGACGCTAGCGACCTGTTTGTTTATTAACTTATCTTCGTAGTGACGCCATCTATTGAATGGTACGCAACATTGAAAAACAATTTATAGTGAACGCTTTGCACTCAAAAACTACTGGGGTCCTAATGTCGAGCTTGCTCCACTGTAGCTTACTGTATTTTTTTGACCCAGTACTTTAAAAAAGTACAAATGGGTCTATTACGTTTGTGCAAAAAAAAAAGTGCGTAACAGGCAGAAGGAGGCGTGGCAGACCCCATAAAGTATATATATACTTGATCAGCATCAACAGCCGAGTCGATATAGCCATGTCCGTCTGTCTGTCTGTCCGTCTGTCCGATTTTTGAGTTCCTAGATCTCAGAGACTATAAGAGCTAAAGACACCAAATTTGGCATGAAGGTTTATCTATATCTTGCATTGATCAAGTTTGTTTTAGATATTTGCCACGCCCCCTCCGCCCCTAGAAATTGAAAAATAAAATTTTAAAGACGAATAACAAGAGAACCTTTAAGACTAGCGCCTTGATTTTTGGTATATATAATACTCGCTATAGTCCAAACCTGTCCTAAGAATTTCATTCCAATCGGTTGGTAAACGCGGAAGTTATTTAACTAACAATGTTACAGGCAAAAGGAAGAAGAAGAGACGCTAGCGGCCTCTATGATTATCAAGTGGCGCCATCTATTGATGGTACGCAACATTGAAGAACTATCTTTAGTGAACGCTTTGCACTCAAAAAGTACTGGGTCTCCTACTGTCGAGCTTGCTCCACTGTAGCTTACTGCATTTTTTTTTATTATATTTGATTAATTCTCATTACCTCGAATTTTGTAGATTATTTTAGACTAGTCAAATTGACTATTTAGTAAGGAATTGAATTTCAAGAGCCGAAAACCGAAACGTTCGTACCGGTACGGTTTCGGTACATTTATTAAATTTTTGGTTATTTTTCGTACGTACATGGTTTTGCACTATACAAAAGGTTCTCGAATTATATGTAAGACTTAACATGCTAAAATGCATGCATTTGTATGTTTAACATACACAAATATTTGTTGACAAAATTCGATTTTCTTTACATTTTAAAATTTTTTATTTCTTTGCTGTACCGGTATGGACCGATACAAGAACCGGAACCGAAAGGACGAAACCGAAATAGAACCTTCTACCGAAATACTCGTTATAATACTCAAAAATAATCTAAAATATGCTACGGTGGAGCAAGCTTGACAGTCGGAGACCCAGTACTTTTTGAGTGAAATGCGTTCACTATAGATTGTTCTTCAATGTTGCGTACCATTCAATAGATGGCGCCACTAGGAAGATAAGTTAATAAACACATAGGCTGCTAGCCTCTCTTCTTCTTCCTTTTGCCCGTAACATTGTTAGTTGAATAACTTCCGCGTTTATCATCCGATTGCAATGAAACTGGACAGGTTTGGACCTTAGTGCATATTATATGTTCCAAAAATCAAGGCGCTTGCATTAAAGGAACTCTTGTTTTCAACTGAAATTTTGTATTCCAATTTTCGGGGGCGGAGGGGGCGTGGCAAAAATCTAAAACAAACTCATACAATGCAAGATAAAGTTGAAACTAATTGCCAAGTTTGGTGTCTCTAGCTCTAATAATCTCTAAGATCTAGATGTTCAAAAAAGGGACAGACAGACGGACATAGCTATATCGACTCGGCGGTTGATGCTGATCAAGAATATATATACTTTATGGGGCCTGCCACGCCTTCTTCTGCCTGTTTTTTGCACAAACTTAATAGAATATAAGTTAAGTTACGAAAATAAGTTAATAAACACAGCGTCTCTTCTTCTTCATTTTGCCCGTAACATTGTTAGTTGAATAAATTCCGCGTTTATCATCCGATTGGAATGAAGTTTTCTGGACAGGTTTGTACTATAGTTTATATTATATGTACAAGAAATCAAGCCGATAGCATTAAAGGTGCTCTTGTAATTTTGTATTTAAATTTCTGGGTGCGGAGGGGGCGTGGCGAAAATCTAAAGCAAACTTGATCAATGGATAGATGAACTACATGCCAAATTTGGTGTCTCTTGCTCTTATAGTCTCTGAGATCTAGGTGACACAAAAAGGGACAGACAGACAGACGGACATTGCTATATCGACTCATCTGCGTGGGTGTGCCACGCCTCCTTCTACCTGCTACGCACAATTTTTTGCACATAGTTGATAGACCCATTTGTACTTTTTTAAAGTACTGGGTCTGAAAACTCGATATAATCAGAATTGTTATAATTTTAGATTATTTCTGATTTTTTCTAATCGTAATAATTAAGCAAAACCGAAAATAATCGTAATTTAATCATTTGTTCTTCTATTAAATATTGATTATTAATCATTGCTTAACAGGTATGCTTAATTTAAATAATAAAATAGTACTGCAATATACAACTATGATTAATAATATAATGTTATTATCTTTTAGTCGCTATTCTCAAATCTTCTAGTAGTACCTGTTGATGAGGTGGATTTCTTATCAATTAATTACCTATAAAGCTGCAATCCGCCTGCTGTGTCCCTTCGATTACGCCTGCCGCAACCTCATCGGCCAAGTCCGGCAGCCACTTTCCGCAGGCATAGTAGCTGGAGAAGCTTATGGGTTGAGCACCATTGCAGAGTATATCGTTGACGCACATGGCCACCAGATCGACGCCGACGCTGCCGTTGCGACAGAAATGTTGGGCAATTTTTAGCTTGGTGCCGACACCATCGGTGCCGAGTATGAGTATGGGATCCTTGTAATGTCCAGGAATACGGGTGATGCGACGTCCCGCCGCATTTTCAAAGCAATCTTCTCGTGTCGCTGGCGATAGCTGCTTCGGTAGTTCCGTTCTTTCCGAAGGCATTTGTCGGTTACCTAAACCACCAAAAGGCTTGGCTAACATCTCCAATTGCTCCTTAAAGTTGCGCACCCGAAGACGAGGCGAAGTTTCAGTTGCCTTGCATTTCTGCAACACGCCGAGCACCTTGGCGCTGGGTAAGGTCTGACGCCACAGCTGATTTGCCTGGGACAGCACCAGCACAATGCCAATGCCACAATTGTGACGTTCCAGCAACGCCTCCGCACTGAGCTGGAGTTGCCCTGCGAGCCACCCAAATATCTGTGGTATGGGCACCGCCCCAAAATCTAGGAGTACATCGAATTCCTTGGGCAGCAATCGTGCCACATCTGGGAGGAGTCCATGTGTCACATGTGCCACAGCTTTAATCTCACCAGCTTGCAGATGTGGCAACAATTGTTGAACATACAGTCGCGTTGGGGTGCCTAGCACCTGAGCCAAACTAAGTCCATGGTCCCCGCCAGCCACCGGCGAGCATTCTTTAAGTTTGACATCTTTTAAATGAGTTAGCAATTCATTGAAGCCGGCACAGTGCAGTCCGGAGGATGGCAGGCCCACCAAAAGGTCACCCGGTTGGAACAGATCAAAGCGAGGCAGTAGGCGAGACTCCTCCACGATACCAACACAGTAGCCGGCCATGTCGTACTGACCGGGTTTATAGAGCGAGGGCATCTCAGCAGTCTCGCCACCTGCAAGAATGCGAAGGAAAGCCAATGTTAGGTCGGGGGACTAGATGTACATAAGTCCAGTACAATTTAATTGCAATCTATTAAAAAAAATCAGTTAATCGAACGATTGACAGGTAAACCCCATAGGGAACCCTTATAGCGTCCTTACACTGCCGCCAGTAAGGAAAAACTGATTGCTTACGGCGAAAGTTGCTTACACTGGACACGAGGCCGATAAAAAGGCCACCAATTTGAAATAGTCAGCTGTTTTTTGTTTACTTTAAACCAAAAACGTCGTGTGTATATATTCCATATTCTCTTTTTGTGTTGACCATTTCTGCATATATACGCATGTTTTTCTTCCCCAATATTTTAATAAAAAACGTGCCCATGTATACGGTTAACCTTTTGAACTTCGCGGTTCCTGTTGCCTCTAACTTTAATAAACATAAGTAATAACACTAACCATTGAATGCATTGATGTGTCAAACCTCGACTTTCGGGATTGCAATTCAATTGTATTGTATGTATGGTTGCCGAGCGCAGCCGAGCGTGCAGCGAGTGCTGTGTCATCGACCAGCGGCAACCACCACATTATTTTCATAAGGGCCCCAAACTATCCTGTTTTGTGTCTCCCGCAATTTCTCACCTACTAGAGCGCAATGCGCATCTCGACAGCCATCGGCCATGCCCTTGACGAGCTGTGCGGCCAAAGGTACCTGCAGCTTGCCACATGCAATGTAGTCCAAGAATACTACCGGTTCAGCGCCGAACTCCAGCAGATCATTGGCAGCCATGGCAAATAGATCGTAGCCAATGTGATCGTACAGTTCATGCTGCAAAGCCAATTGGATTTTGGCACCTACACCCTGAGTGGTTTCTGCAATGATGGGCTGAGTGTACCTTAGATCTTTGATGCGAAAGAGTCCACCGAAACCACCCAAACCGCCAAGAACTCCAGGACGCTGAGTGCCACGCGAAAGAGGTTTGATGCGTTGGACTAAGGCATCGCCAGCATCGATGTCTACACCGCTCTCCTTGTAGTTAAGCGAAGGAGCGGGTTCTCTGTGAGAAAGCACAAAAATAGGGAGAAAGAAAGAAAATAATAAAAGAATAATTCTGAAGACATCTTATGCGATCCGATTTGCACTTTTTTATATCAAATCAAACGATGAATTCCTAACTGAAACAATTATCAATTAACTGTTTAATTGTATTTAGAAACTGAACTGATCCATAAATAGACAAGATTACACACTCCATATAACCTCTCTGCTAAAATCTATCATTGCTTTATTAATTAAATTACATTTTAAATGCCTTTTTAGCTATATCCGTGCGATACTGTGTTGTTGATCCATCGACACTGATACTAGCCGCCATTTTGGTTGCCTGAGCCGCGGCTTCCCTTAGACTGGCATCTATTGCGATTGCAATGAGCACACGTCCTCCATTTGTAACCGGGTTCCCATTCGTATTCATGGCCAAAGCACTATGCAAGATCAGTCGGTTATCTTCATTGGCAACGGGCAAACCTGAAATAATTTATTTTTAATTAGCTCTCTGAATACTTTCATTTAATTCGGTTTGCGGACCGGTAATTTAAAGAAATAATTGTTGCGAAAATCGAGAAAGTGTCATCATTCATTCATAGTTTACACCAGGGATTCAAATCGTAACCAAGCTCGTTAACGTTAGCCAGAAATAACGAATTGAAAATAGTAACCTTAGCCGAAAAAAACTTTATAATTATACTGAAATCGAAAAACCCAAATTCTTCTAAACGGAGTAACCGTTCGGAAACAGATTCATGTGTAACGGGTTGTATCGCTTTTGACCAGGAACTGAAGTTTAGTACAGTGAGCAATTATGAAACGAGTGGAACTTAACATGAGTATGGTACATTATTAACGGGTTCTATCGGTTTTGTCCAGCAACTGAAGCTTAGTACAATGAGCAATTATGAAACGATGTTAAATATTTACTTCAGTGTAACTTAACATGGGTAAGGTACATAATATGTACATGCATAAATATATGTATATCCTGTGGTTCTGAGATTCCTGTCCTGTACTCTTACATATATTAATCTTTTTGATATTGCTGTCGCCTTCTTGCCAGTGTACATATATTCTGTCGCTACCGACTTAGAAGACTTGTGAGTGACATGAAGAAGAAAACAGCAACAACAAAAATTCGAGCGACTTGACGACAAAAGGCAATAGAAAAAGGATTAACTGAACCTATGCTTTGTTGTTTTTGTTTTTCGTTGGTTGGAAGCCGAGATCTGCACCGGTGCACAGTGTAAGATTTTTCTAATCTACGGGGACTTAATTCAAAAAAAATTTTTTTTTAATTAATGAGCTTTAAGCAGTCAATTTAAGAAAAATTTGTTGGTGAGAAGATGACGGTTCTTGAACCGGTGCATTTGATATGCATGCAAAATTGCATCGGATAGCGAGTAACAGTTGACAAAGTTTATTCTTCTCAATTGGATCGTGTGGTCACTGTGAGCTGCCAAATTTATTTTTTTCATAATATTTGCGACATTATTGAAATTTAGCGCTATAAATATAATTTTTAAGTGGCCTCAAAGATTTTATTTTATTTCTTGAAATACGAACCAAAAAATAAGTAGATTTTTAACAATATTTATTTTTGATGAAAAAAAAATACAGTAAGCTACAGTGGAGCAAGCTCGACAGTAGGAGACCCAGTACTTTTTGAGTGCAAAGCGTTCACTATTGATTGTTCTTCAATAATGCGTACCAAACAATAGATGGCGCCACTACGAAGTTAATAAACACAGAGGTCGCTAGCGTCTCTTCTTCTTCCTTTTGCCTGTAACATTGTTAGTTGAATAACTTCCGTGTTTATCATCCGATTGGAATGAAATTTTCTGGACAGGTTTAGACCATAGTGTATATTATATATACCAATAATCAAGTCGCTAACATTAAAGGGGCTCCTTCAATTTGAATTCGAAATTTTGTATTTCAATTTCCGGGGGCGGAAGGGGGCGTGGCGAAAATCTAAAACAAACTTGATCAATGGGAGATATATATGAACCTACACACCAAATTTGATGTCTCTAGTTCTTATAGTCTCTGAGATCTAGGTGTTCATATTTTCGAAATTTTGAACAGCCGTATACTATCCGTTTATTATCCGATCCGGATAAAACTTTCAGGGCAGGATTGAACTTTAGAGTTTATTATGTATGCCAAAAATCATATCGCTAGCATTAAAGGAGCTTTCGTTATTCGACTTTGAAATTTTGTTTCAAATTTACGGGGGCGGAGGGGGGCGTGGCAAAAATCTAAAACAAACTCGTTTAATGCAAGATACAGATGAACGTACATGCCAAATTTGGTGGCTCTAGCTCTTATAGTCTCTGAGATATAGGTGTTCAAAAAGGGACAGACGGACAGACAGACGGACATGGCTATATCAACTCGGCTGTTGATGCTGATCAAGAATATATATATACTTTATGGGGTCTGCCACGCCTCCTTCTGCCTGTTAAGCACATTTTTTTTGCACAAACTTAATAGACCCATTTGTACTTTTTTTAAGCACTGGGTCTAAAAACTAACAACATTCAATCGTTTGGAGAATATCATTCTGAATCAGGATCAGAAATAAAATTTTGCCCATATTTTGCCCATATTTTGCCCAAATACCTTGAATTTAGTAACGTAAGAACCGTTAAGCGTAACTCACTTTTAGAGCACGCTACGATGATTTTTGGCAATGATATTGACCGTCGGAAGTGAAAGTTGCACTTAAAAAAACTGTGCAATTATTTTGAATGGAGATGGAATAAATCTAGATTTTTGACCGATAATACAAGTTGGCTTCAGGGCACAATATCGATTACACTGTGCAACAATTTTTAGCGTTTTTTATGGTCCTCGGCCAAATTTTGCCTAATTTTTCCAAAAAAATGTTTCTGGGTTTTTTTTTTTAGATTATTTTTAAAAATTTACAGTTTTTTTGTGGACTTTTTTCATCATTTTTTTATTTTTTTTATCGAGAACTGCACAACCGATAGTAAAAAAATTAACTGATTCCGAAAGATAATGAATGTATCTACTAATCATTCATACATTGTTTTTAATTTAAATCAATAGTTTAACAAATGTATATTTTAAAATTAAGAAATTTATGATTTTTTTTTTGTTTCTTTTACTATTTTTTGACTTGGCAATCTTTTGGTAATCAAAGAACTTTTGCAACGAGCCTTGGTTATTGACCAAGCATGTATAAGCTAACCAAAACCCTATATAAGCTACTGCACTTTCTATAAAGATTCATTCTGTCAATTAACCGTAAACTAAAAGTTTTCTTGTTATGTGGCGACCGTGACAAGACCTTACGTTAGTCTGGCAGAAGTAAATATATATATATATATATATATATATATGTATATTTATTTATATTTATATAGTGACATATCTATCTTATCACATTGACTTCAAAGTCAAAACCCACAATGCAGCCTTCACATTCCATTCTCACAGTCCGTTGCTTAGAATTCCATTAAGTCTCCCACTCTTCTCAAATCACCTAATAAACAAAAGACCCCTTCAGTCTCTGTAAACAATCTCGGCAGCCGCCAAAATTGCAACTCAGCAAAAAGACCCCTTCAGCGTCTTATTTTCTGTTATAAACAAAAGACTCCTTCGGGATCTTACTGTAAACATTATCACCCTATCTTGGGAACCACAAAGCTGCAACGCGACAATTCCAAGTCCAAAGCTTAGCCGAAAGTCAAGCTCTGTCCAATTCACCATGATCCAGAAAAGCTCCAGCACCCTATAAAAACAGTTATCTTAAGGAAAGTAAGTCAGTTCTATTTCTCCATTGTTGGTGTATAACACATGTACATTATAAATGAATAAAAAATAATAAATAAAAGAATAAAAAATATACAAATATTTTTTTCTTTTAAAATTATCATTGAACATATAATTGGCGCAGCCGGTAGGAAGTGTGAAAAGTTTTAAAAATATTCGAACATACAAAAAGATCAAAGTGAAAGGTTAAAGTTATATAACTAACATTACCTATTGATCCTGTGAATCGGTGTAAACTAAACCTCAGACATCCTCCGAAAAACTTACGTACCGATTGACCGTGTTATCCATAAATCCAATCAGGTCGGTAACCAATTAAAAGGTCATTAGACAACGCAAAATAAAGACACGCAATTCGATTGACTGTGTTGTGTTACTTATAAATCCAAATCGGTCGGTAACCAATTTAAACTATCCTCGAATTAAGCTAATTTACGCAAAATAAAGATACGCAATTCGATTGACTGTGTTGTGTTACTTATAAATCCAAATCGGTCGGTAATCAATTAAAACTGTCCTTGAATTAAGCTAATCGAAATACAACCAACCATGGGACCATCAGTTGATGGCTCACCTGTTGTTACATTGAACAACACCCAACAGTTAACAGCCCACTTGCTGTTACATTGGGTAACACCGACCTGGACCAGCTGTTACGGCAATGAGGGATGTCCACAAGCATTGCCCACTTTCATAAGACGCATCGATTATTTACTACAATTATATCAAACAAACAATGAAAGACAAAGAAGCATAATCCTAGGAGCTATCGTGATCCAAATCAACGGAGACGCGCAGAGACTTCTGCAGATGACACAACCAAACAACTGGGAAGGTATCAGAGCAGCCCTCATTGACGAGTACAAGTCACAGACACCTACTGAAGAGCTGTTGCGACAACTTTACAACACCCCATACCCTGGAAATCTTCGTAAGTTCTGCACAGATATTGAGATTAGAACTTTAGCTATTAGTAATAAATTAGAAATGGAAGAGAATGCAAATAACACTTTACTGTACACAAACGCAATGAATAATACTGTGAAAACTGTAATACAAAGAAAACTACCAGATAGGTTGTATATGACCCTAGCTAGGTATGATATAAGTACTATCCAAAAACTTAAGCACGTTGCCCAAATGGAAGGATATTATGAAGAATCATATAAATTTGAACAAAATTCTAAAACCCAGACAAGGAATACAAATTACAGTAAAACTTCTCAATCCACTAACCTTTATAACCCTCAATCATATTACAATAATGATCAGTCAGATAAAACAAAAACGTAACCACAGTACAAAAGTACTCAGAACCGAAGCAGACAAGTTATTTTCGACCAACATCGAAACCTCAGACAAGAACTACAGAACAACCTATATCAATGTCAAGCCAGTAATCCCATTAACCAACAAACAATAAATAATTCACCTGAATATGTACCAAACCAGCCCCAAAAAAGAGCTAGGGCAAGTAATAGTGGACAGTCACGTATGCAGGTAGATGAAAGTTAACAACAACTCAATGAAGAAAATCAGATTGAAAATGATTCTGATCAAGAAAAAGTACCCGTAGACCTGCGTCTACGTCTACCCTTCTCACTATTAAGATTACGAAAATTTTCAAATGGGAGCCCCGTATCTGGAGAATACATAGAAATAATGATTAATAATAACAGATACAAGTGTTTAATTGATACAGGCTCATCGATTAACATGATGCGAAAAATTTTTTAAAATTGCCAATACAAGAAAATAGAATAGCTATTAGGACTATGATGGGACAGAAAATTAAAAAACTACGTGTCAATAAAAGCCAACAAGTTGTTTCAACAAGAACAGAAATTCTACATTCATGAGTTCTCTCCGCATTATTACTTGATTTTAGGAAGAAACTTGTTAAAGGCAAATGATGGGTATGTCGATTTTAGAAGCAATATAACAGTAATTAGCGAAAGTAATTATAACTGTAATTAGCGAAAGGAGTAAACTCCTTAAACTGTTAAAAACATTTGAAGATATACAATACAAATTAGGTGAAAATTTTACATTCACAAGCACAATAAAACACGAAATAAACACAAATCATGAAAGTCCAATATACAAAAAGCCATATGGTTATCCATTTGCATTTGAAAGTGAGGTAGAAAATCAAATTAAAGACATGCTTGATCAAGGCATAATAAGGCATAGCCAGTCTCCTTACTGTAGTCCTCTGTGGATAGTCCCCAAAAAACTCGACGCTTCAGGTAAAAAGAAATTTAGGCTAGTAGTAGACTATCGTGGTTTAAATGAAATAACAATCAATGATAAATTTCCTATTCTAAATATGGACGAAGTCCTAGGTAAATTAGGAAGATGTCAGTACTTCACAACTATGCCATTTGGGTTGAAAAACGCCCTTGCCACTTTTTAGAGATGTATGAATCATGTCTTAAGAGATTTAATAAACAAACATTGTTTAGTATGTCTTGACGATATTATTGTCTTCTCGACATCACTAGAAGAACTCTTAGACTCTCTGAGGAAAGTATTCAACAAACTAAAAGAAGCAAATCTGAAGCTTGAATTAGATAAATGTGAGTTTTTGAAACGAGAGACAAATTTCTTAGGACACGTCATAGGCAAAGATGGTATTAAGTCAAATTTGGCAAAAATTGAAGCAATCAATAACTTTCCAATACCAAAAACTCAAAAAGAAATAAAATCATTTTTTGTCCTTTGCGGCTATTACCGGAAATTCATACCTCAATTTGCAACAATAGCCAAACCATTAACCATATGTTTGAAAAAGGGATCTAAAATTCAAATTAATGACAACAATTACCGGAATGCTTTCAACAAATTAAAACAACTAATCACAAGTCACCCAGTTTTAATACGACCAGACTTCAATAAAAAATTTTAGTTAACAACAGATGCTAGCAATGTACTATGGGGCATTTGACCCGTTTGTGAGGCCAAAACGTATGTTCTGAAAGTCGCCAATTAAAAAATCTTTTGAATGCAACGCGTTCAAAACAGATTGATCTGTAATTTTGCTAACCAGAAATTCCAACAGATGGCGCCACTACGAAGATATCAGCTGATAAACACAGAGGTCACTACTGCAAAGCACGTGCTTTGAAATTATATTGTTTTGAGCGCATTTAAAAAGTGTCAAAAATTAATAAATTTAACATTAGTGAAAATGTTTGTAATGAGCTCTAATCTGTGTGGTTTGTACTATGTTTTTGTAAATGTCAAATGTAGAAATCAGACGTGTTGTTCCTTTAATGAAGTAAAAGTATAAGTCATCTTACAAATACAATTTTTTCATCAATTCTGACTTTTGAAGAGACATTCAAAGTGAGTCCAGAAGAGTCCATTGATGAAATATATTGTGTATTATTAATTTAATTCTTGTTAAAATGCTGGTAATTAAAAATGCCACTTTTACTCACTTTCCGAGAAATTTATATTTTTAGTTCATAACGCAAACATGACAATGCAGAATTGTTTTTCAAGTGGAATGAAGCGATAGGAAAAAACGCAAAAGAGGACTTTTTTATTATTAATTTTAATGTCTTTAATCAGTAGGTACGAATATATTTTAAATTTTATTATGTAAAGGTTAAGGAAAATTTCTATTTCACACAATAACCTATCTCTTGATCAATTGCTCCTATGGCAGCTATATGCTATTATGATCCGATCTCGACTATTTTTTGTCAAAACATCAGGAGCATAATATTACGCATAACTGGTGTGTTTGGTACGGATATCTTGGAAAACAAAAAAAGTACTTCATATAAAAACTTGTATTTTAACCGATTGTTCCTATGGGAGCTATATGATTTAGTTTTCCGATTTAAGTTATTGCTTGGCAAAGTGTTAATAGGATGATGACACATCAAACTTGTAAGTTTGGTCCGGATCGCTTGTAAAACACCGAATTTGCATACTCTAATCAAAAAAAAAAAAAGGCGGTACCACGCCCATTTGGCTGGGACAGCTTCGTATTGATGTTAGAAGCCTAATGCAAAAAACCAGACCAAAATATCTTCCTCCGCTCTTGAGTTGTTAATATTGGTCTCATAAACAGGTCAAATGCCCCATAGTTCAATGTAGCGTTAGGTGCAGTTTTATCACAAGAAAATCGTACAACAGGATACGCGAGCAGAACATTAAATGAACACGAGCTGAACTATAGTACCATAGAAAAAGAATTACTGGCAATAGTTTGGGCGACAAAAATGTTTAGGCAATACCTTTACGGAAGACAGTTCGAAATATTAAGTGATCATAAACCACTAGTATGGCTCAGTAATATTAAAGAGCCTAATATGAAGCTACAACAATGGAAAATCAAATTAAGCGAGTACGACTATACTATCAAATATTTAGAAGGCAAACTAAATCATGTAGCTGACTCCTTGTCCAGAATTAAAATAAAAGAAATCTACATGCACGAAAATGATAACGACAGTCTAGAAACAATACACAGTGCAGAAGAAGACGGTGGAAACTTAATACAATTAACTGAAAGGCCAATTATTCATTTTAAACGTCAAGTCGAATTAGTAAGCTCAGATAGAGATCACGTAACCACAGAATCTTACTTCAAGAAGATATTAATCACAATAGAATACACAAACTTAACCCGAGAAAAAGTTAAAAAAATACTCATTGAACATTTCTGTACAAAAAATAGCACCCTATACATAGAAAGCAACTTAGATTTTTAATTATACAACAGGTTCATAAAAAAATTGTCAATACACAAAATACCAAGATAATCAGATCATTAATAATATTAAAGTCAGTACACAACTACGCAGAATTCAAGGAAATCATATTGAGCAATCATAAAAGGTTAATGCACCCAGGAATTGAAAAAACCATTAGACTATTCAAATAAACTTATTATTATCCAGATTTTGAAAAATTAATTCAGAACATAATAAACGAGTGTGAAATTTGCAAACAAAATTAGAGCATAGAAATATTAATCATACATTTAAATTAACTCCAGAAACAAAAAATTGTAGAGATGTTTACGTTTCAGACATATACGCTATTAATAAAAAAAATTATTTGACGTGTATTGACCTATATTCAAAATTCGCGGCAGTTATAGAAATTGCAGGAAAAGATTGGATGGAAATAAAAAGAGCATTAATGATAGTTTTTACTAACATGGGAAAACCTTTGAAGCTGAAAACAGATAAAGATACATCATTTATGAGTAACGCCCTTAAAGAATGGTTGGACAAATACAATAACTACTAGTAAAAACTACAATAAAACAATAAATGAAAAACTAGAATCATAAAAACTGATAACGAAGAAGAAAATAAACTTATGAAAATGGAAGTTATCTTGTACACATACAATCACAAATGAAAACACAACACAACAGGTAGAACCACCGCAGACATATTCCTATATGCAGGCACCCCAACATATAACTCTCAACTTATAAAGGAAAATAAAATAAACAGATTAAACAAAAATAGACAAGAATTCGAAGTTAATACAGATTTTAGAAAGGCACCCCCAATTCATGGAAAGTTAGTAAATCCATTTCGAAAATCAGGAAAAGTAAATCAAATAAATGAAGATCATTACGAGGAAATAAATAGAGGTCATAAAATAAATCACTATAAAACCCAATATAAAAAGAAAAAGAAGTTTAATGACAGTAAATATCTTTCACAGGACAATCACGAAAACTCAAACAATCCATAACATTTGTAATACTAATATTATCCTTAATGATGATCAGAGAAGGAGACACCCAATGAATAGAAATCCACCCAATCAAAACAATCCAAGGATACCTTTTATTTAAAAAAATACCAACAACAATATCAACCAAATACAAAATCATTGTCTTCGAGTTGATATTTTAAATATAGATAAAACTTCGGAATCACTATTAACCCTAGCACAACGACATTATGACAATAACCCGCAAGTAAAATACTTAGTTGACAAATTAACTAGAGAACTAAATCGTATAACCAGAAGCAAACGTCATACACGCGGCTTGTTTGTTTCGTAGGATCAGCATACAAATATTTATTCGGTACACTTGACGAAAGCGACAGAGAAGATATGCAAAGATAACTACAAAACATTGAGACAACTCTATACAAATTAGCGACCTAAACGGAGCAATAGACACATTGAATGAAGATAAATCAAATAATAAATATTAGGAACGAAGACATAACGTTAAAGGATTACCTGTTTAATCTTATACAATTTACAGAACATATCGAAGACGTAGAGTTAAGTATGCAACTGGCAAGAGTAGGTATTTTTAATCCAAAACTATTAATTGACGACAAGCTTCAAAACATAACACACGAAAATATATTAGAGATAAA
Source organism: Drosophila neotestacea (assembly GCA_035044365.1). Classification (NCBI taxonomy): domain Eukaryota; kingdom Metazoa; phylum Arthropoda; class Insecta; order Diptera; family Drosophilidae; genus Drosophila; species Drosophila neotestacea. The sequence goes on along the minus strand of JAWNMD010000068.1, from coordinate 382,798 downwards.
AACATCAGCTTGGATTAACTTAAAAGAGAATGCTATTTTTATTATATCACATATTCCAATAGAAACAATACAAGAAGAAACATACATACATAATTAAAAGTTATCCAGACACACTAGGAAATTGGTTAGTTGAACCACTAAATACTACGTATAAGTAATATTATAAAACAATTACCAGCACATTGTACTATGACTAAATACCCTCATTCATACAACATTCAAAACATAGATCGAAACCTATTAATTACATGGAATTTGCCAAAAAAAACTATTAAATCAAACTTGTAATAAAAAGAAATTATATATCGAAGGCAATAACATAATTAAAATCAATATTTGTGCACTTAAATTAGAAGATTACTCCATTTCAACACACCAAAATGATTACACTTAAAACTTATTTATCACAAACAACATAACAAAAGTTGATCCAATATCCCAAATAGAAATTAAGAAAATTGTACTTAAACACACACAAAAAACTGAAAACATGCTGTACATCACAATTGCAACAATCATTTTAATCACAATTGTAATTTTTATCTATAAGTACAGATCTATTCCAAAAAAATTAATTATAGAAATAAAAAATAAGAAAAAGATCGAAACACCTCAAACACCTCAAGAAATTGAAGTACCCCAAGAAATTTCACCTGACACTGCTGAAAACCCACCACCAATATTTAATCCAACTATAAAAGTCTCAGGACAGATTCCATCCAAGTTGTTTGTGGGGGAGTGACATATCTATCTTATCACATTGACTTCAAAGTCAAACCCCACTATGCAGCTTTCACATTTCATTCTCACAGTCCGTTGCTTAGAATTCCACTAAGTCTCCCACTCTTCTCAAATCACCTAATAAACAAAAGACCCCTTCAGTCTAGGGATCTAACTGTAAACATTATCACCCTATCATGGGAACCACAAAGCTGCAACGCGACAATTCCAAGTCCAAAGCTTAGCCGAAAGTCAAGCTCTGTCCGTAGCTCAAAGAGTTCGGGCTTATCACTTCAATTCACCATGATCCAGAAAAGCTCCAGCACCATATAAAAACAGTTATCTTGAGGATTGTAAGTAAGTTCTATTTCTCCATTGTTAGTGTATAACACATGTACATTATAAATGAATAAAAAAAATAATAAATAAATGAATAAAAAAATACAAATATTTTTTTCTTTTAAAATTAACTTTGAACAGTTAATTATATATATATAAATATAAAACTCTTTGTCCTGACTGACTGACGAGACATCATGCTGCAGCCCAAACGGGTAAAGCTATTGAGCTGAAATCGTTTTTCGATAGGCCAACCAGGAGGGGTCAATTTTGGTCTTAAACTATCAAAACCAAACTCACAGGTTATGTATATGATACCATATGCTACATTCTGAAAAAATTTGGTCAGGATCGGATGACTATATCATATGGCTGTCAATCGTATACAAATTAAACTTTAGTATGATGACCTTTGTTGGTTTTAGACCTATCTGAACCAAACTCAGAGATTATGTATTTCTTACTCATTGTTACATACTGACAAAATTTGCTCAAGATCGGATGACTATATTTTGTTACTTTTGAGCTATTGCAACCCATCTCACGGAATATATATTTTCTATTAATTGTTACATTATGAGAAAATTTGGTCAACATTGGACTACTATATTATGTAGCTGGCATAAGAACAATCGGATGTGAATAAAACTTTAGTACGAATTGCTTTGTTGTCTTTTAAGCTGTCTCAGCCAAACTCACAGATTATGTATTTCGTACTCATTGTCACATTTTGAAAAAATTTGGTCAAGATTGGATGACGATATCATATAGCTGCCATAGGAATCATTGGATGCTAATTAACGTTTGGTATAAGGAGCTTTGTTGATTTTTGAGCTATCTCAAACCATACCTCTTAAGTAATGATTAATAATCATAGTCATTAATAATTAGATTATTTTTGTCTAATAATCGAACTAATAATTCAATTACGAATTTATTCGGATTTGTTCAATTATTTAATGGTTACGATCACAACAAATCAGAATTAATCTAAAATTATTACAATTATTTAAAAATAAACAGAAATAATCATTTTGAGTAGTCGGATTATTTTTGAGTCTTTTGATTAATTCGAATTATTTCGAATTTTGTAGATTATTTGACTATTTTGTAAATAAATTATATTGAACAAAATACAAAAGCTACTTAGTTCTTTTATTTTGTCTTTGTCAGATTGTTATATAGAAAATATATTTTAGCGTTTTAGTAAATGGTATCTTTGTAGCACACTGGATAGAGCATCAGACTCTCAAGCTTGAGGTCCCGAGTTTATTTCCCACATCGGTTCGATAAATAAAAAAAAAACATTTACATTATAATAAAATATAATTATATAAAATAAGAAAAGAATTGCAATTAACATGTAATTTAATATTAAAACTCTTTTTTTACTATCTGAAATATTTGCTATTTATACTAGCGAAATAGCATACTATTGCGTACTAACGATTTTACTACTCCTTTGGTGACAGGGCAGTCGTTAGCTAATCGTAATGCAGCGCGTACCGCTCGGTACATTTGCAAAAATTCAATTTCAAAAGCATGAGGAATCGGTCAATAATAATATCAAAGTTGTTGGCCGCTGATCTAAATAATTTGTTATTTACTTAATAGTCAAAAATAATTTACAAAATTCGAAATAATCAGAATTGATCAAAAATAACCAAAAATAACCCGTCTACTCAAAATGATAATTTTAGATTATTTTTTATTATCTCTAATTATTTTTGAATAATTGTAACAATTTTAGATTTTTCTCTAATTATTTTTGAATAATTGTAATAATTTTAGATTTTTTCTGATTTTTTGTAATAGGATATAGTCACAACGTTTATTTTAAAAATAATTTAATTGATTATTAATTTTAATCGAAATTTAACAGATATGTCTCAAACAAACTCACAGACTATGTATTTTTTATTATTTGTACATTCTTAGAAAACTTGGACAAGATGGGACGACTGTATCATATAGCTGCCATAGGAACAATCGGATGCAAATAAAACAAAGCACTAAACTGGTAAAACTATCGAGTCTATTTCGAACTATCGTTCCTATGGCAGCTATGTCTTGGTCCGAAGAACTTGTGAGATGGTTCGGAGGGGCTGAGCTGAGGCCACCAGGCGGATCGCAGTTTGCGGATGGCGAACGGCCCTCTTGTTCTCAAGAAGGTTAGCTGTTGAATAGCGAGATTCCTCGTGAATAGACAGCCCCGGACAAACAGCGGATATGATACCGATCATCATATCGACAAGGTGTTTGTGTTGCCGCCTTTCAACAACTGCCTCACACCCTCCCAATATCCCTCACACTTACCTACCTCCATCCCATCCTACATCTCACCCCGGGCCGGACTAAGGGTGTCATTCGGACCGTGCCGAGAGTCAGCTTGGCTGGGGGCCCGGGTCTAAAAATTGCCCAGTCGCGAACGGTGGGCTCAGGCAAGCGGCGACCGCCTGTTCTATCCAGCCTTACCCGGGCATGCGAGCCTCTGTTCGGGTGGACCGTTCCTTGTTTCGCTTCTCGTGGGACCAAAAGAATGAAGACGAACAAAAATATTAAATTTCCGCAGGATCTCCCAGCGGCGAGTGTCGCAAGACAATTTGAAGATCGAGATTTCGATAGAGTGCGGCCAAGTGTGGTAGACCATCCTCCACGCAACCAGGCAGCAAACAGAAGTGCTCCAAGAGCAAATCAGGGCCATAATAATGGTCGACAGTTGGCGTGGTCATACCCGCGTCAAAGTAACGCCGCGGCAAGTTCGCATGGGAGCTGACAGGCGCCAAGGTCAGCAGCGCCAAAATAAAAAGTATGCGCTACTATTACCCAGGGGGCAACCAGGTGGGCTGGATGACCCAAATAGGCGCAACCTGTGCGGCTCTAGGGTCAAATGGTACCTGAGGTATCTGAGCCAAGGCTTGCCCCCCCTGGAGGCCTTAGCAAAGGCGAAGGAGCCGCGACCAGCAGCTCAAACGGCTACATCTGCTCCGAAGAGGTCCAGCAGCACGCTGACTCCTCCCACGGGCACGCCAAAACGTCTCTGTGCATCAACACCAGCCACAGGGGCATCACAGGCGGTGGAGCCTGTGACGCCTGAGACGCTGGACGTGCGGCCAAGCACGTCTATGGCAGCAGCGGTAGCTATAAAATCCCCCTCCTCAGCACCCACCGAGCCTCGCGTATCGTACGCAATGATAGCGAAGAAGGTCAGGGTGGCCGTGCTACTTGCGGAATATCCCCAGGTAATCCTCAGCCACGGGGATTTATCCGCGCTAGAGGAGGCAATAATGGATGAGATATCTGTGACGGGATGGAGCACAGCGGTGGCGTTCTCGGGAATACATTTCCATGTCGGTCACCTAGTGATTGATTGTGTGGACGAAGACTCTGCGGACTGGCTGGCAACAGTCGCGCCGAGACTTAGCTTATGGAAGGGCGTGCCTCTTGATATCCGGATGGGGGACAACATACCGTCGCCCAGCGCAGATCGCACCTCTGATAACTTGCTGGTGATTCTGGGCAACCAGAACAAGTTGGAGACAGAGGCCTGGAGAGTGGTTTCCAGAAGAAACGAAGGAGGCGGAGCACTCCTCGTCATAGGAATAGACGAACTGTCTCGAGAAGATATAGTGGCAAGAGGCCACCAGCTCTTCTTCCGCTTCGGAACAATCCCAGTTAGCGGCCTGAAGAAGACCAAAAAGGCTAGTGTGGCGGAGAATCCCGCCTCGACAGCAGAGCTGAGCGAATCATCTGCCCCTGCAGCAGCATCCTCCCAACCCGCCACTGAAGCTATCCCGTGTGGAGTAGGTCCCCACCCTTTGTCAGAGGATCTGGCCGAGGATGAGAAACTGCTCGACTGCACGATAAATCCAGTGGGGGAGGGAGTGATGGACCACGAGACGGCTATGTCGTCGCAAGAACTTGCGGAAGAGCTGCTAGACGTCAGCCAGGAGGAAGCGGACGTCACGCTATGCAGCGACTCGGGGGCATCCAGGCCCGAGTCGCCTTGGCCGCTAGAGCCACTGGTATGATGGCACAAGCCATCAGCACTGGGTTAGCCCAGGTGAATATTCACCATGCGAAGGCGGCTTCGGCCGTCCTAGCTAGAATATTCACCCAACAACACCTTGGGCTAGCCCTTGTACAGGAGCCATGCGTTAACGATGGCATTAAGGGCCTGTACACAGACGATTCTAAGGTAATCTGGGACCAAAGAGAGCCACTACCAAGAACTTGCATAATGGTAAGAAAATGTATTAACTATACCATCCTTTCAGAATTTCTCACCAGAGACTGCGTGCCGATCATGATGCAGGCGATGGGAGCTGCCCACACAATTGTGGTTGCATCGGCTTACCTCGCAGGGGACGGGCCCTGCCCACCCCCAGAGATCATGAGACTGGTGGAACACTGCCAAAAGGAGAAGCTACCGCTCCTCATCGGTTGCGATGCCAACGCGCACCATGAGATATGAGGAAGTACGGATACAAACCAAAGGGGTGAGTGTCTTTTTGAATTTATTTTAACTCATAATCTAGAAATTGGCAATGTCGGCACCACTCCGACATTTGTAACCAGGGTTAGGGATGAAGTCCTAGACGTCACCCTACTTAGTCGGTCCCTTAAAATACATCTTAGGGACTGGCACGTGTCGCCAGAAGAATCTATGTCAGATCATAGGATTATTCTGTATAAACTACAACTAAATACAGACTGTAGCAAGCAAACGCGCAACCCCAGTAAGTTTTCAACGACGCTTGAACGCAATCTGGATTGGATAATTTCTGGCAAACCCAGAAATCCCCCAAATCTGGAAAGCGTAATAGCCAAGGTGAACAATAGTATAATCAATGCTTACGAGGTGAGCTGCGCACTAGGGAAGAAGCGCAAAGCAAAAGATGCCCCTTGGTGGTTCGACAGCCTTGAGAGGCTTCGAAAAACCACTCGTCAACTCTTTAATAGGGCAAAGAGAGACGGCACATGGGACAAATACCGGGAAAGCCTGACTACCTACAACAAGGAGATCAGAAAGGCAAAACGGAAGAACTATCGTGACTTCTGTGAAAACATAGAAAACACGAATGAGGGTGCCCGGCTACATAGGGCTGTCAAAGAAGGTACCAGAATCAAATCTGGCCCTCAAACGTAGGGATAACACCTACACTAGTAGCAACATAAATAAGTTGGAGCTGCTATTTGAAACTCACTTCCCGGGGAGTATCCCCATACAGGAAGGAACAAATTTAGGCAGACCAAGACCGAGTACGGCCAGTGTCTGATGACTGGGCAATTGCCAAGTCAATAATCACGCTGGAAAGACTAGAATGGGCAATTGGAACTTTCCAGCCCTATAAGTCACCGGGCTTGGACGGTATATCACCAGCCTTCCTACAGCAAGGGAAGGCCAAACTCCTCCCCATTCTCAGGAAGGTGATGATAAGTAGCCTAGCACTAGGATATATTCCGAGCGCATGGAGCAGAGCTAGGGTGGTCTTCATCCCCAAGACTGGGAAGAAAGACATCAGCAACCCCAAGTCCTTCAGACCCATCAGCTTAACGTGGTTTTTGCTAAAAACCATTGAAAAGCTAGTGGACTATAGAATAAGAAGCACAGTGCTAAGACATGCGCCGCTGCAGCCAACGCAGCATGCATACAGGGCAGGAAGGTCTACAGACACTGCCCTCTACCAACTGCATCAAACCCTACGCATGGCAGTTGACAACAAGGAGGTGGCGATGTGTGCTTTCCTAGACATAGAAGGGGCCTTCGACAATGCGTCGCATGATGCTGTCCAAGTTGCCCTATCTAGGAGAGGCCTGGACCTTACTACAAGCAGATGGATTGTCTCTCTGCTAAAGTCCAGACAGGCCACAGCAACAGTTCAAGACAGTACTGTTACAGCTACGACCACAAGGGGATGTCCCCAAGGGGGTGCACTATCTCCTCTATTATGGAGCCTGTTAGTAGACGAGCTACTGAGAAGACTTGCCAGCAAAGGAATACAATGCCAGGGCTATGCCGATGACATTGTAATCATTGCACGGGGCAAATTCGAAGAAGCCCTCTGTGAGGGCTTAGGATGACGAGCGACTGGTGCAGCGAGGTGGGCCTTAACCTCAATCCCGGCTCTCAGGGAGCATAGTAGCAACAAGCAAGGAGATTAAATACCTAGGAGTCACCTTCGACAGTAGATTAAACTTCGGCCCACATGTTAAAAATACGATAGCAAAGTGCTCTAGAGCACTCTATACATGTCGTAATATAGCCGGGAAATCATGGGGAACATCACCGAAGATATTAAGATGGCTATACCTTATGGTTGTTAGGCCCATGCTCACATATGGAGCAATTGCCTGGGGTGATAGAGTGCAACTCACCACCGTCCAAAAACAACTGCATAATCTGCAGAGAATGGCATGCGTTTGTATAACAGGGGCAATGCGCACTTGTCCGACAGCAGCCATTGAACTCCTATTGGAGTTTACGACGCTCTACACATTCATAGGGATTCAAAGAAAAGAGACCCTGCTAAGAATGGCAATGGAGGGAGTTGGCAACAACTGCATCCTCAGCCAGAGGGACGCTGATGCTCTATCAAGTGAACTCCCCTTGTTGACACAACCAAGGGACGAAATGCCAGCCGAATACAAATTCGATCGCAATTTCAGAGTGAACTTGAGCAGTAAAAAAAAATGGACAACACTTGAGGATGTCCATCCCATGAATCACCATACAATTAAGTGGTACACTGATGGATCCCTAACTAATCAAGGCACTGGCTTCGGAGTTGTTGGTCCTCGGTTATCCCACTATGAATCCTTAGGTACTCACACCAGCATCTTTCAGGCTGAAGTGTGCGCTATAGGAAGATGTGCGGATTTTAACCTAACACGCAACTATCGGAATAGAGACATAGCCATTCTAACAGATAGTCAAGCGGCACTGAAGGCAATCAGCAAGAGTAGACTAACATCAAAAGTAGTCCGGGAGGTCCGGATAAAGCTAGATCTGCTGGAATCATATAACAGGCTTACTCTGCGATGGATTCCAGGGCATACAGATATAGCGGGGAACGAGGCAGCAGATAGGCTAGCAAGAATGGGTGCTGAAAGCCCCCTTATAGGACCTGAACCGTTTTGTGGCATTGGGAACCACACATTACGGAAATCTCTCAGAGAAGAAGAAAAACATTTGCGCCAGTTATGCTGGAATGATACTCAAGGCCTACGACAGGCAAACAGTCTCCTGGGTAGCTACAATCTGCAAAGATTCAAGCAACTTATAGTCATGGGGAAGAACAGACTTAGAATACTGACCAGTCTTTTGACAGGACACTGTAGACTGAGAAGCCACTTATGCAAACTAGGCATAGTAAGCATCGGGACTTGCCGATACTGTGATATCGAGGACGAAACCTCTGTAACCTCGAAACCTCAGTAGCGACATGTACCGCCTTAGCAAGGAGAAGATGTAGGTTTTTAGGTAACCATACCCTCCAACCAGAAGATATTGTAGCCCTCAACCCGACAAAAATAATGGATTTCATCCAAGAAATAGGGCTGATGGGAGAGTTATAAACTCTGAAGGGGATACAATAGACCCACTGGGTCGCAATAAATTAATAATTTTTTTGTCGCTTAGCTTAAGGCCACGAAGGAGCCATGCTACAATTTAAGTTAGGTTCTTAGTTATAACTTAAGTCTAACTATTAATAATAATAAATATTATTAAAAATTTTTTAGTTACAATAAAAATGATTTTTCTAGATTTTTAACTTTGATAAACCATAAGTAAGCACCTAACTAGAAAGCGTAACACCCTTTCCAAACACTCAATTTATAATTTAAACAATTAACTATAATTTGGCATTTATATTATTATCACTTACTACAATATGCAACATTTTTAGCGTTTTTTCTGATCCTCGGCCAAATGTGATTTTTATGATAGATATGGACCCAAAGATTAAATATTGACTTTAATCAAATTTTCTGGGTGTAGTTTTTTTTTTTTAATTTTTTTTTAATTTTACTGTATTTTTCTTAATTTTTTCTTGAGGGGCTCTTACATTTCGAATTATTTTTCGAAAACGGCACAAACGATCTTTACAGATTCCGAAAGATAATGAATGTATCTACTAATCATCCATACATTGCTTTTAATTTAAATCAATAGTTTAACAAATATATATTTTTAAATCAAGAAAACTATAATTTGTTGTTGTTTTTTTACGATTTTTTAAATTTTTATGTATTTTTCTTTATAAAAATGGCTAGAAGCATTAATTAGGCGTCGTTTAAGGTATTACTCATTGAAATCGTGGGTAAAAAGCGAAGTAACAGCTTTTTATAGGCAGACAAAGAATTGATCATTAAAATAAAAACAGAAACGACCAATTTATACGATATACTCCGTGCAGAGAGCAAAATTCGGCTTTTGACCGATCGGTCCTATGTCAGCTATATGATATAGTAGTCCGATTTTGTTAAAATTTGTTCAGATAATAAAAAGCTAAACCGAACACATAATCTGTGAGTTTGGTTGAGTTACCTTGAGAACCAAAAAAGTGTTTTATAATAAATGTTGATTTATAGCTGATCGTTTCTATGGCAGCTATATGATATAGTAATCCGATTTGCACCAAATTTAGTCTGACTATTTGAAACTGTACCAAACACACAATGTGTGAGTTTGGTTAAGATATCTTAAGATACAAAAAAGTTTTTTATAATAAATGTTGATTTAGAACCGATCGTTCCTACGGCAGCTATATGATATAGTAGTCTGATTCGAATTAAATTTGGTCAGAAAGTGTGCAACTGTACCAAACACAAAATCTGTGAGTTTCGTTGAAAAACCCGCAGAAAAAATAAATGTTTTCATACTAAGGCATGATTTCTAACCGATCGTTCATATGACGGCTACATGATATAGTGATCCGACTCTAACCAAATAGCTCTACATAGTTATAAAATGTTGTGACTTCGCTTTCTTCCCACGATTTCAATAAGTAATACCTTAAACGAAGCCTAATTAAAGCCATCTAACTTTTAAAAAGAAAAGGGGCTAATTTTTTTTAGTTTTCTTTGAATTTTAAAGTCATAAAATCGTAATTAACAACAACAAAAATCATAATTTTCATAATTTAAAAATGTACATTTATTAAATTATTGATTTAATGATTTATTATCTTTTGGAATCTGTAAAGATTGTAAAAATTGGTTGCGCCATTCTCGAGATATAAAAAAAACACTACATCCAGGAAAAATTTTTAAAGTCGGTATTCGGCATCAGGGGGCCCATATGTATCAGAAAATGTGATTTTTGGCCAGGGGCAGTTTTGACTGTTGCATAGTGCTATTGAATACATAGATTTTCGAAATTGACATATGTACATTAGGCTGGAGCGAACCACTTATTTTTAGACCCAGTACTTTAAAAAAGAACAAATGGGTCTATTAAGTTTGTGCAAAAAAAATATGCGTAACAGGCAGAAGGAGGCGTGGCAGATTCCATAAAGTATATATATTCTTGATCAGCATTCAACAGCCGAGTCGATATAGCCATGTCCATCTGTCCGTCTGCCTGTCTATCTATCGGACCCTTTTTGAGTTCCAGATCTCAGAGACTATAAGAGCTAGAGACACCAAATTTGGTATGTACGTTCATCTATAAGTCCCATTGTCCCACCCCCTCCACTCCTGGAAATTGATATACAAAATTTCGAAGTCGAATTTCAAGACCCCCTTGATTTTTAGTACATATATAATATACACTATGGTCCAAACCAGTCCAGAAAATTTCATTCGAATCGGATGATAAACGCGGAAGTTATTCAACTAACAATGTTACGGGCTAAAGGAAGAAGAAGAGACGCTAGCGACCTCTGTGTTTATCAACTGATATGTTCATGGTGGCGCCATCTATTGAATGGTACGCAACATAAAGGACAATCTATAGTGAACGCTTTGCACTCTAAAGGTACTGCGTCTCCTACTGTAGCTTACTAAATTTTTTTTTTTTTCGTTGACCGTAATTCCCGTCTGTTTTAAGGGCATCCTCTACTGTAATGCGGACGCTTAAATCAGGCTATAACTTTCTTACTTTTGTTTGATTTTAATGAAATACGGGTTAATTTAAAGAGGATGTCTTAAATTTATATTTATTTAAAAAAAAAAATTGAATTTTTTTCCAGCGAATAAAATGGCGAGTGTTCTTTTTATAGTTAGACTATAACTTCTGCACACATTTCTGTCCACTTTCGCAGCATATTTGTTAAAGGCAATCAGCATTGATCCCTCATTTTCCACAATACTACCCCTCCTTTTCAATTTCCCTTTTACGATTGCCCAATATCTTTCGATAGGACGGAGCTCAGGACAATTAGGTGGGTTAAGCCATTTCAGTAGCACATCGACCTTGTTTGCTTCATACCACATCTTCGCCGTATTTGAATAGCGACATGTCGCCAAATATGCCAGAACAATACTGGTGATCGGTGCTTGCGTGTAAATTGCAAAAAGAGGTTTTTGGAGGCACTTTTTCACGTACACCTCTCACGTCATTCAACATGTCGTTACAAAAGCACGCGACTTCAGACAGCAGCTACAAATAGATTGCCTGAATAAATCTTTCTTTCCAAATTTGTCCATCGGTATAATTTTAAATTAGGCAACACATCCACGTTTACAGGAAAAATATAGTTTGCGGCCTAGAAGCTGGTTAAAGTTCATTCTGATGTACGTTTCATCATCCATCATTATGTACCCTTGAAATTTGGTAAGAGCTTGGTTGTAGAGCAAGCGAGCACATTTTTTGCGATTAAATTTTGTTTACCCGACTTATTAGTATTTTTTACACATAGGTAGGCCTTTATACCTTCCAAAAGTCGTATTCGTCGAATAGTGGAAGCGCTGGTTTTTAGTCGTTTTGCTCTATCACCGTAACGCAACTCAGGATTTGCTCGCAGGGACCTTATTACCTTTCGTCTTTGATCACCGCTTTTATAATCACTTTTCAGGGCTTGGTGTCTGGCTCTATTTGCAGTGTGAGACTCCCCTAAACGTTTTATAACACCACCCACGGTTAAAATGATATGCAACAATGTTTTCGAAACTTTCCATAAAGCACTGCATAATCATCGATAACAATCGTGCACACTAAAATTTGGCAAAAAGCAAAATTTTTTTTTTAAAACCAGCTAACTTTGCGTCCGGATTAAAATGCCCTTAAAATAAATCGTCCGAAAGCGAACACAATAAAATGAGTCTCGTAGTATGGAGCTTTTTGGTTGGGGTAACATAAAATATATTGATAAGTTTTTCATTCGTCAGCCGATTTTTATGAATGATGGCTTGTTTGCTCGAGATTTGGACTTTCTCGAGCAAACAAGCTCTATGCTCAATTTGTTAAACTGAAGATATTTTTGCGATTAATATTCTTTTAGAACTTGTACTTTTTTTCATCGTGCTTTTTCACAAAAAATATTAATTTTTAAACTTTAAAACGCTCTAACATCTTAACGAGCTGATTTTAAACGGTTGTATAGAAAAGTTTAAGGTGAATTCCAAAATCTGTAGGAAAAATATATAAAGGTCTCTGAGGCTGGCAAAAAGAGCCAATTTGTAAACTAGTGCAAAGTTATAACCACATGCAAGCTGACGGGTATTACCCAATTTCCTATCCATAAAAATAATTCTAGCTTATTCTATTCTATTTTAACACCGATCTTAATAGTTGATATAGTTTCATAAAGAAAATAGTTAGGGCTATGTAATAAAAAAAATGCATTATGTGTAAAACGATCATATTTTGTTTTTGGACCCTGTACTTTAAAAAAAGTACAAATAAGTCTATTAAGTTTGTTCAACTGGGCGTACAATTCAGAAGGGGGCGTGGCAGATCCCATAAAGTATATATATTCTTGATCAGTATCAACAGCCGAATCGATATAGCCATGTCCGTCTGTCTGTCTGTCCCTTTATGTGTCACCTAGATCTCAGAGACTGTAAGAGCTAGGGACACCATATTTTGGGTGTAGGTTCATCATTGATCCAATTTGTTTTAGAATTTTGCCAAGCCTCCCTCCCCCCCCTTAAATCAAAAATCAAAACATTAACTTCTAATTACAAGAGCACCTTGATTTTTAATCAAAGATTCAAACCGTAACCGTTAACCGGTATTAACCGATCGAAATTTGTAACCGTAACTGAAACCGTTACCGAAAAGAAATTTTGTTAATAAACCGAAATAAGTGAAACCGAAATAACAGTTACGAAACTGACTCATATATAACGGTTTGTTTCGGTTCTGGTCGACAAAGAGCACTTTAAAAATATAATAATCAATGGCCATATTCTAAGCAAAAGAACAGGTGTGCCCAAAATTTTCTTACGGCAGAGCACTAACCAATACAAGTAAATAAAAACACCAATGCATAGATGCAAGCATTTTTTTATTTCTATTTGGTTCACTGAAAAAAATTAAATTTCGTTATCTGTTTTCAAAATACTTATGCAAATATATAAAATTATCAGTCGTCGACTAAGCCTCGAACCGATCGGTTGTGTTTTCGCAGTTTAGTTCAGTTTAGTTCAAAGCTTATTCAACTTTTCAAGCGCACTCTCTTTAACCACTCGTTCTCTTAACGGAAAAAAAGAAGAAGAAAAGCAACAGTAAGTTCAAAAACAAAAAGTCATGCCCCCTGGGCACAATTACCAAGGGGCTAATCGCTTTGCCATGCTTAGCAACAGCCCCAAAACCAAAAGAAAAATATAGCGCAAGCTAACTTTGGCGCGCCAAAGTTTGGATACCCTTGCAGTGCCCTGTGTAAGCCGTCAGATTTTTTACAAAATTTGTTAAATGTTGATTTTGAACCGATCGTTCCTACGGCAGCTATATGATATAGTAGTCCGATTTACACCAAATTTGGTCAGCCTGTTTAAAACTTAATCAAACACACAATGTGTATATTTGGTTGAGATATCTTGAGAAACAAAACAGTTTTTCATACCAAATGTTGTTTTTAAACCGATTGTTCCTATGGCAGCTATATGATATAGTAATCCGATTTACTCCAAATTTGGTCAGCCTGTTTAAAAGTTAATCAAACATACAATGTGTATATTTGGTTGAGATATCTTGAGAAACAAAAAAGTTTTTCATACTAAATGTTGTTTTTGAACCGATTGTTCCTATGGCAGCTATATGATATAGTAGTCCGATTTACTCCAAATTTGGTCAGCCTGTTTAAAACTTAATCGAACACACAATGTGTATATTTGGTTGAGATATCTTGAGAAACAAAAAAGTTTTTCATACTAAATGTTTATTTCCAACCGATGAGAGACTAGTTTGCATAGAAACAGACGGACAGACAGACGGACAGACAGACGGACAGACGGACATGGCTATATCGACTCAGCTCGTCGCCCTGATCAAGAATATGTATACTTTATGGGGTCTGTGAGGCTTCCTTCAATGCGTTACACATTTCGTGACAAAAATATAATACCCTCTGCAAGGGTATAAAAACCTTCTCCTCTATCAGAGGCCTTTCCCGAACTCCCAACACCTAGCTTGCCAAATCCAAAATATTTGTTGATGTCAGCTATTGATAAGGACAAACCCCTCTCCTCCTATTCATGCTTCGCAGTCGAGCGAGCAATTAAATTAATTAGCCCAAAAATTATAAAAATCAGTCAAATGCGAGACAGCAATCTGCTAATTTTCGTGGATAATTCAGCAATTGCAGAAAAATTCATCTCAGCCAAAGAGCTTCATGGCATTTGCAAAATTCAAAGCCAATACCATAAGAACCTCAATCACTGCAAGGGCACAGTCTATGCTCCTTACCTTAACAATGTTACAAACGACGAAATTGTCCAAGAGCTCAAGTCGCAGGGAGTTGTTGAAGTATGTATGTAAGTATACGAAGCAACTTGACGGCAAAGTGGTCCCGACCGTGGTAGTCCAGTTAACATTTAATTTATACAGCCTCCCACAAAAAATCCAAATCTCATGGCACCTCGCTAGGGTGAAGGAATACATTCCAAACCCCATGAGATGCAAAAACTGCCAAATTTTAGGACACAGCTAAATTTTGCAAAGGCAATCAAACTTGTGACCCATGCGGCCTTCCAGCCCACGAACCGATCGAGTGCACTCGCACATTTTGCAGCAACTGTCCGAAATATAAAGATGCTCAAGAGATTTTGAAAATAAAAACCAAAGAAAAATGTACGATGTACGAAGCCAAAACAAAATATTACAATCAGCAACCACAGCCACTACTAAACTCAAAAAAAAAACTACTCCGAAGCAGCTGCCAATATAGAACCACCAAAAATAACGGATACAAATGACTTACCATGCACATCAAAAAAACAAATACACTCAGAAAACAAAGTAAAAAATAAAAACACTCAAGAAAACACTCAAGACAAAACAAAGAACAAAAACACACAAGACAAACCATATGACTTTACAAGCACAAACCTTTCAAACGAAAACAAAGATAAACACTCAAAGAATACAATAACGCAACCACAGAAGACAAAAATTAACACAAATTACGAACAAATGTCAACAAGCGACTCAGATTCTGACGAAGACATAAAAGACGCAAAAAAACTTATCAAAGCACATAACCAATATCGCTCAACGGTCCCTGATACAGACAGTATCAGTGAAGACGTTGAGTTATTATAAAATCCAGTATGATCCATCTCTACTCGCTTCCCCTCGCTCCTCGCGATCGCCTATAATGTTATGCATTAAAGTGCAGCATCGTGGGATCGAGTGGGAGTTAGAAATAGAGAAAGAGAGATTAAAAACCCCACACCAAAATAAAACTAATAAACATACTTAACAACACAATGACACTCAATATGTTACAATGGAATATAAATGGGTATAAAAACAAATTCCATAATCTCTCCCTTTTAATATAAAAACACAAACCACAAATAATAGCCCTTCAAGAAACTCATCTCACCAACTATAATAGCAATTTTCACACCCCAAACAAATTCTCACTATACAACAACAATGATATAGATATACTAGCCCCCAAAGCCAGTAGAGGTGTAGGTCTTCTAATATCTAAAACAATTCAACATAAGATAGTTAACTGCCAATCAAGGATTCTAGCTATCGCCGCAGAATTACAATCGAAAACTCCTTTTGTACTTTTAAACATGTACATATCACCATCTGACAATTTTGTTGAGCAAGACCTTCACGACCTGATTAACAGCTTCAATAAGCCAGTACTGATGCTTGGTGACATAAATGCCTGGCACACACTCTGGGGATCACCCGCGAATAATAAAAAAGGAAATATTATGGCTAGCTTTATAGAAAATATCAACATTGTAGTTTTAAATAAAGGCGACCCCACACACTACTCCACACAAAACACCTTCACACACGTAGACGTAGCCATCTGCTCTCCCCCGCTCAATTTAAATGCAACCTGGTCAACATGCGAAGACCTGTACGGTAGTGACCACTACCCTATATGCATACAGCTATTCCCTAAAACACCCAAAAACCCAGCTTACAAAACACACAGGTAAAAAATAATTCCGAATTATCAGACAAAATAGACATTACAAACAACACAAATAAATCAGCAGCCAAACTCTTAAAAATAATCAAAAAATGTGCAAATAATGCTATTCCTACTTCTAATCCTAACAGGATTAAAAGGATTAAAAACCACATATTGGTGGAGCCCAGAATTAGAGACCTTAAGAAACGAAAAAATCACTTGTCTTAAAAACCTCAGGAAACATTTAAGCTCAGAAAACATGCTAAAATACAAAAGATCTAATGCCAAGTTTCTCCTACTTAACTCGAGAATAAATATCATCAAATGCTTAAGTAGTACTAACCTTAAATGTAACACCACATCTCTTATTAATATCGCAAAGTCAATAATATTATCAAAAATAGACTACGGTCTTTGTATATACGGCAAAACAAAAAAAATCCAATATAAGCAAGTTATCCACCCCCTATCACACATCCATCCGACTTTCCTTAGGTGCATTTCGATCTACCCCAATCAATAACATGCTTTCAGAAGCTGGACTTCCTGATCTGACAACTAGATTCCAATGGAGCATTGGCAGACAAATTAATAGAATCTGTAATACACCCGGCTTATCTTTACAAGAAACATTGATTAAACAACTCAGACGCAAAACGAGATCGCGAATAACATCAAGCTTACAACTCATAATCTGGAAAGCTAGAGCACCCGACATACTAATTCTTTCTAACAAAAAACATAAAGAAACAGTACCACCATGGTTCTTCAAAAATGGGTCTATCTTGCTTAACTTATCACAGTACAAAAAAGATACAACTCCCGACGAGATTTTCAAACTTAATTTTAACCAAATAAGAAGCCAATACTCCTCATGGAAATTTATTTTCACAGACGGCTCAAAAAATGAAAACGCCACAGCCCTTAGCGTCGTTAACCAAAATACACATCCATTTTCACGGCGGAAGCCAAGGCCATTCTAATGGCAGTTGAGCTAGCAAGCGCAACAAAGAGGGAAAAGTACATAATATGTGCGGACTCCCTCTCCACTCTTCTTGCTATAAAAAACGTCAACAACAGTGAACCCACAGTACGAAAGATACGAGAAATTATCACTACTAATTAAAAAAAACTAAAGCTGATGTGGACACCAGGACACGCAGGAATAAAAGGAAATCACCAAGCAGATACAGCAGCAAAAATTGCCACACTAGAACCATTAATACTGCACAACACGAACAACAAAAAGGATATTAACAAGCTCGTCAACAATTACGCAACAGAGGCTTTAAACAGAATCTGGAACAATTACAATCACTTCTACAAAACAATTAACCCCGAAAGACAACCAACAAACATACCAACAACAACAAACAGAAATGATGCAATAATATTTACCAGATTCAGACTCACACACACAAGCTTAACTCACGAACATCTCATGAAAAAGCTACCTGCGCCACTCTGCCCATACTGCAACACAACTACACTCACAACTCAACACTTATTAAATCACTGCGACTTCATAAAAAATATTTGAACCTCCCTTAATATCCCACCACCTACCCAACTTCTCGCTGAAGCCAATCCTAACAATATAAAAAGATTCATAAAACTCACTAGCAAATTATATATAAAAAGATAAGTAGAATATACAAAAACAGCCTGAAGGCCTAAGTTGCTCTGGCTACATTATTGTACTATAGAATTAATTCTAAGTTACAATTAAAATAAATAAATAAATATAAAATTATCTGTAGTCTATTATATTATTAAATTTGAAAATATTACATATTCAAAGAAAATGCCGCGACCAAAATCCAATGCCTTTTGCAAGTACTTTACGTACAATTTAGAAATATATCAACATTTGCGTTATAAAAATCGAAAATGAAAGTTGTGAAAAAGAAATTTCAGTGAGTGCAGCATACATATCTATATGCATTTGTATATTTGTGTGCTTAAATACATACATGTATAAGTGCTTACACGGATGTTTTTAAGTGAATTATGACTAAATTATTTAAATGTGAGCTGAATGTGATAGATAAAAGAACTTCTGACCTCTTCAATATGTATATATATTTTTTTATTTTAATAGGTAGTATATCAAAGACAGGGGAACAGTAGTGAAGGTGGCATAGCATATAGAGTATATAGTAAAGATAGATCAACTCCCGCGGGACCGCCGCTAGGCATTACTTCACGGGGCAGATGGCGGTCAGCAGTGCGTAGGAAGCTCAGCCTTCCTGCTGACGTCGGGATCTCTCTCGTCGTCGCTGTGCCTTCATGATGTTTGCTGCCATGTTGGACAGAGCAGCGCATCCATCCTCGCTTGACATCAAGGTGGCGACGAAGTTGTCGGGGCTCAGCGTTATATTGGGTGCCACTGCTTGCTCCATCTCCTGCATGTAGAGTGGACAGATGAAGACCACATTTTCTGCATCTTCGACGATTCCGGGTCAACAGTGATCGCAATATGGGTTCTGCGCATGCCTGAAACGGTGCAGGTAGGCCTTAAAGCATCCATGACCGGTCAATATCTGTGAAAGGTCTAGTCTAGTTGCCCGTGGCGACGTTGTAACCATGGCTGTATCTCCGGGATAAGCCGGTATGTCCATCTGCCAGATGAACCTCTCTCCCATTTTCGCTGCCATTCTTGAACACTTTCTTCTCTCCTCAATCTATTCGGACGAGTACAGCTGTCATTCCGCTGCCAGCAGGCAGAGGGGATCATACCTGCAACGACCAGGGCAGCATCTTCTGACACTGTGCGGAAACACGAAGCTACTCTGAGGGCACATCGTCTGTAGTTTGCGTTGCAGCCCCTGCTCTAAGAGGCGACGTTCATTGCGTGAGCCCATATTGAGCAACCATAGAGCATTATGGATGACACCACGCCAGCAATAAGTCTTCTACTCCGTTGTTTTGGCCCATTGGTGTTTGTCATAATACGTGATATGGACGTCGTCGCTTTGGCCGCTTTCCTGCTGACATAGTCCAGGTGGTGCTTGTAGGACAGTCTGTGGTCAATCATGACACCGCGATACTTGATTGCCGGCTTTGTCCTGATCGCTGTTGTACCGACTCTTATAATGACAGTCTCACTCTTCCTGCTGCTTATCAGAACTGCTTCAGACTTTTGTTCGGCCAGCTTAAGTCCATTTTGGGACATTTATTCAATTATTTGATCTACAGCTTCGCTGCAGTTTTGAGAAACCTGTTCCAGCTTTTTGCCTACTGTAACCAGTGCTATGTCATCAGCAAAACCGATGATTGTGTTGCCAGTGGGTAGATTGAGACGCAATACTCCGTCATACATGACGTTCCACAGAAGGGGTCCTAGGACTGAGCCTTGGGGAGCTCCTCCGGTGACTAAGTGGCTGCGTTGGCCGTCGTCTGTGTCAGTACCCTGTTACTGAAGTAGCTGGTAATTAATTGTACCAGATATCCAGGTATGTTTTTTGAGACTAGTGCGGCGATTGTGTGCGTCCAGCTTGCCGAGTTGAAAGCGTTTTTGACATCTAGGGTGCATACAAGACAGTATTCTTTGTCCCTTGGATGGTACCTCGCGCAATTTCTGTCACCGCACTGATCGCGTCTAACGTACTATGGTGTCTTCGGAATCCATATTGTCGATCTGAGAGTCCGTTGACTTCAATAAGCTTTCTTTCCAGCCTATTGCATATAAGTTTTCCCAGGATCTTTTCCAATGTGTCCAGCATGCATAGTGGCCTGTACTCGAATGGATCACCTAGATCTTTTCGGGATAAGAACCAGTCTCTTTATCTTCCACCTGCTTGGTACTGAGCGCTCTAATAGGCATTTATTGTAAAGACTTACAAATGCTTCTGGATCTGTCCGGCCAGCTTTGTCCGTCTCAACTTTGGCAGTTGTAGCCAGGACCTCTCGCAATCAATTAGGGGGACATCATCGTTTCCCAGTGGGTTGCGGTATGAATCACCTAATGCCGCCTGTTGGGAAGGAGAGTGCTTACCAAGTTCCTGAGCTGGTTTTGGGCACCCAGGAATTGGCTGTCTGCTTAGCTTTCCCATTACCATCTTATATGCCGCGCCAAACGGCTGCATGTCAGCAGCGTTGCAGAGCTCCTGGAAGTACTGGGCCTTGCTTTTTTTAATTGCATTTTTGAGGGCCTTTTTTCTCCGCTTGAAGTCCTCAGCATATTGGTCATAATGTGGTGTTGATCTAGATCTTTGGCATATGCGCCTTGCCGCGTGGCTTTCTATATTCTTTGATGTGTATGTATGCGTGTGCAGGCTTGTAAAATATTATTTTATTGATTTGATGGCAAAGCCTACAGGTCATTTCGCAACGATTGCAACTCTGCCTGACCAAATCACAAAAAAATATTTCACAAGCCTGCACACGTATACATACACATTTAAGAATATACGCTGACATACATATATACAAATGCCCATAATGAAGCGGTTAGAAGTTCTTTTATCTGGCGCACTTTACAATAGTTTAAGACCTGGCTACACTCTTAGTGAAATGGCTGCGGAATGAAAAACTTCATTAAAACAGCCGACAAACATTTTCTCGCAGTTTTTTATAGGGGGTTTTCATTCCGCCGCCATTTCACAACGATAGTAGCGAGGCCTTTAGTCACAAGTTACTTAAAGACATGCGTGAATGCAAATTCACCTTTGCGTATGTACGCATGTATAATATACATTGTATATATGTATTACATGTTATATGTAAAGTTACAGTTTTAACAAGGAATTAAATTCACATAGTTTTCAAAATGTAATTCTTTCTATGAGAATTGTTTTCTTCGTCAATACAATTTCTAGATATATTGTATAACCTGTTTTCTTCAGGGAAATCACGCTACAAATTTAACTAATCACATTAAGCGATGCCATAAAGATGTTTTTGAAAAAACTGAAAAAGAGAAGGCTTTATTCGAAAAAACAAGCCTATTCAAGTCAATTCTGTGAAAACAGAATTTAAAAAAAATTGATCAGTTTTTGTCGAAAAAGGTGAGCGTATGTATCACCAAAGAAACAATCAAAGAGGCGTGCGTTCTTATGTGCTCAATTGATGGCCGGTCTTTTTCGATTGTCAACGTTATTGGGTTCCGCAAATATATTAAATCCCTTCATAAAGGGAATGGGATGGGAAAATTTTATAAATCTAAAAATGTTCGTGACCAAGTCGACGATAAAGCAGGCTTACTGACCGTGAAAATTCGGAAAGAAGTCGAGGGAAAAGTTTTTTCTTTCAAAATTGATGCGCTCACACATATGGCACGTTCTTTTATAGGTAAGCATGAATCAATTATTTATTTATTCATTAATAAACTAATATTATAAATGTTTAACAGGTGTTAATATTCAGTATAATAACGACACCAAAATCAAGCTAAGAACTTTGGCTACGTAGGAAGTCTTTGCTAGTCATACTGGACAGCATCTTAAGGATGTGGTTTTTAAAATTTTAGGCCTAATTGGAGTTTCCAGCAATTCTTGTACAACTGATAACGGACGAAATATGCTGAAAATGGTAGAGCTACGCAATGAGGATGTTGCAGTTGAAAGTGATGAAGAGGAGGTTTACGATCAAGTTAACTGTTTAGGTCAGTTCGATTTTGACAGCAAGGGCAGAGGTAAGAGATTAAACGAAAATATTAAAAAAAAAAAAAAAAAAATATGTTGCAGTTTCTATGACACTTTTTTTTATTAATTTCAGGTCTCAAATGTGCAGCCCATACGCATCAATTGGCGGTCAATGCAGTTTTAAATAAGCCAACCTTTTTATACTGTCATTGCTGCTGCGCGATCACTTGTAAAAAAGTTGCGCACTCCTAACATAAGTTATCGTTTGGGAAAAAAAAGCTTGAAAAAACCGCCAATTAATTGCGTGACTCCATGGAGCTCAACATATAGGATGCTTGAGAGCCTATCTAACCAAGAAGTACAGGGTTTTTGTTCTAACTTGGCTGCTGCAAATGCAAGTTTCTATTTAAAAAGCGCCAGTTGGGCTAAAATATCTGAGATAGTTCGCGTTTTAAAACGGCTGAAATAGCAACGACTAAGCTACAATCCGAGCAGCTAGTCTTTGGCGATTTTTACGGAATTTGGATTCACTGTAAATTAGCAATTAAGAACTGCAAGACACCCTTAGCTTAACCTTTGTACAATGAATTAGAACAGCGAGAGCCATTGATTTTGAAAACGATGCATATCTTTGTGGTACTTTTATCGATCCAAGATACAATGTTTCATTATCTTCCGATCAAAAAAATTATTGTCAAGTCTTAAGATTCGTTCAGGCGGTCGGCTTTTGTGTCGCTTTTTTTTGCCAAAAATCCAACGCTGCCGTGTGAGCACACAAAATTTTATAGCTACATTTAAAAAGCCTAGCTGACCGATGTTGCGTCGGTCAAGTCGTGCCATTAACATGTGTACGTGAGAATGGCATTATTTGGTATTTTTTAGTACTTGCTGCCAAAATAAAAGTAATCAAAATTTGAGAAATGTCGCCTAAAGTAAGTGATATTAACATATTTTACAATGTATAACATACAACTTATAACAAAATATTTTAGAAGATTGTGTGGTCAACTGACGCACTAAGAGCACTTGTTGATTCATTCAAACTTGTACGACCCAAAGAGTGCTATGTACCACAACAAGCACTGCCGCACCGAGTCGTTTGCTGCAATTTTGGAAACGATGCGAACAATTTATGAAGATATTGACGTCGGCGACATAAAAACAAAAATAGGGACACTGCGGAGCCAATATCTGCTGCACTTAATTATCTATTATGTTCTCATCAGAATACATTTTAGGCTTATTTATTTGCAAATTGCTACTATTAAATGGGTCTGTGTGACCAAATTCAGTGAGAACAAAATGCTATGGGATTTAGGTTTAAGGACGAAGAGAATATTGTGAATGGCTAACTTTTCTGTCGGTCAGAAAAAGCCGAACAAAAGCCGACCGTCTGAACGAATCTTTAATAACACTGTGTTACAAATTGGAAGTTGAAAACCCTGTGAAATGACAGTGATTTTCTGGTAGGGCTTATCAAGTATAGCAATACTGCATACTTGGAATTTTGTGGACACCCCCAAAATCTGCATATACCGCTAAAAAAAAAAGCGGGTTTGCTATGTATGGGTACTTAACAGCTTGTAACTTAGTGAATTTTACATCAATTTTGAATATCGTAGCCGATTTAAATAGAAGAATATACCATTCGATTTGTGTATATATTGTTTGAGACATCTATGCGTAATTGTCACCCAAACCCATTTGCTTTTTACTTTTTTCAACATTTTTCAACTTTGACAATGGTTTTATGCACTATTTTCTATAAACACCATACTACTTATGTAACGCTTTAAAAAGACTGTTTAATACTGAGTATAACCCAGGTTTAATTTTTAAAATCGAATGTTAATTGACTAAGATTTTACACTTTTTATGACAACAAAAGGAACGTTTTCAACAAAAAATGGCTGAAATTTAAAAATGTTTCTAAAAAAAAAAGACCGACTAAAAATGAGTTCAGAATATTGTTGGTAAGTTCAACAGGAAGCTGATAATGCCAACTAAAAAAAAATAAGTTGAACAAATTTTTATTTTTTTTAAGTGGTTAGAAATTGTATTTTTGAACAACTTTGTAACATAAAAAGTGTAATATCTTGGTCAATTACCATTCGATTTTTGTTTGGTTTGGTCAAACGATATATACACCAAGCGAAAGGTCCATTATTTTTCTTTCCAAATCGGCTAAGAAGTTTATTATTGGTATAAAATTCACTAAGCTACAAGCTGTTAAGTACCCATACATAGCAAAACTCGGTTTATTAGCGGTAAATGCAGATTTTGGGGGTGTCCCCAAAATTCCAAGTATGCAGTATTACTATACTCGATAAGCCCTACCAGAAAATCACTATCATTTCCCAGGGTTTTTTACACTGTGTAATCTAATATTGGAAAATCTCAGTCTTATTGAAGCAAATTCTGAAAGCACTCCAAATTCCACTTTGTCCGATTGCGATAATACCACCGATGTTGATGCCTACCTTAATGTGTACGCCCAGATTGACAACGGCAGCTGTGTGTTTGCAAAAAATAGTATATCAAACTCACTAAATTTGTTTCTTAAACAAAAGCGTTTAGGGACTACAGTAAACATACTTAAGTGGTGGTCAGAAAATGAAAAAAGTTTATTAACATTTTGTTCTTTCTTGGAACCGAAATGATACCGGTATTTCGAAACCGAAACTTTGGAATAACGGTTAACCGTTACGAAACCGAAAACCAAAACCTATGATAAACACTATTGTCTGAACCTGTCCTGTCAAACTGGATGATAAACGCGGAAATTATGCAACTAAAAATGTTACGGGTAAAAGGAAGAAGAAACGTTAGCGACGTCTGTGTTTATCAACTGATATCTTCGCAGTGCCGCGATCTATTGAAATTTCTGGTACGCAATATTAAGAACAATATACATATAGTGAACGCTTTGCAGTCAATCATTTTTGTAATTGATGACTTTCACCAGTTTCACCATTTTGCTGTTTACCACTTTTTGCTCTTCCCATCAGTACAGGGTTTCCTGCTGTCGAACTTGCTCCACTGTAGCTTACTGCATTTTTTTTATATTAATTTTTCCCCATATTTTATAAATTTTTGGCTTATTTAGGCCGGTTAGCGTTGCAAAAATCCCTTTTGTAGTGTAACCGCCAATAGACTAAGAATCCGAAAAGATTCTTTAAATCAGGTAAAAATTGTGGGAGGTACAGGCTCTCAAAGTTGACCTATTTTCGAGTTCGTGCACAAATGTGCATATTTTTACCTAAGCTACCTACTTTGAAACTGAATTGTTGACACATTATGCAACCGATGTAAACATTTTTGGTGTCATCTAAAAAGTAGGTTAATTTTTAGTTAAATTCAGGGAATGAAACCGTAACCGGAACCGGAACCGTTAACCGAAATTAACCGTTTCAAATGAAATACCGTAACCGTAACCGGAACCGAAATAAATTATTTTTCAAGAACCGAAAACCGAAACGTTCGTACCGGTACGGTTTCGGTACATTTAAAAAAATTTGATTGTTATTTTTCGTACGAACATGGTTTTGCACTATAAAAAAATTTCTCGAATTATATGTCAGACTTAACATGCTATACATACACAAATATTTGTTGATAAAATTCGATTTTCTTTACTTTTAAATTTTTTTAAAAATAACTTTACTGTACCGGTATGGACCGATACGAGAACCGGAACCGAAAGGACAACACCGAAATAGAACCTTTTACCGAAATACTCGTTTCGGTACGTACCGGAACCGGAACCGGAACCGTAACCGAAATTCGTTTCGGTTTCATTCCCTGGTTAAATTAAATACAATTAACGTTCTTTGCTTATTTCGTTTTCAAACCTAATGACTTTTAAAAGTACACTAAAAAATGCTGTTTTTAAACATTGCACTATGGGCGATTTTTCATAATGGGCGGCATAAAGTCATTAAATTTATGGTGAAATATTAAGGAAATGTTTTTTTTTATTAATAGTAAACACTTCAGTTAGCTGAAAAACAATTTTTTTTTGTATCGGGTGGCAACTCTCTTTTTGTGGCATTCCTTCAAAACCAGCTGATCTGTTGAAGCTCGCAATTATATAAATTGACGCGAAAAATTTCATGCTGTTGAAAGTGCTTAAATTATTATTGGTTTCGTTTAAATTAATAAGTATAATATGGATAGCAAAGCTCAAGGTATTTAGAATCTTTTATTTACGATAAATGTGTTTAAATGTTCGTGGTGTTTTTAATGTCCGGTGTTATTGTTGATTGTATTTTTAGCAAAAATCGAACAATTTTAATTGTGTTCCGTGGAGTATTTCTTGAAAAGTGCATATCAAAACATGCAACTAAAAATGGCAAGTTACTAACGAATGTGTCTAGTTTATTGTAGTAATCATTTTTTTTGCTCCTTTTTGTTCCTTTTAAAAAAAATTGCACTTGAAGTTTCCTTTACGTTCAACAACAACACGCTTGTTGATATTTGAAACAACAACAATCGCAATGCTGATGCTGTTATAGCGTACATAATGGAAGAAATAAATGAAGATAATTTGAACAAATCAAACATACAGCAAATTAAGGCAAAAGTGACTAATTTTGAATATTATATAAAACGATACTTGCGCAAATACAATCGAAATCTTGAGCGATTCAAGTCAATTCACACAGAACGCCATGGACTCATCTGATCCATTAATATCAAGCTACTATATAAATAAGAGGCTGCAAAATTTGAAAAAGAAACCGCTTCCAATAGAAGTTATAAACCTTTTAGAGAATCCAACATCAGAGCTGAGTTCATACAACTTTTTAAATGATGAAGATACCGAATCAGACAACGAAAACGATGACAAACATGAGAATTCTTTTGTTTTGGATGAAGAAGATTATTAACTTTTTGTTTTTTTAAGTTTGGAATATTGTTAAAACATGGTAAAATATTATTTTTTCTATTTTTATGCTTTGCTTTATAATAAAAATTGAAATTTTTGTACAAGTGCCGGGGCTATAAAGGGGCGGAAAATAAAGGCGTGGTCAAATTGACTAAAAAAAAAATACGAAATCAAACTAAAATATTAGTAACCCTTAAAAAAAAAAATTTAGCTCCTAGCTCTATGTGTGGACTTTATGCCGCCAAAATCAACTAATCGCCCATAGTGCATTGGTGAAATGTAACTCGCAAGCTTTTACCAGCTTTTGTAATACATTTTGTAAACTTTTTTAAGCTTGAGTGAATGTTACTCTAACTAATAATACTCATCTTCTTTAGAACATACACCTTTTTAATATGCTGGCAGCCTCTTCATATCCACTTATTTCAGCGCTTTTTGTTAGATACGTGAGATCGCAAAAAAATTTAGAAAATACTTAGTAATTATAGCTCTGAAATGTTAAGTTTATTCGATATTAATCCCAATGTTGGCGAATATTTTGAAGAATATCCAGAATAATAAAATTTAAAAAAAAACCAAAAAGAAAATTTTTTGTTAAAGTTTAATTGTGTTAATTAAACTACTTTAAAAATATAAGGCTGTTATTTTTAAATGGTAATTGAAGTCGAAGTTGCAAACCGGTTCCGAGCCGAACCTCGAGGAACGGGCTTTTTCTAACGGATGTTTTCACAGAATTCGATAAATATTCAACAAATCATTAAAAATGTGTTATTCAAATTTTATTTGACTGATTCTGTGCATAAAAAGAGGTTATAAGATACTATACAAAAAATGTATAACTTTAAACTAAGGTTCGAACCCGAACCTTGGGTTCGGCTCCTTAAACCGGTCCGCGAACCGAACCCTAATCTTACCTTATGGTTCGAACCACCGAACCGAACCTCCCATAACACTTTTGAGGTTTGCAGCCTTGATTGGAATACAAAAACATATTTTTCACAAAAATAGTAATTTTTTCTTTATAAGCGTAAAATATGCTAAGCAAAATGTAGTCAACTTTGACCGCCTATCATAAAGCACCCTGTAGGCCTAGCACCCTGTATGGGTATTCAATTGAAAACTTAAGACCTCTACCGTAAAAGACTTTTCAAATTTTGGAAATATCTTAATTGGTTCAGAAGGGTCAACGATTTCGCACACAACAAACCCAAAAAAAAGTGTTTTTCGCTCCAACCTACTAAACACCTCAACGGAAGGAAACTCTGGCAAGAGAAAATCATTGCTAAATCGACTCAGCTCGTCGCCTTGATCAAGAATATATATGCACTTTATGGGGTCTGTGAGGCCTCCTTCAATGCGCCACAAATTTCGTGACAAACTTCGCAAGGGTATAAATATGCAATTGTACTGGAGCCTACAGGTAACGTTTGGCAGGCAAAGTCTCTATCTAAGTTTCACCTATTGCATATGGGTGCTTCCTGGCTCGCGGAAGCGGAGATGCAACTATTAACTGAAAATTTTGTCCAGATCGGTTACCTATATCGTATAGCTGCCATACAAACAATCAGATGAAAATTAACCATTAGCTTTGTTGTAGTAAAAAAGATGCAAATAAAACATTAGTATGATACCCTTTGTTGTTTTTTAAGCTTTCTCAACCAAACTCACAGATTATAGATTCCCCACTGAAAGGGGCTAAAAATGGGGGTCAAAGGTCAAAATTGCTTGGTATGAAATTTTTTTTGTTTTTTGAGCTATCTCAACCAAACTCACAGATTATGTAGTTCATAATCACTGCTACATGCTTCGAAAATGTTGTAAAGATCTAATGACTATATCATATAGCTGCCATAGGAACACCGGCTTTTGATGCTATTAAATTAATAGTATTAATAAACAATCAAAAGCAGTAAGGGTGGTGGGGGGGAGTACGATTTATTGGTTTTGCAACTTTCAAAATAAATTTGCAGTATCTGGCACTGTTATTTGCTCTTGCTGCTATAATCCAATTGCAGCGAAAACTTTAAAACAGCGAGCAGCGAAAATGCAAATTCTCCATATTATATAAAGTACATACTATTATTTTAAGTCCAATTGCAGGGAAAAGTTGAATTTACATTTCCCGCTTTCTTATTAGAAATGAAGTGTGAAGTGTTTCCTATTTTCACTCCACATTTCTCCCCGAGATTTCAGCGAGCGGACCGAGCCGGTGTTTGGCGAGCGAAGCGAGCAGGTATTATATGAAGTACTATTATTTAAAGTCCAATTGCAGGGAAAAATTGAATTTTCATTTCCCGCTTTCTTATAATAATTGACATAGGGTATATAGTAATTTATAAAGTACTATTATTTTAAGTCCGCTTTTTTGTAAGAAATTACATAAGTTCCTGTTATAGCTATGAGAAGTGCTTCTTATTTGCACTCCACATTTCTTCATGAGATTTCAGCAAGCGTAGAGAGCCAGAGGTTGGCGAGCGAAGCGAGCAGGGGGCAAGCCCTCTAGTATTATATAAAGTATTATTACTATTATTTTAAGTTCAAGGGAATAATTGAATTTACATTTCCCGCTTTCTTATTACAAATGACATAAGGTTCGGCTATAGCTGTGAGAAGTGTTCCCTATTTTCACTCCACATTTCTCCCCGAGATTTCAGCGAGCGTAGCGAGCCGGGGGTTGGCCAGCGAAGCGAGAATTACAGGGCTTGCCCCCTGCCTATACAAAGTAATATTATTTTAAGTCCGATTGCAGGGAAAAATTGAATTAACATTTACCCCTTTATTATTAAAAATGACATAAGGTCTGGGTATAGCTGTGGGAAGTGTTCCCTATATTCACTCCACATTTCTCCCCGAGATTACAGCGAGCGTAGCGAGCCGAGGGTTGGCGAGCGAAGCGAGCAGGGGGCCAACCCCCTAGTATAGTAACTCCAATTTCAGGGAAAAAATGAATTTACGTTTCCCGCTTTCGTATAAGAAATGAAATTGGGGTTGGGGAGCGAAGCGAGCAGTGGGCAAGCTCTTTAGTATTACATAAAGTACTACTATTTTAAGTCGGCGAAAAATTTCACATTCGTTTCCCCCTTTCTTATAAAAAATTTCATAAGGCCTCCTATAGCTGTGAGAAGTGTTTTTTTTTTTCACTCCACATTTCGTTTCGACATTTCAGGGAAGGAATATGTTAATAGGATACTTTCGCAGCTTTATCCAGTTTTATCCTTCATGTTAACTGTGCATTGCTCTGATCTAGGCTATCTCCCTATCCAATCACTTAATGGACCTGTATATAATTGCATATTTACCTTTAATAACGTATCCTTTGGTGGAAGTTTCTGGATAGCCAGCACTGGCCACGACCACACCCACCGCACTCAAATTGTTGAACCACTGCAAGGTTAACTTGTTAAGGGTTCCATTACAACAGGACTGCATTACATCAAACAAGTCGGACTTCAACAGGGGGAGTATGACTTGAGTTTCGGGATCACCAAAACGGCAGTTAAACTCCAGGACACGGGGACCATCGGGTGTTAGCATGAGACCCGCGTAGAGGACTCCCTGATAGCAAACGCGTTCCTGGGAAAGGCCTTTTATGGCACGTTCCAGCACCGCTCGTTGGACCAGCTCCAAAGCCTGTTTGCTGATCAAGGGACAGGGACAATAGGCGCCCATGCCACCAGTGTTGGGTCCAGTGTCACCATTTCCAATACGCTTATGATCTTGAGCCGGCAGCATGGCCTGGATCGTGTTCCCATCCGTAAAGGCCAGCAAAGATATCTCTTCGCCCTCCAGAAGCTCCTCGACAACGAGCGTTTCACCTGCCTGGCCAAATTTCAGATTGCCAAGGATTTCATCAACAGCCTGACAAGCCTCATCGGCATTCTCGGCGACCACAACGCCTTTGCCGGCAGCCAGTCCAGCGGCCTTGACCACCAGAGCGGCATAGGGTGCGCTATAGGGTCAGAGTTCATAGGTTAACAATAAAGACAAGTTGTCCTCGGCCAGCCGATGATTTGATTCCCTTGATTAAGTATTTTAATGTAGTTTCAAAAGCAAGAACGCTGAAGTCGAACTCTTACCGTAAGGCTGGAGCGAAAAACACTTTTTTTTTGTATTCCAATTTCTTGGGTGCGGAATCGTTGACACGTTATAAATTAATAATGTGTGCAAAATATCAGATTTTTTGGAGCCCATCCTGATGTATCGCATCGACAAATTTTAAAAAAATTTGGGGAAAAATATAATATAAAAAGAAAACATGATCGTTTTCCACATAATGATTATTTTTTATACATAGCTCTAAAATTTTTCTTTATAAAACTGTAACAACTATTAAGATCGGTGCAAAAATATAGAAGCTAGAATGGATAGGAAATTGGGTAACACCCGTCAGCTTGCATGTGGCTATAACAGTGCACTAGTTTACAAACTGCCACCTTTATATTTTTTTCCGCAACGGGTCAACGATTTCGCACCCAAGAAATTGCAAAAAAAAAAAAAAAAAAGTGTTTTTCGCTCCGGCCTACTACCCGTATCTGCGCATACGTAATTGACATAGCTTGATATTTACCAGATCTATTGTCTTTTGCGATTTGTGGGAGAAGGAGGCGGTTCATCCAAAATGTATTTATCAATAAGCGAAAGATCCGGACCGTCCTAATCATCATAAATGCCAAATCTCAAGTCCTTCGTTTTAGAATTACTCTTGGTTTTTCATTTTTTTTATTTTGGATTTGACACCAAGGTCTTACCATGTCTGAGATCTTTTTGTTTACACTGACATACAGACGGACATGGATATATCGACTCGATCTCCGATGTTGATCAAGAATACATATACTTTATGGGGTCTGCTACGCCTGTAACATACTTTTATTTTTTGAACAAACTTAATATACAGGGTATAAAAACAATTGTTTTCATCATTTTGAACCGATCGTTCCAGCGCCAGCTGAGTATAATATTGAGATTCAATCTAAGTATCTGATCGACTTTTAGTCTGAAACTAGTTTGTTTAGAAAATAAGAAACATACGGACATTGCTACAGGGACTCAGGTCGATCAAAAACTATGTTAAACATTTTAATACTAAATTATTATAATAGTAATTACCTGCGAATAAACTTTTTGGCTTTTATCACATCCGTAAAAGTCTCGTAACGTGCTGTCGGAATGCCATGTCGTATCATAAAGTCCTTGGACCACTTCTTATCCGCCTCGATTTGAGCCCCTTGTTTACCGGGCCCAAAGCACTTGATGCCCGCCTGACGCAGAACATCGCCTAGGCCCAACGCTAATGGTTCTTCGGGTCCCACGGAAACCAGCGAGATCTTGTTTAGTTTACACCACTTTGCAATGGCCTTGAAATCGAGACGATTGAAAAAAATATTTATTATATTTATCATTTATCTTGGTCAGTTTGATAACACTATCCAACGGGAAGAACTCCCCATGGCCGAAAACTACATTTTTTATACCTTTGCAGAGGGTATTATAATTTGGTCACGAAGATTGTATCGCATTGAAGGAGGCGTGTCAGACCCCATTAAGTATATATGTTCTTGATCAGGGCGACGAGCTGAGTCGATATCCGTCTGTCTGTCCGTCTGTCTTTCTGTTTGTTTCTATGCAAACTAGTCTCTCAGTTTTGAAGCTCTCTTGATGAAACTTGGTACAGGCCCGTCTTTTTGCTGCATGCAGTACATATGTCGGAACCGGGCGGATCGGATCACTATATCATATAGCTGGTTCGGTTCGGAATCAACATTTGGTTTGAAAAACTTTTTTGTTTCTCAAGATATCGCACCCAAACTCACAGATTGTGTGTTTGATACAGTTTCATACATCCTTACCAAATCTGGTTCAAATCGGACAAATTTATCATATAGCTGCTATAGGAACGATCGGCTCAAAATAAACATTTAGTATGAAAAACTTTTTTGTTTCTTGAGATATCTCAACGAAAGACACAGATTTCGTGTCTGATACAGATTTATATAGCCTGACCATATTTTGTGTAAATCGGACTAACTATATCATATAGATGCTATAGGAGCGATCGGTTCGAAAATAACATTTAAAAAATGCAGTAAGCTACAGTGGAGCAAGCTCGACAGTAGGAGACCCAGTACTTTTGGAGAGCAAAGCGTCCACTACAGATTGTTCTTCAATGTTCCCTACCATGCAATAGATGGCGCCACTACGAAATAAGTTAATAAACACAGAGGTCGCTAGCGTCTCTTCTTTTTCCTTTTGCCCGTAACATTGTTAGTTGAATAACTTCCGCGTTTATAATCCGTTTGGAATGAAATTTTCAGGACAGGTTTGGACCATAGTGTTTATCATTTGTACAAAAAATCAAGGCGCTAGCATCAAATGTGCTCCTGTAATTCGACTTCAAAATTTTGTATTCCAATTTTCGGGGGCGGAGAGGGGCGTGGCAAAAATCTAAAACAAACGCGATCAATGGGAGATATAGATGTACCTACATGCCAAGTTTGGTGTCTCTAGCTCTTATGGTCTCTGAGATCTAGGCGACACAAAAAGGGACAGACAGACAGACGGACAGACGGACATGGCTATATCGACTCGGCTGTTGATGCTGATCAAGAATATATATACTTTATGGGGTCTGCCACGCCTCCTTCTGCCTGTTACACACATTTTTTTTTTGGACAAACGTAATAGACCCATTTGTACTTTTTCAAAGTACTGGGTCTAAAAATGTAAAAAATCTGACACTTATACTGCAAAGGTATCCAAACTTTGGCGGATACATATGCGCCCCCAGAGGCTGTAAAACGACTTTGCAAAATTATCTTAGGTGTGATCTTAAACGGAGTATAATATTGTAAAAAACTTTCGCTTTTGAATTTATTTTAATGGTCGATACTTTACTTGAGTCATAAATTATAAGTTTATGTGAATCGAAAATAAAAATAAACAGCCAGAAAAATAAATTCGGGCGGTATTTCTGGGACTTAAGACCCTATTTACTTAGACTATTCCGCAGGTGTCACAAATTGTAAAAAAAAAACCTAGATGTAAAGTGTTGTTACCTAAAACGACGCCTATTTAACGCCTTTAGTCCTCAATATTTGAAATTAAGAAGGTGATATTTTTTTGTAATATTCCTTGAATTTTAAAGTCACAAAATCTTTATAAAAAATATTTTTTTAAATTTTAAAAATATATATTTGCTAATTTGTTGCTATAATTTAATAATAATAATTAGTTAATTAACTAATATTAATGATTAGTAGATATACTTATCAGTTTTCGGATTTATTTTTAACATCGATTGTGCCGTTCTCGAGAAATAATTTAAAATGAATGATTTAAGAATTTTTAGACCCAGTACTTTAAAAAAGTACAAAGTTTGTGCAAAAAAAAATTGTGCGTAACAGGCAGAAGGAGGCGTGACAGACCCCATAAAGTATATATATTCATGATCAGCATCAACAGCCGAGTCGATATAGCGATGTCCGTCTGTCCGATTTTGTGTTGCCTAGATCTCAGACTATAATAGCTAGAGAGACCAAATTTGGCATGTACGTTCATCTATATCTTGCATTGAACGAGTTTGTTTTAGATTTTTGCCACGCCCCTCTCCGCCACCAGAAATTGAAAAATAAAATTGGTGTCCCTAGGTCATACCATCTCTGAGATCCTTTCGTTCATACAAAGACAGCCGGACAGGGCTATATCGACTCAGCTCACCTCCGTGATCAATAACATATACATATATGCACTTTATGAGGTCTGCCACGCCTCCTTCTGCCTGTTACATAAATTTTTCTTAACAAACTTTATTTTAGCGATGTAAAAAAAACATCGACTAATCGATTTTTGCATAGGCGATTTTCGAGTTTTTTAGCTCGATCTATTTTAAGCCGGTTAATCGTATTAAAAAATCGATTGTCATTAAAAATCTCTCCTCGCAAATCCTTAGCGAACGCTACAAAATACACATGTGGTGTCAAAATTTCCTTTCATAGAAAAAGTTAAACTTTACAAATATGCCAAAGTTAATAAGTTGTTAGTTTATTACGGTAAATATATATAAATAACATAATTCGATAATGCTATTGATCGCGTGTTAAGTTAAAATGTGTTATATGTTAAAGTGTTCATGCAATTTTCTGTGTATTTACAGTATTGGCCAATTTTAAAGCACCCCTAGGTTACATATTTTCAAATGATAATTTTTTTATGAAAACAAAGATTTTAATTTCTTTTTTGATTTTATTTATTTACTTATATATTTATTATTGACTAACAAAAACTTAAATAATTCCAAAATGTATACATAAAAAAATAAATTCCAAAAAACATTTTAAGCCGCAAATCTGAGTGGACAAAACAAAAGCACCCCCTTGCTGAGTAAAAAAGAAAAATTATTAAAATAGATATTTTGTTGCGAATTGCCTGGGGCTTCTTCTCTGGGAAAGGGATTGGTTTAATTCATAAGATCCATATAACTATGGATCGTTCCAAGTATTTTGACATCAAAAAGTATGCGATATTCCCATATGCCGATGGAGAGATGCCACTTCAATTGAAATTCCAGCAAGACAGCAGTCCAAAATATAAAGGGAAAGTGTTTAAAGACTGCTTCCAGAGGTTGGACTTGGGTCAATAGGACAGTAGATCCTCGTTGGCCTGCCCAACCGCCCAATCGAAACCCAATTGAGATAATTTGGGTGACCCCCAACACGAAACTCGTCCGAAAAAGCAACAGAAACATAGAAGGATTTATTCGAAGCCGTAAAAGATGCCTGGGAAGCAGTATCACCAGATATAATTTATAATTTATAATCTTCCATGCCTAAGAGATTTATTTGTGTTATCCAGAATAGAAAATTCACAAAAAAATAATTATTTTAATAATATTTCTTTTTTACTCAGCAAGGGGGTGCTTTTGTTTTGTCCACTCAGATTTGCGACTTAAAATGTTTTTTGGAATTTATTTTTTTATGTATATATTTTGGATTTATAAAAGTTTTTGTTTATTTATAATAAATATATAAGTAAACTAGAGGGGCTTGCCCCCTGCTCGTTTCGCTCGCCAACCCCTGGCTCTCTACGCTCGCTGAAATCTCATGAAGAAATGTGGAGTGCAAATAAGAAGCACTTCTCATAGCTTTAACCGGAACCTTTGTAATTTCTTACAAAAAAGCGGACTTAATATAATAGAACTTTATAAATTACTATATACCCTATGTCATTTATTATAAGAAAGCGGGAAATGAAAATTCATTAGACCCAGTACTTTAAAAAAGTACAAATGGGTCTATTACGTTTGTGCAAAAAAAAAGTGCGTAACAGGCAGAAGGAGGCGTGGCAGACCCCATAAAGTATATATATTCTTGATCAGCATCAACAGCCGAGTCGATATAGCCATGTCCGTCTGTCTGTCTGTCCGTCTGTCCGATTTTTGACTTCCTAGATCTCAGAGACTATAAGAGCTACAGACACCAAATTTGGCATGAAGGTTTATCTATATCTTGCATTGATCAAGTTTGTTTTAGATATTTGCCACGCCCCCCTCCGCCCCTAAAAATTGAAAAACAAAATTTTAAAGACGAATTACAAGAGAACCTTTAAGACTAGCGCCTTGATTTTTGGTATATATAATATTCGCTATAGTCCAAACCTGTCCTAAAAATTTCATTCTAATCGGTTGGTAAACGCGGAAGTTATTTAACTAACAATGTTACAGGCAAAAGGAAGAAGAAGAGACGCTAGCGGCCTCTATGCTTATCAAGTGGCGCCATCTATTGATGGTACGCAACATTGAAGAACTATCTTTAGTGAACGCTTTGCACTCAAAAAGTACTGGGTCTCCTACTGTCGAGCTTGCTCCACTGTAGCTTACTGCATTTTTTTTCCCTGCAATTGGACTTTAAATAATAGTACTTCATATAATACCTGCTCGCTTCGCTCGCCAAACCCCGGCTCGGTCCGCTCGCTGAAATCTCGGGGAGAAATGTGGAGTGAAAATAGGAAACACTTCACACTTCATTTCTAATAAGGAAGCGGGAAATGTAAATTCATTTTTCCCTGCAATTGGACTTAAAATAATAGTACTTTATATAATACTAGGGGGTTTGCCCCCTGCTCGCTTCGCTCGCCAACCCCCGGCTCGATACGCTAGCTGAAATCTCGGGGAAAAATGTTGCGTGAAAATAGGAAACATTTCTCACAGCTATAGCCAGACCTTATGTCATTTCTAAGTAGATAGCGGGAATTGTGAATTCAATTTTTCCCTGTAGTTGGACTTAAGATATTAGTAATAAGTAGTACTTTATATAATATAGAGAATTTACATTTTCGCTGCTCGCTGTTTTAAAGTTTTCGCTGCAATTGGATTATTGCAGCAAGAGCGAGTAACAGTGCCATATACTGAAAATTGATTTTGAAAGTCGCAACACTAATGAACCGTAACACCCCCCCCCCCCTCACCCTGACCATCCCCTGTCAATCTTTTTTTGATTATTTATTAATAGCATTAAAACCCACTGTTCCTATGGCAGCTATACGATATAGTGATCCGATCTTGACCAAATTTTTACAGAATGTTACAATGAGTACGAAATCCATAATCTGTGAGTTTGGTTGAGATATCTCAAAAAATAACAAAGATCTTCATACAAAGCTTTAATTTGCATCTGATTGTTCCTATGGCAGCTATATGATATAGTGGTCTGATCTTGACCAAATTTTCTCAGGATGTAGCAGTGAGTAAGAAATACATAATCTGTGAGTTTGGGTAAGATAGCTCAAAAAGCAAAAAAAAATTTCATACTAAGCAATTTTGACCTTTGACCCCCCATTTTAGCTCCTTCCAGTGGGGATATCAAAAAATACCGTCGTTGGTGTCCCTAGGTCATACCATCTCTGAGATCCTTTCGTTCATACAAAGACAGCCGGACAGGGCTACATCGACTCAGCTCACCTCCGTGATCAATAACATATACATATATGCACTTTATGAGGTCTGCCACGCCTCCTTCTGCCTGTTACATAAATTTTTCTTAACAAACTTTATTTTAGCGATGTAAAAAAAACATCGACTAATCGATTTTTGCATAGGCGATTTTCGAGTTTTTTAGCTCGATCTATTTTAAGCCGGTTAATCGTATTAAAAAATCGATTGTCATTAAAAATCTCTCCTCGCAAATTTTTAGCGAACGCTACAAAATACACACGTGGTGTCAAAATTTCCTTTCATAGAAAAAGTTAAACTTTACAAATATGCCAAAGTTAATAAGTTGTTAGTTTATTACGGTAAATATATATAAATAACATAATTCGATAATGCTATTGATCGCGTGTTAAGTTAAAATGTGTTATATGTTAAAGTGTTCATGCAATTTTCTGTGTATTTACAGTATTGGCCAATTTTAAAGCACCCCTAGGTTACATATTTTCAAATGATAATTTTTTTATGAAAACAAAGATTTTAATTTCTTTTTTGATTTTATTTATTTACTTATATATTTATTATTGACTAACAAAAACTTAAATAATTCCAAAATGTATACATAAAAAAATAAATTCCAAAAAAACATTTTAAGCCGCAAATCTGAGTGGACAAAACAAAAGCACCTCCTTGCTGAGTAAAAAAGAAAAATTATTAAAATAGATATTTTGTTGCGAATTGCCTGGGGCTTCTTCTCTGGGAAAGGGATTGGTTTAATTCATAAGATCCATATAACTATGGATCGTTCCAAGTATTTTGACATCAAAAAGGATGCGATATTCCCATATGCCGATGGAGAGATGCCACTTCAATTGAAATTCCAGCAAGACAGCAGTCCAAAATATAAAGGGAAAGTGTTTAAAGACTGCTTCCAGAGGTTGGACTTGGGTCAATAGGACAGTAGATCCTCGTTGGCCTGCCCAACCGCCCAATCGAAACCCAATTGAGATAATTTGGGTGACCCCCAACACGAAACTCGTCCGAAAAAGCAACAGAAACATAGAAGGATTTATTCGAAGCCGTAAAAGATGCCTGGGAAGCAGTATCACCAGATATAATTTATAATTTATAATCTTCCATGCCTAAGAGATTTATTTGTGTTATCCAGAATAGAAAATTCACAAAAAAATAATTATTTTAATAATATTTCTTTTTTACTCAGCAAGGGGGTGCTTTTGTTTTGTCCACTCAGATTTGCGACTTAAAATGTTTTTTGGAATTTATTTTTTTATGTATATATTTTGGATTTATAAAAGTTTTTGTTTATTTATAATAAATATATAAGTAAACTAGAGGGGCTTGCCCCCTGCTCGTTTCGCTCGCCAACCCCTGGCTCTCTACGCTCGCTGAAATCTCATGAAGAAATGTGGAGTGCAAATAAGAAGCACTTCTCATAGCTTTAACCGGAACCTTTGTAATTTCTTACAAAAAAGCGGACTTAATATAATAGAACTTTATAAATTACTATATACCCTATGTCATTTATTATAAGAAAGCGGGAAATGAAAATTCAATTTTTCCCTGCAATTGGACTTTAAATAATAGTACTTCATATAATACCTGCTCGCTTCGCTCGCCAAACCCCGGCTCGGTCCGCTCGCTGAAATCTCGGGGAGAAATGTGGAGTGAAAATAGGAAACACTTCACACTTCATTTCTAATAAGAAAGCGGGAAATGTAAATTCAATTTTTCCCTGCAATTGGACTTAAAATAATAGTACTTTATATAATACTAGGGGGTTTGCCCCCTGCTCGCTTCGCTCGCCAACCCCCGGCTCGATACGCTAGCTGAAATCTCGGGGAAAAATGTTGAGTGAAAATAGGAAACATTTCTCACAGCTATAGCCAGACCTTATGTCATTTCTAATTAGATAGCGGGAATTGTGAATTCAATTTTTTAAAGTTTGTTTTAAAGTTTTCGCTGCAATTGGGTTATTGCAGCAAGAGCGAGTAACAGTGCCATAGACTGAAAATTGATTTTGAAAGTCGCAACACTAATGAACCGTAACACCCCCCCCCCCCCCCTCCCCCTGTCCATCCCCTGTCAATCTTCTTTTGATTATTTATTAATAGCATTAAAAGCCACTGTTCCTATGGCAGCTATACGATATAGTGATCCGATCTTGACCAAATTTTTACATAATGTTACAATGAGTACGAAATCCATAATCTGTGAGTTTGGTTGAGATATCTCAAAAAATAACAAAGATCTTCATACAAAGTTTTAATTTGCATCTGATTGTTCCTATGGCAGCTATATGATATAGTGGTCCGATCTTGACCATTTCTCAGGATGTAGCAGTGAGTAACAAATACATAATCTGTGAGTTTGGTTAAGATAGCTCAAAAAGCAAAAAAAAATTTCATACTAAGCAATTTTGACCTTTGACCCCCATTTTAGCCCCTTCCAGTGGGGATATCAAAAAATACCGTCTTATTGCACGATAATTATGTCTCAGCTATGTTGTGTGAAAATTTCAGCTCAAAATCTTAAGCCGTTTGGCCTACAGCGTGATGACTCAGTCAGGACAAAGAGTTTTATAGTTTTAAAGTTTTCGCTACAATTGGATTATAGCGGCAAGAGCAAATAACAGTGCCAGATACTGCAAATTTATTTTTAAAGTTGCAACACCAATAAATCGTACTCCCCCCCACTACTGATTTTCATTGTTTATTAATACTATTAATTTAATAGCATCAAAAGCCACTGTTCCTATGGCAGCTATATGATATAGTCATTCGATTTTTACAAAATTTTCGCAGAATGTAGCAGTGATTAAGAACTACATAATCTGTAAGTTTGGTGGAGGTAGCTCAAAAAACAACAAAGCTCTTCATACAAAATTTGTATTTGCATCTGATTGTTCCTATGGCAGCTATATGATATAGTGATCCGATCTTTACCAAATTTTCTTAAGATCTAGTAGTGAATAAGAAAAACATAATCTGTGAGTTTAGTTGAGATAGCTCAAAAAACAAAGCAATAAGAATTATTTTGACCATTGAAAAAAAGGCGTCTTATTGCACGATAATTAAATCTTAGCTATGTTGTGTGAAAATTTCAGCATGATAGCTTTACCCGTTTGGTCGACAGCGTGATGACTCAGTGAATCAATTAGGACAAAGAGTTTTATACATAAAGATAAATAAAACCAAAACTGTAAGTTTAAACCTTTTTTTTTCCAAAATAAAAATTATCATTTGAAAATAAGTGACCTAGGAGGGTGCTTTAGAATTGGCCAATACTGTATATGTATTTGAAATATCGATCAATCGATGTAAAAATTTCATTTCATCATTCATTTCATTATTCGATGTTTCTAGGGGCGATTTTAAGAATTAGATTTTTAAATGGATGTTTAGTTTGGAAGTACATCACTACCACAGGGTATAAAAACTACACCTATGAATCATTTTTACAGTCGATATATTTAATCTGGGGTTCCATGTGTATCTTCAAAAGTGATTTTCGGCTGTGGACGAAAAAAAATGATGCATAGTGTAATCATTTTGTCGTCAATAAAATTTAAAAAAAATTCCTTCCTAATTGTTTTGCCATTAAAGCTGGGTGCATTGTCTCATTGGCGAATGCCGAAACGAATTGAATTCAACTGACTCATCCTCAAGCTATGTAGACAACAACATCAACAAGAAATCCGGGCCCTGATGATCCGGTTTTTTTTAAAATTTTTTTTGTGAGTATGAGTGCGTCTTAGTCTGCCCTCTAATCGAATTGGCGCCAATGGCGAAATTGGTTTAATCGCCGCAATGACAAGTGCAACGGCGTTCCAAACCATTTAGCACATCCGAAGATTAACCCCCACAGCGATTTAGTTCAAGTACGTTCAATGGTCGAGCTCATCTTCAAACTGAGATGATATGGAAATCAACACAACAGCTACTGTGACGTTCATATTGCCATTTAGCGTCTCCATTTTAAGCATTGCGGTTTCCATTTCCCGCTAATAAAGAGTGGGACGAATTGGGAGACATGTTGTGTTGTTGTTGTTGTCGCGCCTCGGAATGTCTGACCACTTTCTAAATTTGGCCAGAACATTCCTTGTCTTAATCTTCCCACGATTTACTTTATTGCATGCTATATTCAAGTTTAACACAGCAAAAAGAGCACAGAGTTGGACTGTTGACTAAAATATCATGATAGTCGTAACGAGTATATCAAGAATTAATTATGCTTAGATTGATTACTTGAAAAATCAGCATTGAAATTTAACAGTTTTACATAATTGAAAAAATTAATATTTAACCAAGGCTGCAAACCTCCAAAATTTGGGGGCAGGTTCGGTTTGGTGGTTCGAACCATAGAGTAATATTAAGGTTCGGTTCGCGGACCGGTTTGTGGAGCCCCTGAACCAAAGGTTCGGGTTCAAGCCTTGGATCAATGCTATAAATATGTATTGCTTTTATTATTGCTTCCTTTTTGCTAGTTGCAC
This sequence comes from Drosophila neotestacea, assembly GCA_035044365.1. Classification (NCBI taxonomy): domain Eukaryota; kingdom Metazoa; phylum Arthropoda; class Insecta; order Diptera; family Drosophilidae; genus Drosophila; species Drosophila neotestacea. Next base: position 340,281 of record JAWNMD010000068.1, on the reverse strand, counting down.
ATTTAATAATCTGTTTTAGTGTATGTATCAATTAATTAAACCACATTCTAAAAGTTAAATGTGAAAATCAAAAGCTTATATGCGCAGAATTGATAAAAAATTTTTAAATACAACAATAACGAGTTCTCAAAGATTAGTTGAAAAATTATCGATTTCTGTGAAAACATTGTTTTCTAGGAAATGTATACCGAAATGCTTTTGCCGACCGCCACAAATTTTAAAGTTTATAGACTGTTTAACTTTCCGATTTCAAAGCTAGGGCTCACATCTTATTATGTATTCATTTAGTGAGCGAACGTTTTAATGCATTTTTATATGTGGATATGTATTTTAATCTAAAAAAAAATACGTTTATGTTCATGACAATTATATTTAACTTAAAAAATAGTTAATTCTTCATTTACTATTTAGTTTATTTAATAGATTTCTTATGAGCTTGTATTTTAATTTTATTTAAATTTTGTATTAAATTTAAATAACTTAAAGCAGAAGTAGAAGACACAGCTTCGTTTAAGCAATTAGTAACAGTTGTTACTAATGTTCGAACCGAACCTTTTCTTTTTTGAAAGTGATCAATCAGGTAATAACTTTTATTCTATAAATCTTTCATAAAAATCAGGCTATGATTTGCATAAAAAAGTCTTCAATAACACTAGTTTACAAATGAATTATCTGTGTCTGCCTTTTAGACCTAAGTACTTATTCCGCATAGATTTTGACCTCCTAAACATGAAAAAGTATCTTAAAAATTTTTCTATTGAGTAGTTTTTGAGATATTATTTTTTTAATTTTTCCATAGGTGACTCAGCTTCTTCGAGTATAAATTAAAAAAAAAATAAATTTTGAAAAAAAATTGAACATCGAAAAACATCGGTTTAAAAACATCGATGTTTTTTTTTTTTTTAAATGTGAAGCACCGATGTATCGTTGAATCGTCGATGTTTTCCCAGCTCTTATTTAATTAATAAAAGACTCCATATACAAAAAACAGCGTACAAATTGTTACGATTTTTCGATTCGTTGAGTAGGCCTTCCTCAATCAAATATATATGAAATCTTATTTTAAGATGAAATACAATGATTTCTTTTAATTTGAAAAAATGTGCCAGGTAATGTTATAAAATAAGCTATATACCAAAATTTAAGAGGCACATAACCTTCGAGTCATGCATACAATTCCGATTCCTATTTGGATCCGGACTCGGACTTTGATTACGATTTTACGAGCACAACACTTATGGAAATGTAGTGAAAACAATTCTGCGATAATATATTATATAACAAAAAAAATAAATAAAATCATTTAATTTATGACTGCCTCTCAAGATGATGGCGAGCGTCTGACGACGACGCTGCTGGCCGCACTCCCCGAAAAAAATGTCAAAAATTATCTTGGTGAGCGGAATGGATATAAAAACGAAAGCATGCCAAAAGCAACTAAACAGTCGTTGATTTGAAGCACTAGAACGAACAGCCGTAACGAGGAAGCTTCACCGAATAAAGATTATTTTCATAATAATAAACATAAAAATGCGGTTTAATCTGTTCGTAAGTCCTCACACACTTCAGAACAATATCAAAGTCAATATCAAAAGCCCCTAAAATACTTTTCAAGATTCAACTAGCATTTGTGATAGTAGCTATTAACGCTGCTGTTTATGTGCGCGGTTCGGATCGTAATACCCACACACTGCACAACGATCTGCAGGTGGAAACGGATGGCAGATATCGTTATGAGTATGAAACATCCAATGGTATTGTAGGTACACAATACGGATTGGGGGGCGTAGCAATTCAAGGCGGTTCCAGCTGGACTTCACCCGAAGGCATACCGATTAGCGTTAGCTATGTGGCCGATGACAAAGGATTTTATCCAGTGGGTGATCATGTTCCCAAAGTTCCAGATTATATTCTTAGATCGTTGGAGTACATACGAAATCATCCATACCAAGTGAAGGATTACTATACGGGAGAAGTGAAGACAGTTGCCCACGATGCAGAGGCCTTTAAGGTCTACACACGAAACATTCAAGAGCCGCCGAAACTACTATATCGGCCCAGTACGGCAACAAAGGTTGTGCATCTGACACATCCGCCTCCAACGCAGTTCTTTAGCAGACGAAGCTAAGGAAAAGAATTAAATACATGCCTACACACAATTAAGGCACAATAGATAAAAGCGTTAAGACAAAGTAAGCACAACAATATATATATATGTTTATACTGATTTTTAAAAACAATAAAAGATGTAAAAAAAACTTAACGTCATTGTTTATACTCGACTCGGTCTGAGGCTGCAATCGAAAAGGCGCTAACGCGCTGGGACGGACGAGCGAGCACAGCTGGACTTGCTAAGGGGTAAGGAAGTTTATGACGGAATCAAAAATGAGTTTAATAAGACTGAGAAGATAGCTCGGTGAGAGTTAGGGATTTACATTTATACAAAAAAGAATATATCTGCGCAAACTCAAACTGAAAGGTTCTATCTACTACATATTCTACTACAAATTTCATCAAGATAAGTAGCTTCAAAACCGAGACTAGTTTGCATAGAAACAGACGGGCCAGTTAAAACCTCGTAAAACAAATAATCAACATTTTTTTGTTGAACATACTCATTACGATTTTGGTGGTCCAAACACACGAACCATATTCCAGAATCGGACGAACAAGAGATACATAAAGTAATTTTGCCGTATAAGGGTCATTAAATTCATTTTCCCAGCGTTTGATGAACCCAATAACTTGAGCCGCCTTACTGGCAGTTAAAGCAACAAGTGTATTAAACTTCAGTCTATGGTCAAGGAAATACCAAGATTATTTACTTCATCTAATCTAGTAAAAAGTACCAAATCCAGAGTGTAATTGATGATGAGAGGCAAGTGTCTATAGAATGTCATAACCTTGCCTTTAGGACAATTAAGGTTTAGTAAATTAAATTTGCACCATTTATAAAATCGAACAAGATCTGCTTGCAGTAAATCAAAGTAGGAACTGTCCGTAAATAAGAGACAACTTCGCATCATCAGCATACATTAAAATGTTAGAGTGTAGAATAATAGAAGGAAGATCGTTAATAAAGAGGTTAAAAGCAGAGGTCCAAGATGTCTACCTTGAAGAACACAAGACAGGCCTCGAAATAGCCGACTTGAAGACAACGTTTTGTGTTCGTTAGTAAGGTAATCGGATTACCACATCATCAGTCTGCATTTTATTTTTAAAACCCTTGATCACAAAAGAAGAAAGTTCGAGCAGGTTTGCGGTTGTATATCTATGTTTCACAAAACAAAGTTGGTAAGGTACAATTATAGAACAACAAAAATGAGTAAGTCGTGAAGTAATAATTTTCTCAAAAAGTTTAGGTGTAGCAGACATTTTTAAAACTGGCCTATAGTTGTTAACGCAACTCTAAGGGACATTTTTGTGTAACTGAATAAATTTTAAAGTTTTTAAATTTTATCTAATTGTTCCTATGGCAGGTATATGGTATAGTCATCCGATCTTGAGCGAATGTAGCAATGAATAAGAAATTTGTACATAATCTGTAAGTTTGATTGAAATAGCTCAAAAAACAAAACAAAATTCATACTAAGCAATTTTGACCTTTGACATCTCATTTTAACCCCTTCCAGTAGGAGTATCAAAATCCCGTCTTATTGCACGATATGCTGCCCGTTTGGGCTACAGCTTGATTTCTCAGTGAATCAGTCAGGACAAAGAGTTTTATATATGTACAGTAGCTGACAAAGAAATCCAGACACTTAGTTTTGACTTGCATGCGGGAACTTTGAGACGGCGTGAGCGTTGTAAAAAAAACTTATATCGACTTGGAACTTCTTTTATTGTCTATGTTATTTATTTTTTTTTATGATCTGAAGATTTTTAAGTGAAAAGCTCTGTAAAAAAAATATAAAGTAAATAGTGAACTGTTGAAAATGAGTGATCGGCATAGGGAAGCAAAATAAGCCTTGCCACCACGCAAAAAAATTATTTTTAATGTTTTGAAGTGAGTTAAAATTTCAAGTAAATTATTTTTATTTAGTATGATCTACATATACTACATTTAAATTACAACTTGGGTTTCTCCTTCGTTATTTCAACCTTTAAAATGTGCCACAAATTCTGGTTTGGATTTAAATCCGAACTATTGTCTGACTAGTCCAACGTAGATATGCCCACCTTCTTTAAATAATTAATTACCTACAAAATAATAAAAATCGTGCAAATGTAAAAGCTTAGTAAAAAGTATATTATAGAATAGTTAGAGAATGTAAATAAAAGTATGACTTCCCGATTTTGAACTATGGCAAGGAGCAAAATGGTCCTAAAATATTAAATACTTAAATCCTTTTTTCTCCGCTTACAGTACCGTCAATGAGAGCAAGATCACCAACTCCATAGTAGGAGATACATCCCCAGACCATACGGGATCCTCCTTGCCTTACAGTTCTTCTGAGGCACTCGTTCTTAAACCGTGCTTCGATTTTACGGCGTACGTACGACATCCCATCTGAGCCAAAAAGGTTTATTTTGATTCATTAGAAAATATAACATTTCTCTAATCGATAAAGGTCAATACTCATGGGTTTTAGCCGATTTAAGCCCTTTTTGATGCATTTTTAAGGTTAACACCGGTTTTTATGCGGGCGGTCGAGCATAAAGTCCTTCCTCCACGAGGCGTCTTCGCACAGTCCTTGTCCTAATGTTGACTCCTCTAGATTGGACAACTTTGGTCCTAATGTCTTCAGTGGTTTTGAACGATTCCATGCTTCAATATTTGATTTTCGTAGTTGGTTGTCTTCTTCTTTCTACCTGTGCAAGGGTATCTCATTAAACTGTCGGTTGTTATCGTTATTCATAAGAAATTGGCCTATAGAAGATTTGCTGATTCCAACTTTAACACTTACAGCACGAAGACTCAAGTTTTCTGACCGCAGAGCCAATATCTAATTGATTCGCTGACGAGACATCACTCTGTAGGTCAAACGGTTCAAGATATTTGAGCTGACATTTTTACACAACATAGCTGAGAAATTATTATCGTGCAATTAGGCGGGATTTTTAGATATCCCCACTGGAAGGGGCTAAAATAGGTAGTCAACGGCCAAAATTGCTTAGTATGAAATTTTTTTTTGAGCTATCTCAACCAACCTCACAGATTATGTATTTCCTACTTAATGCTACGTCCTGAGAAAATTTGGTCAAGATCGGATGACTATATTGTATAGCTGCCATAGGAACAATCAGATGCAAATAAAACAGTAGTATCATGACCTTTGTTGTTCTTTGAGCCAACTTAAGCAAACTCACATTACTACTCACATTACTCATTGTAACATTCTGTAAAAATTTGGTCAAGATCGGATCACTATATTATATAGCTGACAGAGGAACAATCAGATGCAAATAAAACATTAGTATCATGACCTTTATTGTTTTTATGAGCTATCTCAACCAAACTCATAGATTACGTATTTCTTATTCACTGTTACTTCCTGAGAAAATTTGGTTAAGATCAGATGACTATATCATATACCATATGAACAGTGGCTTTTGATGCTATTAATACATAATCAAAAGCAGAGGAGGAGGGGTACGATTCATTAATGTTGCGAATTTCAAAATCAATTTGCAGTATATGGCAATATTACTCGCTCATGCTGCTATAATCCAATTGCAGCGAAAACTTTAAAACAGCGAGAAATTTTCACACAACATAGCTGAGACATAATTATCGTGCAATAATACGGGGTTTTTCGATCGGATGACTATATAATATATCTGCCATATGAACAATCAGCTGCAAATAAAACAATAGTATGATAACCTTTGTTGTTTTTAGAGCAATCTCAACCAAACTCACAGATTATGTATTTAAAATTGAATTTACATTTCTTGCTTTCTTATTAAAAATAAACATAAGGTCCGGTTATAGCTGTGAAGTGTTCCCGATTTTCACTCCATATTTCTCCCCCAGATTTCAGCGATCGTAGCGAGTTGGCAAGCGAAGCGAGCATTAGAGTGCTTGCCCCCTGCTTATACAGAGTTTTATTAATTTAAGTCCGATTGCAGGGAATAATTGAATTTACATTTCCCGCTTTTTTATTACAAATGACATAAGGTCCGGCTATAGCTGTGAGAAGTGTTTCACTATTTTCACCCCACAATTCTCCCCGAGATTTCAGCGAGCGTAGCGAGCCGGAGGTTGGCCAGCGAAGCGAGCATTAGAGGGCTTGCCCCCTACTTATACAAAGTAGTATTATTTTTAGTCCGATTGCAGGGAAAAATTGATTTAACATTTACCGCTTTCTTAATAAAAATGACATATGGTCTTTGTATTGCTGTGGGAAGTGTTCCCTATATTCACTCCATCCCAGTCGATCTAGAGGGCACGTACAGACCAAAGTCGCTACGGCCGCAGTTCCAAAATTTTACATGAAGTAGGGATCGATCCCTCAAGCTGCAGGCTGTCAGCAGCGCGCTCTGTAGTAAGAATCGTTCGATTCAGGGTGTGAATTTCCTACAGCAGCTTCCGCTACGAGCTCAAACGTTTTACTGAGTATGGTACTGACTGCTCTGCATATTACTCAGATTGGAATTCTTACTCAGAGGTTTGAATTTCCCACGGCAGCTTCCGCTACGAGCTCAAGCGGTTTGCTGAGTTTGCTATAGCCTGGGCAGCATAGTATTCTGCTAGGAAATCTTCTTAGCTGTAAGGGTTGTCAATACGTTTGCGGTACTTTTAGCTTAAAGTCTAGAGCACGCGATTGGCTATATTTTGTTATGTTGGCAACTCATTTTTTGTGTATTTCTATCAAAGTGTCTTTTGCGCAGCAGTGCTATTTGAACGCGTGTTGGATGAACAACGCATTTATAAATGGGTAAGTCTTAGTTTTTCTTGCATTATATTGTGTAATTGTTTTATACAGGTACTTATTCTTAAATTCGCCATTATGTGGGTTAAATCAAATGCGTTAATAAAATACTGGACTCACACGAAATGTAAGTATACACAAATAATAGTGAAATATATTTCAAAATAAAAACTTATGTATATAAATCTTCAATTTCATCTCTTTTCAGTATTAATTAATTATATTAATATTAAGTTATTGTATGTTGTTTATTAAATAAAACTAAAGAATAAATTTGAAAAAAATATATGTATGTATACGCTTTTATTTCTGCAGCAGCCAGAACCCTAGGGAGGGAGAAATGCCAGCCAGAATTCCAAGTGGAATTTCCAAGAATTCCCAACTAGAATTTCCCTACAGCAGAAATCGAAACTGAATTTCCTGCAGAATGTGTCTATGACGAGCTCAGGAAAACGTTAGAGTTCGTAGCGGAACCTGCCGTAGGGAAGTGTGGATTTCCTACCGAATTACCCCGGCCACGCTAATGTAAAAGCGAATGAGACTTTTACACGAACTCGGAGTGCAATCCTCTGAGTTGGGCTGCGGCAAATTAGTACATTTTTCTGCGGAATATTTCCTACTGGGATATTTCTCCCCGAGATTGCAGCAAGCGTAGCAAGCCGGGGGTTGGCGGGCATACCCCCTAGTCTCTATATATACAACTTTTTGTCCTGACTGATATATATGCATAAATTTAAACATATTATCTTTACATACACATTAGAAAGCATATTTTGTCGATCAGAAATATTAAAATTAGAAGACATTATTTTTGTACAGTCATCAAAATCTATGTGCTTCATAGTTTCTTAAATGAACCTCACTACTGACCGACGCTATGCGCTGTCGCCAGTTTGCATAAGAACCCACCCCCAAATACATGCGCATTTTGTCTTTCCTCAAAAAGAAACATGAGAGAGCAATCGACGCAGAGACTACTCTTCTGCTGTAAGGTCGATACGATACTGATGCAATCAACTCGTAAATCGTTTTTCTCTGCTCGGCAATCTCTGCTATGTTCGTTGCTCGCTCGGCTGGGATTTACAAGCTTCGTAAGATTTGCCGAACGAGCTGGGATCTATGAGCTGCAAAAAAAAAGCGTAGCACGAAAACCGCTGTCTCACACATCTATGTATTCATTGGTTAGTGTTCATAGTCTGCCGATCTTGTTTTTGTTGTTCAAGCGCCTTATTGATTTTGCTCCAGTTCCCTTCATTTTTCTATTTCGATAATTCACTTATCACTTTTAGCTGACCAGCAGCTGAAATTAGACCGCTACATATATTTTTCTCATCAGCTGCTAAATGAGAGCGTAATGGCAGCTAAAGCAGTGTTGAAAAACGCTCGTGCCTTTAGCTGGCAACTTTTGCTGGGGATCGCAATAGCTAAAAGTCACAGCAGAAAATTCTGTTTGTTTTTAGCTACTGGTTTTTTGTATGGAGTTGCCAGTCAGCGTAGACGATTTTTCAGTTCTGGGTACTAAGCTTTAAGTCTTACTTATAATTCGGGAAATTTTTTATAGTACAAAACTATGTTCGTACGAAAAACACAAAAATTTTTACGAAGGTTTCGTGTTTCGGTTTTTGAAAAATAATTTATTTCGGTTCCGGTTCTGATTCCGGTACTACATTTGAAACGATTAATTTCGAATAACGGTTACGGTTTCATTCTCTGATTTTTGCACATTAATAACAAGAAATAAAATATAATTATTTATTATTGTTGATGTCGTTGTTGTTGTAGTTTTAAATATTTTGGTTGCTATCCTCTTCACCAGGGTTTGTGTAGTTGTTTGCATCTGTTTAAATGCGGTGGCTTGGTTCTAGCATAGTCTATACACAAATGTTTGTCACGAACATCCCGAGCCTTGAAAAATAAATAAAATTAGTTATTACAAATATTATTTTACAACAATGTTTATATTATTTTACCTCATTCAATTGTTGCAACATTTTGATAAAACGGTAAATTCATCAAATTCAAGCGATCACATTACCCAGGACATAAAAAAGAAATGTCAACATATAAATGTAAATATATTATTATTTTTTTATCACAACATATGTTTATATGAAATACTTACTCGATGAGTACATAGTAATTTTACAATTTACACCATTTTTAAATGTTAAATTTTTTCCGTACACTTGCTTGCAGCTCTCTTCTTGCGCTTTACTAATTGCAAGAAAATCACCCAACTTAAAAAAAAAGGCAGCTGTTTTTGACGGGAAATAAGTCAAAAAAGCTGAAATTTCAAATGAAAAATCTAAAATAATAGATTTTTTTTGGTTTTTGGTTGTTTTGTAATTTTTTTTTTTTAATAAATACTCAATGGTACTGTCAATTTCCACATAATCATTCGTCGCGTTCACCAGAATAAATCAGTCATCTATCATCTATCACAAATCAGAAAATTTGTGATTGTCTTCTGGTGAACGCTTTTGATGGAATTTTAGGCAACGACGATAAAATACAAATATATTAATGCACTTTTTCATGATATTTTTATTATAAAAAGGTTGAATCTCTTCTAGTTATTTTTCTATACAAAACCAAGCCCTTCGCCAACATCTCAACTTAAAATATAGTGTTTTTTGCCTTAAAATTACATTATCGATAACAAATCATTCACCAGCACAAATCGATGACAAAAAATATATTGAATTTTTATGATTTTTCTGGTGAACGCCAGTAAGGTACAATCAATATGCAAAAACCTGTACCAAGTTTCATCAAGATAGCTTCAAAACTGAGAGACTAGTTTGCATAGAAACAGACAGAAGAACAGACGGACATGGCTATATCGACTCAGCTCGTAGTCCTGATCAAGAATATATATACTTTATGGGGTCTGACACGCCATCTTCAATGCGTTACAAGCTTCGTGACTAAATTATAATATCCTCTGCAAGGGTATAATACAGGTGTCGGCACCCATACACTCTCATGTCAGCAGTGCGCGTGTGTGCGCGGCAACAGACACGAAGTCAGTGACGTTTTCTTGCTTTACACTGAAAAAACGCTTGCTAACGTTGAAAGATTACTTGAATTGCTTCAAAATTTAAATTAAGGGACAAATGGTAGTAAAAAAGAAGCTACATCTCACCGAATTGTGATGGCAAAGAATGCAAGGCGCATCACCATCACAATTTTTAACTAAAAAGAAAAGTTCTTCCCAAATTTCATCAAACATTTTTTTTTTACTTGTACTTTTCAATAGTTGCGCAGCAAGCGTAGCGTAACAGCGAGAGCCGAAGTGCCACTGCCGAAGCCACACGAACTTTCATAGCGTCGGTGTGCTGGCAGCGCTGCTTTAGAATGACGCGCCTAACAGTGGTATAATAGCTAGAAGAGATTCTACCTATTTATAATAAAAATATCATGAAAAAGTGCATTAATATATTTTTATTTTTACGTCGTTGCCTAAAATTCCATCAAAAGCGTTCACCAGAAGACAATCACGAATTTTCTGTGATAGTCCAGGCAACATATATTGGACCCATATCTGAAAATCCTCTTTCAACATTTTTTTTTGTTGCGGTACGCAGATCACTAATTTTTACTGTTTTCATACTTTTCCCGCAATTTGACTATGAAAAAACCAGATTTGACGGGAAAAAAGTTGAATTGACAACACTGATCAGCACAAAGAATAAAGGTAAGGTCAGACAAGCTAAATATATGGTGCAAAATCGAAGGTCAGCTGTTCTGCGCAAAATACATCAAATTAGCCAAAATTTTGGTTGCCGGTCACACTTATGGCAAAATCATCGGAAAAGTTGGCACCGCTGATTTTGCACAAAATCTCTTTGGGTGCTAAAAATTTATATAGTGGTCACACATTTGCGACTAAAATATATTTGAATCAAAATTATAACCAAATGTCTAAGTTTGTCGATAACTTTGGTTTGAAGCTATCGTTAAGTGATGGAGTCGGCAAAAAGTAAGCAAGTTTTAATTCTGAGTTGTGCTGCTGCATCATGAAATGCATTACATGCTATTGATGATGATATAAAAAAAATTCAATTTTATGCAGCCCTGTTGCTGTCCCTGCAAAAATATTTTTGTAATTACACGTATAACACTTTAAATTCAAAACATTAATTAAAATTAACATTATGTATGAGGTGATTCAGATAACTGAGATTTTTTCCTTTTAATAATTAAAAAATGCAGTAAGCTACAGTGGAGCAAGCTCGACAGTAGGAGACCCAGTACTTTTTGAGTGCAAGGCGTTCACTATTGATTGTTCTTCAATAATGCGTACCAAACAATAGATGGCGCTTTACCAAGTTAATAAACACAGAGGTCGCTAGCGTCTCTTCTTCTTCCTTTTGCCCGTAACATTGTTAGTTGAATAACTTCCGCGTTTATCATCCGATTCGAATGAAATTCTGGACAGATTTGGACTATAGTGTATATTATATGTACCAATAATCAAGGCGATAGTCTTAAAGGGGCTCTTGTAATTCGACTTTGAAATTTTGTTTTTCAATTTACGGGGGCGGAGGGTGGCGTGGCAAAAATCCAAAGCAAACTTGATCAATGGGAGATATAGATAAACCTACATGCCAAATTCGGTGTCTCTAGCTCTTATGGTCTCTGAGATCTAGGTGACACAAAATAGGACAGACAGACGGACAGACGGACATCGCTATATCGACTCGGCTGTTGATGCTGATCAAGAATATATATACTTTATGGGGTCTGCCACGCCTCCTTCTGCCTGTTACGCACATTTTTTTTGCACAAACTTAATAGACCCATTTGTACTTTTTTAAAGTACTGGGTCTAAAAAGAAAATAAAGTTTTCATTGTTCATTGTTCATGAATTTATTTTGTAAGAACAAACTAACACAATCGATTGATTTGCAGCCAGGTGGTCACACTGTGGTCAGGCACGCGCAAATGCGGTCCAAAATTGTAGCTGCAAAATGTGTGCAAACTGGTTTTTACAAAATTTTAGGCGGTCAGACGTTTTTAAGTGCATTTGTGCATAATGTTTGTCATTTTGCACCAAATATTTAGCCTGTCTGACCTTACCTTAACAGACTTTTTCGTGTCTTTAACAGAGCGCCGAGGCTCGCGACGTTTTAAAAGACCTGGCATTTAGCCTTTCAATCACCTGAATGGGCATGTACCATTATTCCAAACCACTGCATGTATGGTTTACAGTCACTTATGGCAAATGCTGCTCATAAGCATGAATACATATACATATGCATGGTTTATGGCAGGGGTGCGCAGCGCCTATGCACACGACGCACATTTGTTTTTGCTTTGCACATAGCATATGGGAGTGTGTGAGGCTTGCACACTGGTAAGGTTCTGGCGCACATTGCAAATTACACAAACAATTTTGCGTTCTTTACCCTCCCCTATTTTTCGTTGCCTGCAAAGCAAAAACAATTTTTCACTGCACGCTTTCCGCCGAACCTTCGCTTCTTGCAAACCAAAAACAATTTTGTTGCTTTGTTTTGTCTTCGCTATTCCGAATGTATTTTGTTGTTGTCTTTTCGTTTGGTGTGCACTGAAAAGTTTTTTCCCAAAGGTCCTTAATATGTGTGATCAACTGGCAAGTGTTTTCTTCGCAGGAAACTTTAGATATGAATTGCAATGTTCCTATTTTTTCAGTGTACACATTAAACTAAAAAGAAAAGTTCGTTACATGTGTGCGATCGATTTCCTTTATTTGTATTAGGGCGTGCACATCCATAAGGCAGCTTTGCGCACCCCTGGCTTATGGTTTTGAATAATTTTATTTAAGAGCCTATCGTGAGAATTAAAGCGAAATTAACTGAGAACTTTAAATATACGCTAAAGGAGAGTCTCACAAATTAAAATAAAAACACAGTAGCATATTCCAAAGGTCACCAACACAGCATTCATTGAGAGCGCTGGACTCACCCCAAAATCCTTCGCATCCAATACATCAGCACAAAGATTCTGACACTTCGACAGCTGAGAAATTCCAATGCTGCCGGGAAGCGCATATATCTGCGACACTTGTGCCGATTGGTTTAGTTTCCAACAGATGGCATGCTCGCGTCCACCGCTGCCAATAACCAACACGCGATGCGACATTTCTAATGTTTTATTTTGCTTCGTATTTTCCAAGATTCGTAATAAAACAGTCAAATCCGCGCACTTTTGAACACAAAATGTTATTAATTTGATTGCACTGTTCTTAACTTGTACCCACGTGTTGAGCGATGTGTGTTTTAAACAGAGAGCTTGCGAGAGTCGCACTCTTGTATAGAGAGAGAGAGAAAGAGCGAGCGAGAGAACGAAGCTTGGTTGGGCTATGCCTTTTATGTTGATGCCGTTCTTGTTTTTTTTATTATTTAGGGTGCTTAAATCACTTATTAAACCTCTCTGTTCGACGACGCGTTTACAACTGAAACTGAACTGAATAAAATATTTTGTGTAGCTAAAATCCAAACCCCATTCCGTGCCTAGGTAAACCGATCCGTGACGTTAACAGCGACGTCAGCTGATTGAATCTAATTCCCTTTAAAACTTCAATGTTTTATGAATTGTAAAATTCAAACCCCAATCTCATTGTATGATTATCTCACAATCAGTTCAACGCACACTTTTTAAGCAGACTACCATTTCAAATATCCCTTTAAGCTTTTGAAAGTTTAGTAGGCATTTAATACAATTTCTGCACTTGAAATAGGGTATTATAACATCGGATACAAAGTGATAGTAATTCTATCTTGTGTGTTGCTGTCCGCTGATAACAAAACAGGCTGTAAAGGCGTTGGCGTCGCCGTTCACGACGTCTACTTGCTTCATTGCATTTGCTGTTGATGCTGTTGTGTAAAACTGCGAAAAATAACGTAAACACGGAGATAACCTTTGAGGCCTCTACCGCAGCAGCCGTGGGGTAAATTCAACTGCAACCGCAGCTAACAGCTCAGCTTAAACGTTTCGAATATTACGGGATTTTAAATTACTTTTTTTAAATTCTGTTGAATGTTTTTATATATTTTCTACATACATATTTCTACATACATACATTCGTGCGCGCTGTATTAGAGTGAGTTATCTCTGTTTGCATGTGCATACATATATATGTATGTACATATCGAGCCCTATTTGCGACAATAACGTATGCGCCATTTTCAGAAATTTGTTTTTTTATGCAAAATTGTTCTACTTTCCAAAACACATCGTCTGTTAAAATACTAAAGCTTAAACCCTTACAGATCTGTAAAAAATTAACTGTATATTATCCCAATTTATATGCAAGCCTATGCAAGGAAGAGCAGAAAAGCCTTCTCCTGTAAAATTGCTTTTTGGCGCATACGTTATTGTCGCAAATAGGACTCATTATATTGAATTTTACAAGAACAAGAACACAAGAACAAGGGGTGGGGTACGATTCATTGGTGTTGCGACTTTCAAAATAAACATGCAATATATGACACTGTTACTCGATCTTGCTGCTATAATCCAATTGCAGCGAAAACTTTAAAACAGCGAGCAGGCAAAACGTAAATTCTCTATATTATATAAAGTACTATTATTTGAAATCCAATTGCAGGGAAAATTCAATTTACATTTCCCGCATTCTTATTAGAAATGACATAAGGTCCAGCTATAGCTGTGAGAAGTGTTCCCTATTTTCACTTCACATATCCCTCCGAGATTTCAGCTAGCGTAGCGAGCCGGGGGTTGGCCAGCGAAGCGTGCAGGCGGCAAACCCCCTAGTTAATATATAAACTTTACAAAAATTAACTATGCTTTGTTAAGCGCTGACAGTTACGACTATGAATTTATATTATAGATAACTACTCGGACATTGACAATTTAAAAAAACAACGGATGCGTTCACCAGCAAAAAACAATTATCTATAACAAAAAATTTGTGATTGTCTGCTTCTATTGCTAAATGCCAACCAATATATTGCTAAATGCTGAGCTTAATTGAAAATAACAGACCTAAATTAAATAGAAATATTTTAATGCACTTTTTCATGATAATTTCATTCTAAATGGGCAGAATCTACTATAGACCACCTCTTCTTTTCTATACAAAACCATCTTCTCAACATAAAATCTAGTTTTCTTTGCCTTAGATCTACATTATCGATAACAAAACATCACAATTAGAGAATTCTACAATAAATTTTTGTGATGGATTTTTATCTATCAAAATCACCAAATTTTTGCATCATGGTTGTACATCACTGCCGTTCAGCAGAAATATCTAAAAAATTCCAAAAATGTTTGTGCTGGTGAACGCGACCAATACAACCAACACAAGGTCACCTACCTACAAGGGATCAATTTCACTAAAGATGAAAATTTACAAGCTTAAAATGTCCACTTTCTTAAGAATAGTATCCGGTAAAGCAGTATTTAGACTCGCGTCAAAATGAAATCGTAAAAAATCTGGTTTTTTCAGTCATCTAACAGAATATTAGTATTTTGTTATTGATATACGTGTTCGATATCGATATATGTGTTATCTACGCTGTTATTGTGGCCGCTTTATATAAATCAGCTGTTGTTGCTGCTGTTAAACAAAACAAATTAAATGCTGCCACTTATAAACAAAATAATAATATAGTCGCTTTCTGGCCTGATGCTACATTATGATCATATAATATATTTATTTTGTCAGGCACATCATTCTAATTAAATTAAATAAAGCCTAATTAACTTGTTTGGTCCTTATGACCTTTGATAATCTGCGGTATTTAAGCAGTGACCTCCAATTAAACGTCGTTAATTCCCTCACACCACATTTTCCCCAAATTTTACTATTCAAAAGGTCATAATTTCATCATTCTCTGATGAAATAAGGGGTGGAGGCTTATTTCATTACGTCAAATTGAAATGGCCCGCAAACTGTGCTATGTTAAGTCTAACAGTGCCATTTTGAGTTTAGCAGAACGGCAGGCCCTTACGTTATGAAACGTAACGAGAAGTGTGAACCAACTTTGAAATGAAAAACGGGAAAAAAAATTTCGCTGTTTTTTTTATATGGAGTTTTTCATTTCCACGGCGTTTTGACGCGAGTCTAAATACTGCTTAAACCGAAATGTTTGCCAAGCAGAATGTACCATATATTTCGAGCCTGGCTATCAAAATGTCAAAAAATAAATTTATTATTGGATTGTTATGTTATTATCATTTGTTATTATGTTTTTCATGAGTCAAATCCCACAATGATGGCCACTGCTCCACCTCCTGAATAAGGCGACTGTTGTCTTCTTCATCGCAGAGCTCCATCCGATTTTTATTTGTTTTGTTTGATTTGTTCTGCGACATTTCACTTCATTTTGATAACCAGAATTATGAAAATTCGAAGCAAAGTCCCGGGCTTTAAGAATCGAACAGCTGTTTGTCAAACAGTGTTGCAAAATTTCCCTCACTTTCTGGCAACTATCATTTTGATTCATTGAATACTGCCCTTCAGTTTCGAGAGTCAAAACATTTCGATTTCATTCCGACAAAATTTTTTTTGTATGAAGCTTTGACAAGCAGAATGGATTTCGGTCTACTGGATACTATGCTTTAGCGCGATAATCAAAATGTTGATAGACAAACGTAATATATGTAGTTTTCCTGTTGTTCTCAAATTCCCTGTCCTGTACCGCTGTACTATTCTATTACTATTTCTGATATTACTATCTCCTTCTTGACAGTGCACAAATATTCTTTCTCTAACGACCTCGAAGACTTGTAAGCGACAGGAAGAAGAAAATATAGCGCAAGCTAACTTTGGCGCGCCAAAGTTTGGATACTCTGCAATGCCCTGTGTAAACAGTCAGATTTTTTACAAGCGTGTGTGGCAGAATTTTCACATTGGGCGGCTCATAAATTGTTCTCCACACTAGGGCTGGCAAACTATCGATATTGGCGCCATTCAATATTTTCGATATTTTGAAAGGGTAATATCGATAGTATCGTTGAAAAATATTTTCTTCCAAAGACCTCGTAATTCAGATTTTTTCTTATTTACAAAAAATATAATATATATTAAATATTTATTATTTTGAGCTTCATTTCATTCTTTCAAAAACTTAACAATTTACTAATATTAATTAGTCGGGGATCACTTCATGTTTAACTTAACTTAACAAATTTAGTTTCGATCCAGTTTCTGGAATAAATTCATGTTGCGACTTTGTTTAACTTAAATTAACAACTTTTGTAAAGACTTAAAAATTTACAAATTTGATTTAGTCGGGAATCTAAGAGTTTTTTTTTGTAGAAAGATGAGCATGTCAGCATGGTCTGCTTTAAGGGAAGCCCGACGATTACTAATAATAAGACCAGTCTTACTAAAAGTCCTTTCTGATTCCGTAGACGTTGCAGGGATTTTCCATTAGCACATTTCGAAAAGTTTCGCGGGATAGCAAGTTGTAACGCGGATCCATCACGTGTAACAACTTGCGAAAACCAGTGTCCTCAACAACGCAATAGGCCTGCATATGTAAGGCAATGAACTTCATAAGTGCTCCATCAAGCTTTGAGCTTGAATCATACGATTTTGAAATAAATGAGCGAATCTGGCCCGACGCTGGAACTGGAAAATCAGTTGCCTTCAAATTGGGATGCGCACGTTTTAAAAAAGTTGACAAAAATATATGTATGTAAACGCTTTTATTTCTGCCTAGGGAGGGAGAAATGCCAGCCAGAATTCCAAGTGGAATTTCCAAGAATTCCCAGCTAGAAATTCCCTACAGCAGAAATGGAAACTGAATTTCTTGCAGAATGTGTCTATGACGAGCTCAGGAAAACGTTAGAGTTCGTAGCGGAACCTGCCGTAGGGAAGTGTGGTTTTCCTACCGAATTACCCCGATGACGCTAGTGTAAAAGCGAATGAGACTTTTACACGAACTCGGAGTGCAATCCTTTGAGTCGGGCTGCGGCAAATTAGTACATTTTTCTGCGGAATATTTCCTTACATCACATTAGCTTGGTCGGGGTAATTCGGTAGGAAAACCACACTTCCCTACGGCAGGTTCCGCTACGAACTCTAACGTTTTCCTGAGCTCGTCATAGACACATTCCGCAGGAAATTCAGTTTCCATTTCTGCTATAGGGAAATTCTAGTTGGGAATTCTTGGGAATTCCACTTGGAAAAAGCGTATGCATACATATAATTTTTTCAACTTTTTTCTTTAGTTTTATTTAACAAACATTTTCATACATGAACTTAATATTAATATTATTTAATTAATTAATACTGAAAGGAGATGAAACGAAAATGTATATACATTAGTTTTTATTTTGAATGTATTTCACTATTATTTGTGTATACTTACATTTCGTGTGGGTCCAGTATTTTATTAACGCATTTGACTTAACCCACATAATGGCCAATTTAGGTATATGTACTTGTATAAAACAATTACACAATATAATGCAAGAAAATTAAGACTTACCCATTTATAAATGCGTTGTTCATCCAACACGCGTTCAAATAGCACTGCTGCGCAAAAGACACTTTGATAGAAGTTTCTATCAAATATACAAAAAATGGGTTGCCAATATAAAAAAATGTAGCCGATCGCGTACTGTAGACTCTAAACTAAGAGTACCGCAAGCGTATTGACAACCCTTACAACAAAGAAGATTTACTAGCAGAATACTATGCAGCACTGGCTATACCAAACTCAGCAAACCGCTTGACCTCGTAGCGGAAGCTGCCGTGGGAAATTCAAACCTCTGAGTAAGAATTCCAATCTGAGTAATATGCAGAGCAGTCAGTACCATACTTAATAAAACGTTTGAGCTCGTAGCGGAAGCGGCTGTAGGAAATTCGCGCCCTGAGTCGAACGATTCTTACTACAGAGCGCGCTGCTGACAGCCTGCAGCTTGAGGGATCGATCCCTACTTCATGTAAAATGTTGGTAGCGAATTTGGTCTGTACGTGTCCGGGATGTGCAACTCAACCCTTATCGCTATTTTGACCGACCACCATTTGAATGACGCTAGCGTCCTCTGTGTTTATCAACTAATATGTTCGTAGTGGCGCCATCTATTGAATGGGATTGAAGAACAATCTATAGTGAAAGCTTTGCACTCAAAAAGTGCTGGGTCTCTTACTGTCAAGCTTGCTCCACTGTAGCTTAGTGCATTTTTAATATGTCCGAACTGAACATTTTTTTTATGAAAGTGCTCCGGTTTAAGGGGTCCAGTTCGTGTTCCGGATCGGATAGCCCATGATACAATAACAGAAGGTAGTCTCGTCGGCAAAGTCTGGTACCTCTACAATCATAACAATGAGAGCGTTGGTTCAAGGGGTTTTATTTTGCCTTTAATGATAATAGATGTTTTATTTTTTTTTTTTCATAATTTAATTTTTAATAATTTTGATTTTGAAATTAGGCGCTGTTTTTGCTTTTGATTAAACAATCTTGTGTTAAGATTCTTTATTCTGAAATATATTCTATTCTTAAAATAAAAATTTTTTATTTCTAAACTAATGCTAACTAACAGCCTCGGCTGCGATTATTAAACTTTGTTTTAAATTTTTTGTTATCTAAAAACTATTGCTGGCATAATGTAAAAATATATGCTCTAATTGTTTTATTTTGTCTACGAACTGGGCAGACGGTTTCATAAGCCCTCGATGAGACACTTCATCAACATAAGTGAATGTCCCATTTTCAGCCAACTCATTAAGATGCAATTTTTTTATTACATAGCTCGTTATGTACTCCACCGCCTCCTCTGTTAATTCGTCCAAGCTCTTTTCTTCCAAGTTCGCTTCTTCTTCTATGCCTATAAACAAATCACCAGGCTCGTGTGTGGCTATGTTCAGCCATTTATCCGTGTTATCTTCCTCTACGTTACCATTGCCTGACAACAATTCAGTATTCTTGGCTGATTAAGAAATTAAGAATATCAGTAAATTATAAAAACACAACCATACAAAAAAAAAAAAAAAAAAAAATTATCGGATGATGGTCCTTATACCGAGTTACGCCATTTTTTTCTTTTTGTAAGGCTGTTTAATTAAAGGAAAACATAAAACACATAAGACAGAACACAGAACAAACCTAAAACAATCACGATAAAAACATTGCTAAAACATAGAGCTAAACATTTGACAATTAGTGTTGTTAAAATCAGTTATTAGTTCTTTTTATACCCTTGCAGAGGGTATTATAATTTTGTCACGAAATGTGTAACGCATTGAAGGAAGCCTCACAGACCCCATAAAGTATATATATTCTTGATCAGGGCGACGAGCTGAGTCGACATAGCCATGTCCGTCTGTCTGTCCGTCTGTCCGTGTGTCCGTCTGTTTCTATGCAAACTAGTCTCTCAGTTTTGAAGCTATCTTGATGAAACTTGGTACAGGTCCGTCTTGTTGCTGCAGTACATATGTCGGAACCGGCCGGATCGGATAACTATATCATCTAGCTGCCATAGGAACGATCAGTTCAAAATCAACAATTAACAAATTTTTAAAAAAATCTGACGGCTTACACAGGGCACTGCAAGGGTATCCAAACTTTGGCGCGCCAAAGTTAGCTTGCGCTATATTTGTTGTTAATAGCCGCTTTCCACGAGCACTGTCATTCGACGTCATTCAGTACAATATTGTCATTCGAATCGAATGACAAATTCGGCCTGTACAAATTTCCATAAGGCCCCGAATGACTTTACTGAATGACGCCGAATGACGGCTCGTGGAAAGCGGCTATAACTTACATATATTTTTAATTCAAATGTATTCTTTAGTTTCATTCAACAAATATTTTCATACAATAACTTAATATTAATATTACTAAATTAATTAATACAGAAAAGAGATGAAAAAAAAATATAAATACGTTAGCTTTTTTTTGAAAATATATCACTATTATTTGTATATACTTACATTCCATGTTCGTCCAGCATTTTATTTACGCATTTGACTTACCCCACATATAGGCCAATTTAAGAACATGTACCTGTTTAAAACAATAACACAATATAATGCAAGATAAACTAAAACACCCTTTTATAAATGCGTTGTTCATCCAACACACGTTCAAATAGCTCTGCTGCGCAAAAGACACTTTGATAGAAATCAAGACTGCAAACCAGTTCCGAACCGGAACCGTTTCGATTCGGTCTTTTTTGGTCTATCCGAACCGGACACTAAACCGAACCCTTCAAACTTTCTAGCATTGAGCCCAAACCCGAATTGGAGAACTTTCATAAAAAAATCGTTCGATTCGAAATTAAAAATTTGTGGCGGTCGGCTACAATTTCAAAACAAATTTAGTTGTTTGGACTTTGGCGTGGTTTTTCAAAAGGCATACATTTCCTAGAGAAAAATGTTTTCACAGAATTCGATAAATTTTCAAGAAACCTTCAAGAAAGGCGTTTTCGTTGTATTCAAATATCTTTTGACCAATTCTGTGTATAACTGTTTTTTAATGTATACTATAAAATATAAGACTTCGTTATAAAATGAGATTATAAAACATGCAATAAGTAAAAAGGTAAGCAATAATAAAAGGAAGAAAAATGTATAGCATTGAACCAACGTTCGAACCTGAACCTTGGGCTCAGGGGCTCCTTAACACGGTCCGCAAACCGAACCTTAATCTTACCTTATAGTTCAAACCACCGAACCAACCTAACAAAATGTAGCCGATCGCGTACCCTAGACTCTATGCTAAGAGTACCGCAAACGTATTGACAACCCTTACAGTTAAGAAGATTTCCTAGCAGAATACTATGCAGCACATGCTATACCAAACTCAGCAAACCGCTTGAGCTCGTAGCGGAAGCTGCTGTAGGAAATTCGAACCCTGAATCGAACGATTCTTACTACAGAGCGCGCTGCTGACAGCCTGCAGCTTGAGGGATCGATCCCTACTTCATGTAAAATTTTGGTACTGCGGCCGTAGCGACTTTGGTCTGTACGTGCCCTCTGGATCGACTGGATATTTAACTACATTTTTGTTTCAAAAGTTTAGTGGCTAATGAAATTGTTTATATGCAGCATTGGGAAATCAAAAAAATAAAATATAAAATTCAGGGAATGAAACCGAAACGAATTTCGGTTACGGTTCCGGTTCCGGTACGTACCGAAACGAGTATATCGGTAAAAGGTTCTATTTCGGTTTTATCCTTTCGGTTCCGGTTCTCGTATCGGTCCATACCAGTACAGAAAAGTCATTTTTAAAAATTGTAAAATGTAAAGAAAATCGAATTTTATCAACAAATATTTGTGTATGTATAAACGTACAAATGCATGCATTTTAGCATGTTAAGTCTGACATATAATTCGAAACATTTTTTTATAGTGCAAAACCATGCTCGTACGAAAAATAACAATCAAATTTTTTTAAATGTACCGAAACCGTACCGGTACGAGCGTTTCGGTTTTCGGTTCTTGAAAAATAATTTATTTCGGTTCCGGTTCCGGTATTTCATTTGAAACGGTTAATTTCGGTTAACGGTTCCGGTTCCGGTTACGGTTTCATTCCCTGATAAAATTAAATATAGTATTTTTTTTAATAATAATAACATTGTTAAAAATTAATTAAATTAAATATTGCACGCATTTACTTATTATTATGTCATTTCACTTAACTCACATAACACCCGATCAGCGTAGGGTAAGCGCAGACTGAGGAATTGCTTCGAATCAACTTTGAAATAGGCAAAATTCAGATTTGTAACAACAACAACAACATAATATGAAGTGTGGCAACTTTTCATCATACATTTTGTAGGTACACACAAAGAAAAACAAGAGACCAAAACAAGAACCGCAAAGCGGCCATCGAAGTTTGGCGCGTCACACGCCTTTAACATTATTCTGTTAGATTCTGTCTATACCCACTTGTACATGCCAAACTCCACGGCCTCTGTTATTTAACAGCCGTAATTTAATCTATTCTTGTTACTTACTCAATGGGAACTTACAACAAAATCGTGAACAAAGAGCAAGAGAAATAATAATACATTTTTGGCGCTTTTATTTGAAGTGCAATTACATTTTTATAATAATATGGAAGCACTTAGCACTGCCCTGCCGGCAGTTCTATGATCTTCGGGGCGCCAAGATCTGAAGATGGATTCCGGTAGAACTCGTTGAAATAAGACGAAAAAATTAAATAAGACTTTTTGATTTTCGGCTCGGCTCTCAAGATATTGGGACCGATAAGTTGCCGATTCCCATGCTCAGCGTGCAAGCTGCTCTTTGCACTGTGTTAGAGCGAGACACCGATAGTATCGCATACGGCAGTGCTGTATAGTGTCCGTTTCAACTTAATCGCTTGGCTCGGATATTCAAACCATTTTATTTTATTAAATCTTTTTTTTTTCTAATTTATATATAGGAATTGAATAAGTTTATGGTTGTTGTTATTATTGTTATTTTTTTTACCCTTTAGGAGACATAAGTATATGGCAAGGTGTGCCGAACGTAAACATTTTTTCCACATCGCGCGATTTTTCTTAAAAAAAAATTGTTACCTACGGCACACCTTGTCATATACCCAGCGCCATGACGAGAAAAAGTTGCACCCGGGGCAAATATTCAGGCGGCGCCACCCCCCCAATCATTTTGTGTTCTCAAAAGAGTGATATTTTTGAGCATGAAGAAAACAACAATATTCTTTTGAAAATATGATGACGAGGACAATTCCAGTGCCATAATTATTAAATTAAATTAACTAATTGACTAAATGAACATCAAATATCAAAAATGACAAATCCAGTGTCAAAACTAATAAAACAAAATTCATTAAATGCAACAACAACGAGTAACCGTTAACCGAAATTAACCGTTTCAAATGTAGTACCGGAACCGGAACGTAAATAAATTATTTTGCAAGAGCCGAAAACCGAAACGTTCGTACCGGTACGGTTTCGGTACATTTACAAAATTTTTCTTGTTATTTTTCGTACGAACATGGTTTTGCACTATACAATAAATTCTCGAATTATATGTATGTAACATGCTTAAATCCATTCATTTGTACGTTTATACAACCACAAATATTTGTTGATAAAATTCGATTTTCTTTACATTTTACAATTTTTAAAAATGACTTTTCTGTACTGGTATGGACCGATACGAGAACCGGAACCGAAAGGACAAAACCGAAATAGAACCTTTTACCTAAATATTCGTTTCGGTACGTACCGGAACCGGAACCGAAATTCTTTTCGGTATCATTCCCTGATCTAAATATATAAAACTCTTTGTCCTGATTCACTGAGTGACTGACTGATTCACTGACGAGACATCATGCTGTGGGCCAAACAGCTCAACATATCGAGCTGAAATTTTCACACAACATAGCTGAGACGTAATTATCGTGCAATAAGACGGGTCATTTGATATTTCCACTGGAAGGGGTTAAAATTGGGGGTCAAAAGTCAAAATAGCTTAGTAAGAAAATTGTTTTGGTTTTTGCGCTATCTTAACCAAACTCACAGATTATGTATATCTTATTCATTGTTACATTCTGAGAAAATTTAGTCAAGATCGGCGAGCGAAGCGAGCAGGAGGTAAGCCTCCTAGAATATTATAAAACTTAAATTCTTACTTTCCTAGCTCTTAAAGAAGCAAAATCATCTATTATTTTGTCAATATCTAACGATTCTGCTAAGTCTCTCCTGTCCCATTGACGATCGCAAGTTGTTCTTAATTTATTTCAGTTTGCTAAACGATCGTTCTGCTGACGCAGAACATATTTTTAAAATTTGATGTTAAATTATAACTGTGAATAAGTTGCAGGATTTCAAAATGATTTAATTTTTCCAAATTTTCGCAAATAGCGGGAAGTAACTTTTTTGCACTAATTACTTCACTTGGGAGCCTAAGTCGGCTGCATATTTTACTGCCAAATTTATTGCACGTTTTTTAAGTTTACTGTCCGAACCTGACTTAATATTTAGGCCTGTCAAAAAATCAAAATCTTCAGAAAGATTATGAAGTGATTCAAACCTCCATTTTTATTGCTGTATGATCAGAGCGATTGTTTAAAAAAATGTAATCCTAAATTTGTCAGTCTCTGATATATTGTGACTCTCATCACTTGCCTCATTTTCCAATTGCCTCCGCACTTTGCGCCTTTTGATGACATTAACTTTTGGCTCAACACTTAAGCTTTTGGAGAAATCTAAACTTTGTTTTTGAAAAATTTAAAATTTTTCATTTCAAGTATCACTTGAAGACTTTTAATAAGACTGCTCGCAATGCTTATTGTAATATTTTTTATTTAAAGACAATGTTGACAGCATCAATTTCAGATCAAATAAAATTCAAAGCAATTAAATTGCCTACAATATTTAAATTATAATCTTAACGGTCAAATTGTTCATGAGAGTGTCCCCCCGTTGAGGAGATGGCGAAAAAAAATAAAAACAAATTTTGTACATTACCCAAAAATGTGATAATTTGTGTCGATCAAAAGTAGTACAAGCTGAAATTTTTTTTATAAATATTTAAGAGTTATGTGCATATTCTGGCATTCGTTTTCAACTTGTAAAAGATGGAACGGACTTTAATTTGAAGTGCTTGGAAATACGTACATGCATAAGTATATGAGTCTATTTTGGCGAGAATTGCACAAATCTAAGATCTAACCGGACCATAGGTCCAACAGATAATTTTCTGCCTCTAAATTCAACATTCACCATCGATCTGTAAATAATTTTTTTAAAATAATTGTAAAAACCAAGGCTGCAAACCGGCCAGCAAACCCTATTCTTACTTTCTGTTCCAAACCACCGAACCGAACCTCTCATAACATTTTCAAGGTTTGCAGCCTTGGTAAAAACATATAAGCAAATAAATAAAATGCAATTCATAGCCATTCGACATTTTGCCAGTCAGCTGTTTTATTTGTTTTTTCTTTGTATTCTACTGACAGCACTATCTCGATTTTCACAATAATTACCAAAAACTGAATAAAAAGCGAATAGTCCTATCGAAATGCAATTGCATTACGGTTTAATGCCACTTTTTCCCACCCCTAACTCCCATAAGATATGTATGGGGTGATATGCAGCTTTTGTCCGAAAATGCAGAAATACGAAATGCAAATGCAGTGAGGGCCTATGTACTTTGGCTGTCTCGGTCTAAAACAGTTCAAAGAGCAGCTGGCACGCTAAGCAGTTTGTTGGGAGTCAGTCAACTTTAAACCCCAATATCTCGAGAACGAAGCCGAAAATCAATAAAGTTTGTTAAAAAGTTTTCGACGTGCTCTACCGAAATCCGATCCGCCCCGGAAACTGTAGAATCGCCAAGAACATTATTCTGTTGCTTGACAGCTTCAAAATAATGCCCTATCCTAATGCTAGATTTAATTTGCGCCAAGGGCTGGCACATCACAGTGCCACAGGGGCACAGCTCAATGTGAACATCACTAGAATACAAAAACAAAACAAAAAATGCAGTAAGCTACAGTGGAGCAAGCTCAACAGTAGGAGACCCAGTACTTTTTAAGTGCAAAGCGTTCACTAAAGATTGTTCTTCAATGTTGCGTACCATCAATAGATAGCGCCACTTGATAAACATAGAGGCCGCTAGCGTCTCTTCTTCTTCCTTTTGCCTGTAACATTGTTAGTTAAATAACTTTCGCGTTTACCAACCGATTGGAATGCAATTTTTAGGACAGGTTTGGACTATGGCGAGTATTATATATATGGTACATATAATATACACTATTGTCCGCATCTGTCCTGAAATTGATAAACGCGGAAGTTATTCAACTAACAATGTTAAGGGCAAAAGGAAGAAGAGACGCTAGCGACCTCTGTGTTTATCTACTATCTTGTATATATATATATATATTCTTGATCAGCATCAACAACCGAGTCGATATAGCCATGTCCGTCTGTCTGTCAGTCCGATTTTTGAGTTCCTAGATCTCAGAGACTATGAGAGCTAGAGACACCAAATTTGGCATGTAGGTTCATCTATATCTCCCATTGATAAAGTTTGTTTTAGATTTTTGCCACGCCCCCCTCCGCCCCTGGAAATAGAAATAAAAAATTTCGAAGTCGAATGACAAGAGCCCCTTGAATGCTAGCCCCTTGATTTTTGGTACATATAATATAAATTACAATCCAAACCTGTCCAGAAAATTTCATTCCAATCGGATGATAAACGCGAAAGTTATTCAACTAACAATGTTACGGGCAAAAGGAAGAAGAGACGCTAGCGACCCCTGTGTTCATTTTAGTGGCGCCATCTATTGAATGGTAGGGAAAATTGAAGAACAATCTATAGTGAACGCTTTGCTCTCAAAAAGTACTGGGTCTCCTACTGTCGAGCTTGCTCCACTGTAGCTTACTGCATTTTTTTGACATGTTTATGTGGCGCCACTACGAGGTTAATAAACACAGAGGTCGCTAGCGTCTCCTCTTCCTTTTGCCCGTAACAATGTTAGTTGAATAACTTCCGGGTTTATCATCCGATTGGAATGAAATTTTCTGGACTGGTTTGGACCATAGTCTATATTATAAAAATCAATAATCAAGGCGCTAGCATTAAAGGGGCTCTCGTAATTCGACTTTGAAATTTTGCTTTTCAATTTCCGGGGGCGGAGAGGACCGTGGCAAAAATCTAAAACAAACTCGTTCAATGCAAGATATAGATGAACCTACATGCCAAATTTGGTCTCTCTAGCTCTTATAGTCTCTGAGATCTAGGCGACACAAAATCGGACAGACGGACAGACGGACATCGCTATATCGACTCGGCTGTTGATGCTGATCAAGAATATATATACTTTATGGGGTCTGCCACGCCTCCTTCTGCCTGTTACGCACATTTTTTTCTTTTGCACAAACTTAATAGACCCATTTGTACTTTTTTAAAGTACTGGGTCTAAAAAACCGGTTGTCCCCATGGCCGCTACATGTTATAGAAGTCCGATCTTGATAATTTCCTATGGGAGCTACATATATGATATAGTTATTCGATTTGGATAATTTTTGGACAAATTGTTAATAGGATGATAACATATGAAACTTGCAAGTTGGAAAACATCGAATTTGGATAACCTAATAAAATGAAAAAAAGGCTGTGCGACGCCAATTTTTCTAGCACAGCTTCTTAATGATGTTAGAAGCCTAATGCAAAAAACTTGACCAGAATATCTCGTTCCGTTCTTGAGTTACTAATTTTGGCCAAGAAAACTGGTCATTTGGGCCATAGTGCTGTGGTCCGGATAGATCTTAGATTTGTGCGAGTCTCGCCAAAATGGACTCATATACTTATGAATGTACGCATTTCTAAACACTTCAAATTAAAGTCCATTGCTTTGTATTTGCACTCTCTTTCTCTGATTCAAGCATCACAACTATTATAGAATGTTTTTCATACTGCTAGACAGCAGATTGAAAATGCAGAAATGCGAATGCTGAACAGTGAGGACAGCAAGTTGCATTTATCGCAGCTATCGATATATTACAACATGCATGCCAGACAGTGTTGCCAACTCTTCGGGCCCTCAAGAAGCTAAACTAGCCTTTGAAAAAAGCTAGAAATAGTCAGAAAATTTTGATGGTAGCTAAAAACAAAAAAGGTGGAGTAGTGAAACGATATTTTTTTTATTAATTTAAACAAGTATTTTTGAAAATGTATCAATTTCGACTAAAATGTCCTCTACTGCTGCAGAACTTATATAAGTCTGATTAGTCCCTATCTTATTGGGTCATACTTCTGGAACTTCTTAGCTGTGACAGCATTTATTTGCTCGGCGTAGTCCTTATCTACATAAATGAAATTAAGTGTTATTAAAATTATAAAATATAAGTTGAACAGAAAAAATACCTGACGAGTAAAATTGAGTTCAATGTTTCAATGGCCATTCTATTTCGCAGTTTTGTTTTTATATTGTTCATTTGGCTACCCTCTCTACCTCTGCGTTCGACCATGGCAGCGATAATATGCTCAGCGCAAATGATGCCAGTGCCGGAAACCTTTTGTTTCCTGCCGCATCCACGTAATTGTACACTTCGGCCCTTGCTTGAAAAATAGCTATAAATCCCGCTAGCCGCTAGTTTACAATTTATCCCGCATATGCCAATTGCAAACCGCTAGATCTAGCGGGAAAATAGCTAAATTGGCAACACTGATGCCAGTGAGGACCGATCATAAAACAAAATACACTGTGATTGTCTATTTTTATGCTAGGTTTACATTGAGTGGCACAGCCTGGCAATTGTTAATTTGGGGGCCAACCTCGCCAAAATTAACGACATTATTTTTTCTAGATAGACCCCGATTTCGTGTTGGACTCTTCTAGATCTTTTAAATTTTATTATACCCTTGCAGAGGGTATTTTAATTTTGTCACGAAATGTGTAACGCATTGAAGGAAGCCTCACAGACCCCATAAAGTATATATATTCTTGATCAGGGCGAAGAGCTAAGTCGATATAGCCATGTCCGTCTGTCTGTCTGTCCGTCCGTTTGTTTCTTTGCAAACTAGTCTCTCAGTTTTTAAGCTATGGAAACTTGGTACAGGTACGTCTTTTTGCTGCACGCAGTACATATGTCGAAACCGGCCGGATCGGATCACTATATCATATAGCTGTCATAGGAACGATCGGTTCGAAATCAATATTTAGTATGAAAAACTTTTTTGTTTCTCAAGATATCTCAATCAAACTCACAGATTGTGTGTTTCATAAAATTTCATACATCCTTACCAAATTTGGTTCAAATCGGACAACTATATCATAAATCTGCCATAGGAACGATCGGATCGAAATCAATATTTAGTGTGAAAAACTTTTTTGTTTCTTAAAATAACATAACTTAACACACAGGTTGTGTTTTTGGTATAGTTTCGAACAGCCTGACCAAATTTGGTGCAAATCGGATTACTATATCATATAGCTGCCATATCGGCTCGAAATCAACATCTAACAAATTTTGTAAAAAATCGGACGGCTTATGCAAAACCCTGCAAGGGTATTCAAACTTTGGCTCGGCAAAGTTAGCCTGCGCTATATTTTTAAGTTCAATTTTGTTGTTATTGTTATTATCACTATAACCGTACATATATTAGATATATATATATATATATAACATATATATATTTATATTTACTTAAAATAATAAAAATAACATAAAAACAACAACAATATATATATATATATATATATATATATATATATATATATATATTCAGGGGATTGTTATGTTAGATGTTGGCAATGTAAATCACTGGGACCATTCCTGCAACTGCTTTGCTTAGAATTTGCTTAAAATTTGATTATTTCGATCAGCTATTCACAGATGTTCCGTACAAATTTTGTAGTGCTGCTCAGATCAAATGTGGAACATTTTACAGCACTAGTTGCTCAAACGAAATCAGCTGAGAGGCTGATTATTTTCTGCTTTTGATTTGATTATTTGTGTGACCTTGAATACATTCAATGGTTAATGGTACTACGTGGGAATACGGTATAAGTTCATAACGATTACTCCATTAAAACGAATGTAATGGGACTCCGGGAACAGTTTTTTTTTTGTTTATTGCCATTCTTCTTTTTGATTTTGCCATTTATTTTAGTAACGGTGAGGGCAAGTTATGTCATTGGATAGTTAAAAAATTTGAAGGTGTGTGGTGTATATGTGTATAAAATTTGGTACCTATATCTATTAAGGTCTTTAAGATATTCCACAAAGACTTTTATTTTTAAAAATATAAATAAAAATCATTTACCTACTTTATGTTTTGAACTTTTACTTTTCATTGATTTACGGGTTGGGGTGGGGGTAAGTTATGTCAATGGATAGTTAAAAAAATTGGTAGGGGTGTGGTGTATATATATGTGTATGAAATTTGGTTTTTAAGATATTCCACAGTCTTATTTTTGAAAACAGAAATAAAAACCATTGGCTGACTTTTATTATGAGAATCAAAAAACGAACTATTATTTACAGTCCCTGTTCATTCCGACTACGATAATGCGCACTGCAGGTAGTGCACAAAAGCGCTCGCAACGAAAAATAATCACAGAATCATCAAAATCGTTCACCAGAAGACAATCACAAATTTTTTGATTTGTGATAGATGATTGATGACTGATTCTTTCTGGTGAACGCGACCAATGATAATAAAGACCAGGGATAACCTTAAATAACGTTTGACCAGATAGTTATAAATAAAAAGATGATTTCGAACTTCTGTAATTTTTGCTTGCCACATTCCAAAAGCATTCCGGGGGATTCTACGAATCTTGGGGCGCTAAGATGATGGATTCCGGTAGAACTCGTTAAAATAAGACGAAAAAATGAAACAAGACAAAAGCATTCCGGGGGATTCTACGAATCTTGGGGCGCTAAGATGATGGATTCCGGTAGAACTCGTTAAAATAAGACGAAAAAATAAAAACAAGACTTTTTGATTTTCGGCTCGGTTCTCGAGAAATTGGGACCGATAAGTTGCCGCTTCCCATACTCAGCGTGCCAGCTGCTCTTTGCACTGTATTGTCTAGAGCAGTGCTGTAAGGTGTCCGTTTCTACTTCACCGCTTGGCGCGGATATGCAAACCATTTTATTTTATTAACTTTTTATTTATTTTGCTCATTTATAGATTGCAATCGAATAAATTTACAGTGTTTGTTGTTATTGTTATTTCTTTTCCCTGTGGGAGACATTAGTCTATGACAAGAAGTGCCGAAGGTAAAAATTTTTTTTTAAAAAATCGCGCGATTTTTTTAAAAAAAATTTTTTCCTGCGGCGCTTTATTCACTAAACATTACAATATGTGACATTGTTAAAAATGTTCGCCTTCGGCACACCCTGTGATATACTAATGTCTCCTGTACGACAAACAAAAATAGCAATAGCCATAATAACAACAACAACCGCAAATTTATTCGATTTCCATTTATAAATTAGCAAGAAAAATAAAACGGTTTGAATAACCGCGCCAAGCGATGAAGTTGAAGCGGACACTATACAGCACTCCTGTTTGAAATACTATCGGTGTCTCGCTCTACCACAGTGCACAGTGCGGCTTGCACGCTGAGCAGTTTGCATAATATCGGTCAACTTATCGGTCCCAATATCTCGAGAGCCGAGCCGAAAATCAAAAAGTTTTATTTAATTTTTTCGTCCTACTTCGACGAGTTCTACCGGAATCTATCATCAGATCTGGGCGCCCCAAAATTCGTAGAACTGCCTTCGGACTCTTGCCGGGACAGATAAGTTTACCGATTCCATCATCAGATCTTGGCGCACCGGAAACCTTAATCTTGCCTTCACAAATGGGTACCGTTCGATGCTACTGATATATCGATAGTGTGTTATCGCAAGGCTGCTTACTACTGAGCGCATTGAGTAACTAACATCAAGAGGAAAAATTACGGCTGTTAAATAACAGAGGCAGTGGAGTTTGGCGTGTAAAAGTGGGTATAGACAGAATCTAACAGAATAATGTTAAAAGCCTGTGACGCGCCATACTTCGATGGCCGCTTTGCGGTTTTTTGTTTTGGTTTCTTGTTTTGCTTTGTGTGTACCTACAATACGTATGATGAAAAGTTGCAACACTTCATATTATGTTGTTGTTGTTACAAATCAGAATTTTGCCTATTTCAAAGTTGGTTCGAAGCAATTCCTCAGTCTGCGCTTACCCTACGCTGATCGGGTGTTATGTGCGAGTTAAGTGAAATGACGTAATATTAAGTAAATACGTGCCATATTTGATTTAGTTAATTTTTAACAATATTATTATTATTAAATAAAATAATATTATATTTAATTTTATATTTTATTTGATTTCCTAATGCTGCATATAAACAATTTCATTAGCCACTAAATTTTTTAAATAAAAATTTTATTTAAATAGTTAAAAATTTATAAATAATAATAATTAATAATATATATCATTCTGCTTTAATTAATGTTATAGAAAAATTATAAATATTTTATTAACATCATAAAAAGGGTATCTGCAGTCGGGTGAGGTAATGGCAATGTTGTAGCAGGCAGAATCGTAGCGAGCTCATACACACATCTGTGTGTGGCATTTAAGCGAAAAAAAAGCGAGCGATATATTCGAGTGTTGATATTTTGCTTTGTGCTTTGGTTTGTTCGCCTTTTTTGCTTTGTGCTGTGATTCCTGGTCACACACAGATGAATGTGTATGAGCTTGCTACGATACTGCCTGCATCTCGACATTGCCGACACCTGACTCGACTACAGATACCCTTTTTATAATATATTTATAATTTTTCTAGAACATTATTTTAAGCAGTATGATATATATTATGAATTCTTATTATATGTATATCAATTTGTAACTATTAAAAATATTTTATATTATAAGAATTTAGAGACTAATGCAATCGTTTATATGCAGCATTAGGAAATCAAATAAAATATAAAATATAATATAATATTATTTTATATAATAATAAAAATTAAAAATTTATTAAATCAAATATTGCACGCATTTACTTAATATTATGTCATTTCACTTTACTCGCACATAACACCCGATCAGCGTAGGGTAAGCGCAGGCTGGGGCATTGCTGCGAATCAATTTTGAAATAGGCAAAAAAATTCAGATTTGTAACAACAACAACATAATACGAGATGTGGCAACTGCGCATTTTTCGTCATACGCCAGAATCTGCCACTGAGTGCACAGAGTACACAACAAGCAAAGCACAAATCAAAACAAAAACGCAAAGCATGCGTCTGATCTCTGTTAACTAACAGAATTTCATTAACATGGAACTGTTAAATCCCATTTGGCGCGGCACAGCCGAAAGCCAATTCTGTTAGCCAGTCAATTCCACTCTTCTTGTTACTTACTCAATGGACTGAGCGAGTGTGCGTATGCGTGTGTGTGTAAAGCATATGCATCATAGCATATTTCATTGTTTAAAACAATCATTTTGTGCAAAACGTTGTGCAAAATTATATGTAGAACTTATGTCTGATACAAGTGCGCAGGAATTATGTATCAGTTGTAGTGCGAGCTGCAGTAGCAGGCGCAAAAGAAGAAAGTGAAGCAGCTGCACAACAACAAATTTGTAAAACAAAATTGAACAGAAAAATTACATATATATTTGTACACAAGCAACTCACACGAAACGTGCTCGCATCCCCAATAAATAAACCAACTATTGCAATGTCCAATGGTGGGGATGTGCTAGACAACTGGGAAGAAATTGATGAGGTTGGCGTAAGTATTGAATTATATTACAACCCCAACAACAAGAACATTCAAATCTAAAAATGCTCTCATAATTTTGTTGTAGATTTGCATGACGTTGCAAACTAAACTGCAGACCGCCAACGACGACACGACGACAAGTTGCAAGTCAACAACAGCAGGTGAAGCCAAAACAGAGAAAAAGATGAAATTGCTACAGCGTCCACAGTCTCCGCAAGAAACCAGCTTGAAAAGCAACAGCAGTATGGCAACAACAGCTGGGCCCAAGCAGATAATGATTGCCAAGAAACAAGTGTCAGCATCAGGCCAGGTAATAGATCCTGATTTGACTACAGCACCTGTTATGATGGTATTGCACAAGTCTGCCAGCGAGTACGATGCGGCCAATTATGCCAATTCCATTAACAATCAAACGGTTAAGATATTACGACGACCCGCTCAGGCCGAAGAGCGACGTGATTTAAACGGTATACGACCCAAGCAGCCCATCAAGACATTGCAGCAGCGCGAACAGGAATATGCACAGGCGCGCCTGCGCATTTTGGGCAGTGCCAAGAATCCCGAGGACGAAAAGCCGTAAGTATTAAATTAACCCCTGTGAGGGTACATTAAGTTTGTTCAAAAAAAAAAGTATGTAACAGGCAGAAGGAGGCGTGGAAGACCCGTCCGTCTGTCAGTCCGTCCATATGAACGTAAGGATCTCAGCGATGGTAAGACCTAGCAACACCAAATTTGGAATGAAGACTTCTGCTATTTGCACGAAGGTCAATTTTATTATAAACTAGGGGTTTGGCCCCTGCTCGCTTCGCTTGCCAACCCACGACTCGCTACGTTCGCTGAAATCTCGGGGAGAAACATGGAGTGAAAATAGGGAGTACTTTTCACCGCTATAGCCACCCCTTGAGTCATTTCTAAATATAGCGCAAGCTAACTTTGGCGCGCCAAAGTTTGGATACCCTTGCAGTGCCCTGTGTAAGCCGTCCGATTTTTTACAAAATTTGTTGATTTTGAGCCGATCGATCCTATGGCAGCTATATGATATAGTAGTCCGATTTACACCAAATTTGGTCAGCCTGTTTAAAACTTAGTCAAACACAGAATGTGTATATTTGGTTGAAATATTTTGAGAAACAAAAAAGTTTTTCATACTAAATATTGTTTTCGATCCGATCGTTCCTATGGCAGCTATATGATATAGTAGTCCGATTTACACCAAATTTGGTCAGCCTGTTTAAAACTTAATCAAACACACAATGTGTATATTTGGTTGAGATATTTTGAGAAACAAAAAAGCAGCAAAAAGACGGATCTGTACCAAATTTCATCGAGATAGCTTCAAAACTGAGAGACTAGTTTGCATAGAAACAGACGGACAGACGGACATGGCTATATCGACTCAGCTCGTCGCCCTGATCAAGAATATATATACTTTATGGGGTCTGTGAGGCTTCCTTCAATGCGTTACACATTTCGTGACAAAATTATAATACCCTCTGCAAGGGTATAATAAGAAAGCGGAAAATGTATATCAAATTTTTCCCTGCAATTCGACTTGAAATAATAGTATTTTATTTAAGCAGAGGGCAAGCCCCCTTATGCTCGGGATATGTAAATTCCATTTTCCCTGCAATTGGATTTAAGATAATAGTACTTTATATAATATAGAGAATTTACATTTTGGCTGCTCGCTGTTTTAAAGTTTTCGCTGCAATTGGAATATAGCAGCAAGAGCGAGTAACAGCGCCATATACTGCAAATTTATTTTGAAAGTCGCAACAGCAATGAACCGTACCCCCAACCCGCCCATCCCCCCCCACACACACTGCTTTTGATTGTTTATTAGTAGCATTAAAAGCCACTTTTCCTATGGCAGCTATATGATATAGTCTTCCGATCTTTACCAAATTTTCACAGAATGTAACAATGAGTAAGAAATAAATACTCTGAGTTTGTTTGAGGTAGCTCAAAAAACAACAAAGCTCTTCATACAAAATTTAAATTTGTATCTGAGTGTTCCTATGGCAGCTATATGATATAGTCATCCGATCTTGACCAAATATCCCAATGATGTTGCAGTGAATAAAAAAATACATAATCTGCGAGTTTGGTTGAGATAGCTCTAAAAACAACAAAGGTCGTCATACTAATGTTATAGTCATCCGATCTTGACCAAAATATCTCAGAATGTAGCAGAGAGTAAGAAATACGTAATCTGTGACAAAACAACAAAGGTCATCATACTAATGTTATAGTCATCCGATCTTGACCAAACTTTCTCAGGATGTAGCAGTAAGTAAGAAATACATAATCTGTGAGGTTGGTTGAGATAGCTCAAAAAACAAAAAACAATTTATTACTAAGCAATTTTGACCTTTGACCCGCCATTTTAACCCCTTCCAGAGGGGATATCAAAATATCCCATCTTATTGTATATATAATTATGTCTCAGGTATGTTGGGTGAAAATTTCAACTCGTTATCTTAAGCCGTTTGGCCTACAGCGTGATGTCTCAGTCAGTCAGGACAAAGAGTTTTATATATGGGCTAATCCTGCGTTGCGGACGTTACTTTTGTACGAAAATTTGAATTTTAATATTGACACAGCAGGCGTTCACGTTGGTTTATTTTAATGAAATTTTTTCACAATGCACTTCGTTGGCAGTACTTTTAAACCTATTTTAAAAAAAAGGTTAAATTTTTACCGAATTTCGCATAATAAACAAAGGAAGTCCAATAACAACAAATGAAGTTGAATATAAGATCATATCAATTTATCTTAAAAAATTACGTTAAGTAGTCCAGTTAAATAAAAAAACATTTCTTCCACTAAGATTGAGGGGTTACTGATCTGTATATAAAAAAATATAGCTTATCTTTTTTGAAAATTAATAAGCGAATTTATCAAGATAAAAGCGTTCTCTTTGCACATTGATGAGATTTATGTTCATTCAAAAACGATTTTGTGGAATAATAATTTTATTTCATACTTCCCATTTCAAAAGTCGATTTTTACCAAAATGGGAAAAATTCAGAAAAACTTAATTTGTACAAAAACGCAATCGGTTGGCTCATCAAAATTAATTAATTTATGTGTTAATTGCTTGAATAAAAAAAATTAATACGTTTCTAAAGAAAAATTGTACAAAATGTGAGTTTTTAATGAATTTTACGTTTTTTGACGTGGTTTAACTTTTTCTGGAGTAGCCCATATATACACTAGGCGGCATATTTATTTTGACATAGCTTACGTTCGACTACAAGTCTATTTTACTAAGTACTGTTGTACTCTACGGCTCGAAAAAATTTTTCTAAATAAAGTGCATATGAATAATTGTAAATTTGCTTAATAATTTGCCTATTATCTTTTGTAATTTTTTTTCTGGTGATGAAAATGCAAGCACACCTCGAATTTTGCATGGCATAAGTATTTTGACAGACTTTTCTAGTTCAAAATTCTTAAGTAATGGATTTTGGTATAATTTTTTTTTATACCCTTGCAGAGGGTATTATAATTTTGTCACGAAATGTGTAACGCATTGAAGGAAGCCTCACAGACCCCATAAAGTATATATATTCTTGATCAGGGTGACGAGCTGAGTCGAAATAGCCATGTCCGTCTGTTTGTCTGTCTGTCTGTCTGTTTCTATGCAAAGTAGTCTCTCAGTTTTTAAGCTAACTTGATGAAACTTGGTACAGATCCGACTTTTTGCTGCACGCAGTACATATGTCGGAGCCGGCTGGATCGGATAACTATATCATATAGCTGCCATAGGAACGATCGGTTGGAAATAAACATTTAGTATGCAAAACTTTTTTGTTTCTCAAGATCTCTCAAATATACACATTGTGTGTTTGATTAAGTTCTAAACAGGCTGACCAAATTTGGTGTAAATCGGACTACTATATCATATAGCTGCCATAGGAACGATCGGCTGGAACTAAACATTTAGTATGAAAAACTTTTTTGTTTCTCAAGATATCTCAACCAAATATACACATTGTGTGTTTGATTAAGTTCTAAACAGGCTGACAAAATTTGGTGTAAATTGGACTACTATATCATATATCTGCCATAGGAACGATCGGTTCGAAATCAACATTTAACAAATTATGAGAGAAATCTGACGGCTTACACAGGGGCACTGCAAGGGTATCCAAACTTTGGCGCGCCAAAGTTAGCTTGCGCTATATTTTTTAAGTAATTTTGGGTCGTAGATTTCAAAAATGTAAATCTTTTTTTGTCCGACCAATAGTTTTCGAGATAAACATGGCAAGTTTTACAGGTAAAAAGCTTAATTTTTCTTTTTTAAATTTACAAAAATTATATGAAAATTATAAAAAAATATTTTTTGTTATAGCGTTTAAAGCTTTTTCGTCTACGATTATTTTAAAAGTAGCTTGAACCAAATCGGACAACAATTACAGAAGTTTCGTTTATAAACAATTTATCCTCATACTCCGCGTTGCAAAAACGTATGGAGCTTCATACATTTTTGTATTGACAATTGTATCTTTGCCGCCCCTTCTCCAACAAATCGAAACATAAAAAAAACCTGGCAATTATCAAGCTGGAGATTTGAGATTCGACATGAATGATACTTAGGGTGATGTAACACCACTGTCAAAATTGGATTGCGGATAATAAACAGGGAAGCTATTCAATCACAATTATTCCGTATAGTGACGCTAAAGTATTTGCATATAAATTTAACATTGTCCTTTACTTCCACTGGTTATTTTACTGTCGGGCCTTCCGACTGAATGATATACAAATATATTTTTTTAAATTTTGATCGTTATTATTATATCTGGTTTTCTCCATGCAGTGCCACACCCCCAGCGTCAGTTAGCAACGCCAGCATTATGTCAGGGAATCCATCAGCTCATTGGCAAGCAGAATTAGCTTCTAATGCTTCCAACATTAATAACAATAATAGCGGAACTGGAGGGGTTGTATCTACCGCACCTGGCATGCATCGATCAAGTTCGGCGCCAAAAATGTCGCAAACAACAACGCCAATGTACAACTATAACAACTACTACCAGGCGCCCACCACGCCAGCAGCCATGAGCTATATATATTCAGCACCATTGTTTCAGCACCAACGCATGCCTCCATATGTTGCAGGACCAGCAGCAGCAGCTCCAGCGCCCAATTCTCACCAGACCTGGTCACCGGTTGTGGGTGGCAGTGTATCTGCGGCACTGCTACGGCAGCAGTCAATGCATTCGCCGACGGTGCAACAACTCCAATCGCCACTAACAGCGCCACCGACACATTATGCACATCCTTACAATGATAATGTATTGCGACTGCCACGTGGTCCTTGCCCCAATGGCACCATTGGCTTTCAGATGCGTCGGTAACAGGACGATACAAGAGTTTAATTTTAATTATCATATGCCACCTTATGCATATGTTACAAAATTTATATTCTGGAGTTGCATTGAGAAATTCTTTCTGTTGATTTACATTTATTATCGTTTATTATTTGTGGCGCAACTGATTGCTGCAAAAACCTCAACATAATAAAATTTATGACAGAGTTTGGTAGTTATTTTGTAAATTTTCAAGAATAAAACTATTTTTTATTTCCTACTACTAATTATACAACAAACTGAAATAAATTAAATCTTTTAAACATTAAGCAAATGAAATTTACAATTGATCGGATTGTATAAGTTGACATCCTACAAAAAAAAAAAATATATATATATATATACAATATAAAAAATATATATATAAGACTCTGTCCTAATTGATTCAATGACTGATTCACTGAGTCATCACGCTGTAGGCCAAACGGCTGAAGATATTGAGATTTTCACACAACATAGCTGAGACATAATTATCGTGCAATAAGACGGGATTTTTTGATATCCCCACTGGAAGGGGCTAAAATGGGGGTCAAAGGTCAAAATTACTTAGTAAGAAATTTATTTTTGTTTTTTGAGCTATCTCAACCAAACTCACAGATTATGAATTCCTTACTCACTGCTACATCCTGAGAAAATATGGTCAAGATCGGATCACTATATTATATAGCTGCCATAGGAAAAATCAGATGCAAATTAAAACTTTGTATGAAGATCTTTGTTGTTTTTTGAGCTATCTTAACCAAACACACAGATTATGTAATTCTTACTTATTGTAACATTCTGTGAAGATTTGGTCAAGATCGGATCACTATATCGTATAGCTGCCATAGGAAAAATCAGACGCAAATTAATATTTTGTATGAAGAGCTTTGTTGTTTTTTCAGCTAAATTAACCAAACTCACAGATGTGTATTTCTTACTCATTGTAACATTTGAAAATTTGGTCAAGATCGGATTGCTATATCGTACAGCTGCCATAGGAACAGTGGCTTTTAATGCTATTAATAAACAATCAAATGAGGAGTGGTGGTTGTTACGATTCATTGGTGTTGCGACTTTCAAAATAAAATTTCAGTATATGGCACTGTTACTCGTTCTTGCTCCAAATACAGGGAAAAATTGAATTTACATTTCCCGCTTTTTTTTATTAAAAATGACATAACGTCCGGCTATAGCTGTGAGAAATGCTCCCTAATTTTACTCCACATTTCTCCCCGAGATTTCAGCGATCGTAACGAGCCGGGGGTTCGAGCGAAGCGGGTATTAGAGGGCTTGCCCCCTGTTTATACAAAGTAATATTATTTTAAGTCCGATTGCAGGGAAAAATTGAATTTACATTTCCCGCTTTCTTATTAGCAATGACATACGGTCTGACTATACCTGTGAGAAGTGTTCCCTATTTTCACTCCACATTTCTCCCCGAGATTTCGGTGAGCGAAGCGATCAGGGGGCAAACACCCTATTATATATATAGAATTCATTTAAAAATCCCTGATGGCGAATTTTCAAAGGTGTAAATGAAATATGTGGTTTGACATAATCGGTTCAAAATGCTGAGAAATATTTATAAGAACTTTCTTTTATATATTTAAGATGCGTTCAGACAGTCGGCTTTTTTATGGCTGCTGTTTCGAGTATGATAGCTCAGCGGATGTCTTTTACAAACTAAGTAATTACGTCCAATTGGCCATAGTTCGTGGGTTGAAAAAGTTTTGGAAACAGCCGCTTTCGATACACAAATGAACGAAGAAATTTTAAATGACCTTATTAAGAAGCTACACAAAAGGGGTTATCCCGTAGTAGCTATTGTCTTAGACTTATGCTCTGGAAATCAAAAGTTATGGAGACAGCTTGGCATATCCAAGAGTAAGTTTTAAATAACAATTCATTAATATAACTAGAACAATTGAAATAATTCATGTTTTAGCAAAAGCCTGGTTTAGCCATCCAGCTGATTTTAAGCTAAAAATATATGTTTTTTCGGATACACCACACTTAATAAACATGGTCATAAAGTTGGTAATAAAGTTGGCAAAAAATTGACGAAGACCACAGTTCAACAGACAATTAGCCAATGCGCAAAGTCTGATATGTCCATAATGTTTAAATTTACGGAAAATCACATCCATGTTGGCTCGCTCGGTAAACAAAAGGTAAAATTGGCAACTCAATTGTTTTCCAACACAGCAGCAAGTTCCATTAAGCGATGCTACGAGTTGGGATATGAAGTGGAAAACGCATGCGAAACCGCGGAACCTTTTAAAATTGTCAATGATTGGTTCGACGTTTTTAACTCAAAATTGTCAACATCCAACTCTATCGAAACGACACAGCCATATGGAAAACAAATTGAAGTCCAACGAGCCGTTTTGACTAAAATTAACGATATTATGGGCAAGAATATAGTTGGCAAAGCCCGTAGGCTGCCCTTCCAAAAAGGAATTTTGGTAAATAATTCATCGCTTGATGGTCTACTGGCATATTTGTCTAAAAAGTATCAAATGGACTATATACTACTAACGAGTCGTCTAACTCTCCAAAACATTTTGGAGAACTTTTTTGGCGCCATGCGGGCGAGAGGCGGATAATATGACCATCCAACTGCTTTCCAGTTTAAGTATAGGTTAAGAAAATATATTACAGGTATGACTTTATTAAAAAAAATGCAGTAAGCTACAGTGGAGCAAGCTCGACAGTAGGAGACCCAGTACTTTTTGAGTGCAAAGCGTTCACTATTGATTGTTCTTCAATAATGCGTACCAAACAATAGATGGCGCCACTACCAAGTTAATAAGCACAGCGGTCGCTAGCGTGTCTTCTTCCTTTTGCCCGTAACATTGTTAGTTGAATAACTTCCGCGTTTATCATCCGATTGGAATGAAATTTTCTGGACTGGTTTGGATCATAGTGTATATTATATGTACCAACAATCAAGGCGCTAGTTTTAAAGGGGCTCTTGCAATTCGACTTTGAAATTTTGTTTTTCAATTTCCGGGGGCGGAGGGAGGCGTGGCAAAAATCTAAAACAAACTTGATCAATGGGAGATATAGATGAACCTACATGCCAAATTTGGTGTCTCTAGCTCTTATAGTCTCTGAGATCTAGGAACTCAAAAATCGGACAGACGGACAGACAGACGGACATGGCTATATCGACTCGGCTGTTGATGCTGATCAAGAATATATATACTTTATGGGGTCTGCCACGCCTCCTTCTGCCTGTTACGCACATTTTTTTTGCACAAACTTAATAGACCCATTTGTACTTTCTTAAAGAACTGGGTCTAAATATAGCGCAAGCTAACTTTGGCGCGCCAAAGTTTGGATACCCTTGCAGTGCCCCTGTGTAAGCCGTCAGATTTCTCTCATAATTTGTTAAATGTTGATTTCGAACCGATCGTTCCTATGGCAGATATATGAGATAGTAGTCCAATTTACACCAAATTTTGTCAGCCTGTTTAGAACTTAATCAAACACACAATGTGTATATTTGGTTGAGATATCTTGAGAAACAAAAAAGTTTTTCATACTAAATGTTTAGTTCCAGCCGATCGTTCCTATGGCAGCTATATGATATAGTAGTCCGATTTACACCAAATTTGGTCAGCCTGTTTAGAACTTAATCAAACACACAATGTGTATATTTGAGATATCTTGAGAAACAAAAAAGTTTTGCATACTAAATGTTTATTTCCAACCGATCGTTCCTATGGCAGCTATATGATATAGTTATCCGATCCAGCCGGCTCCGACATATGTACTGCGTGCAGCAAAAAGTCGGATCTGTACCAAGTTTCATTAAGTTAGCTTAAAAACTGAGAGACTACTTTGCATAGAAACAGACAGACAGACAAACAGACGGACAGACGGACATGGCTATTTCGACTCAGCTCGTCCCCCTGATCAAGAATATATATACTTTATGGGGTCTGTGAGGCTTCCTTCAATGCGTTACACATTTCGTGACAAAATTATAATACACTCTGCAAGGGTATAAAAAGAACTAATAACTGATTTTAACAACACTAATTGTCAAATGTTTAGCTCTATGTTTTAGCAATGTTTTTATCGTGATTGTTTTAGGTTTGTTCTGTGTTCTGTCTTATGTGTTTTATGTTTTCCTTTAATTAAACAGCCTTACAAAAAGAAAAAAATGGCGTAACTCGGTATAAGGACCATCATCCGATAATTTTTTTTTTTTTTTTTGTATGGTTGTGTTTTTATAATTTACTGATATTCTTAATTTCTTAATCAGCCAAGAATACTGAATTGTTGTCAGGCAATGGTAACGTAGAGGAAGATAACACGGATAAATGGCTGAACTTAGCCACACACGAGCCTAATGATTTGTTTATAGGCATAGAAGAAGAAGCGAACTTGGAAGAAAAGAGCTTGGACGAATTAACAGAGGAGGCGGTGGAGTACATAACGAGCTATGTAATAAAAAAATTGCATCTTAATGAGTTGGCTGAAAATGGGACATTCACTTATGTCGATGAAGTGTCTCATCGAGGGCTCATGAAACCGTCTGCCCAGTTCGTAGACAAAATAAAACAATTAGAGCATATATTTTTACATTATGCCAGCAATAGTTTTTAGATAACAAAAAATTTAAAACAAAGTTTAATAATCGCAGCCGAGGCTGTTAGTTAGCATTAGTTTAGAAATAAAAAATTTTTATTTTAAGAATAGAATATATTTCAGAATAAAGAATCTTAACACAAGATTGTTTAATCAAAAGCAAAAACAGCGCCTAATTTCAAAATCAAAATTATTAAAAATTAAATTATGAAAAAAAAAAAATAAAACATCTATTATCATTAAAGGCAAAATAAAA
The DNA here is from genome assembly GCA_035044365.1 of Drosophila neotestacea. Classification (NCBI taxonomy): domain Eukaryota; kingdom Metazoa; phylum Arthropoda; class Insecta; order Diptera; family Drosophilidae; genus Drosophila; species Drosophila neotestacea. The sequence continues at coordinate 296,016 of JAWNMD010000068.1, read as the reverse complement.
CCCCTTGAACCAACGCACTCATTGTTATGATTGTAGAGGTACCGGACTTTGCCGACGAGACTACCTTCTGTTATTGTATCATGGGCTATCCGATCCGGAACACGAACTGGACCCCTTAAACCGGAGCACTTTCATAAAAAAAATGTTCAGTTCGGACATATTAAAAATGCACTAAGCTACAGTGGAGCAAGCTTGACAGTAAGAGACCCAGCACTTTTTGAGTGCAAAGCTTTTACTATAGATTGTTCTTCAATCCCATTCAATAGATGGCGCCACTACGAACATATTAGTTGATTAACACAGAGGACGCTAGCGTCATTCAAATGGTGGTCGGTCAAAATAGCGATAAGCATATCTTTTTGCTCTAAACCAGCGGTGGGCAGACAAATTCGACAAGTGAGCTCTGCAACAAAATCTACAGCAACCACCGTTACAAGCCGCCATAGGGTTGAGTTGCACATCCCGGACACGTACAGACCAAAGTCGCTACCAACATTTTACATGAAGTAGGGATCGATCCCTCAAGCTGCAGGCTGTCAACAGCGCGCTCTGTAGTAAGAATCGTTCGACTCAGGGCGCGAATTTCCTACAGCCGCTTCCGCTACGAGCTCAAACGTTTTATTAAGTATGGTACTGACTGCTCTGCATATTACTCAGATTGGAATTCTTGCTCAGAGATTTGAATTTCCCACGGCAGCTTCCGCTACGAGGTCAAGCGGTTTGCTGAGTTTGGTATAGCCAGTGCTGCATAGTATTCTGCTAGTAAATCTTCTTTGTTGTAAGGGTTGTCAATACGCTTGCGGTACTCTTAGTTTAGAGTCTACAGTCCGCGATCGGCTACATTTTTTTATATTGGCAACCCATTTTTTGTATATTTGATAGAAACTTCTATCAAAGTGTCTTTTGCGCAGCAGTGCTATTTGAACGCGTGTTGGATGAACAACGCATTTATAAATGGGTAAGTCTTAATTTTCTTGCATTATATTGTGTAATTGTTTTATACAAGTACATATACCTAAATTGGCCATTATGTGGGTTAAGTCACATGTGTTAATAAAATACGAAATGTAAGTATACACAAATAATAGTGAAATACATTCAAAATAAAAACTAATGTATATACATTTTCGTTTCATCTCCTTTCAGTATTAATTAAATTAAAAATGTTAATATTAAGTTCATGTATGAAAATGTTTATTAAATAAATAAAGTTGGAAAAAATATATGTATGTATACGCTTTTATTTCTGCAGCAGCCAGAACCCTAGGGAGGAAGAAATGCCAGCCAGAATTCCAAGTGGAATTTCCAAGAATTCCCAACTAGAATCTCCCTACAGCAGAAATGGAAACTGAATTTCCTGCAGAATGTGTCTATGCAGGAAATTCAGTTTCGATTTCTGCTGTAGGGAAATTCTAGTTGGGAATTCTTGGAAATTCCACTTGGAATTCTGGCTGGCATTTCTCCTCCCTAGGGTTCTGGCTGCTGCAGAAATAAAAGCGTTTACATACATATATTTTTTTCGACTTTGTTTCTTTATTTTTATTTAATAAACATTTTCATACATGAACTTAACATTAATATTATTAAATTAATTAATACTGAAAAGAGATGAAACGAAAATGTATATACATTAGTTTTTATTTTGAATATATTTCACTTTAATTAGTGTATACTTTTCGTGTGGTTCCAGTATTTTATTAACGCATTTGAATTAACCCACATAATGGCCAATTTAAGAATATGTACCTGTATAAAACAATTACACAATATATTGCAAGAAAAACTAAGACTTACCCATTTATAAATGCGTTGTTCATCCAACACGCGTTCAAATAGCACTGCTGCGCAAAAGACACTTTGATAGAAATACACAAAAAATGGGTTGCCAACATAACAAAATGTAGCCAATCGCGAGCTCTAGACTCTAAGCTAAGAGTGCCGCAAACGAATTTCTTACAGCTAAGAAGATTTCCTAGCAGAATACTATACTGCCCAGGCTATAGCAAACTCAGCAAACCGCTTGAGCTCGTAGCGGAAGCTGCCGTGGGAAATTCAAACCTCTGAGTAAGAATTCCAATCTGAGTAATATGCAGAGCAGTCAGTACCATACTCAGTAAAACGTTTGAGCTCGTAGCGGAAGCTGCTGTAGGAAATTCGCACCCTGAATCGAACGATTCTTACTACAGAGTGCGCTGCTGACAGCCTGCAGCTTGAAGGATCGATCCCTACTTCATGTAAAATTTTGTTACTGCGGCCGTAGCGACTTTGGTCTGTACGTGCCCACTGGATCGACTGGGTGCCTTATGGATGGCACGCACCAATACAAGTAAAAAAATCGCACGCACACATGTAACGAACAGTGATGGCATCTATTTTCCGGAAAAATAGGACAAAACGACCAAAGAGAACAGGAGCAAAAGGCTGAAAAAATAAAAAATAGGACAGAAAGTAGGACAAAAAATGTGGTTTATATAATTTAACAGATTGAGTGTATCCTCGATTATTTCCGCCTTGGACTTTGCTTTTAAATTATATGTCGCCACGGCTACAATTAGCTTTACGTATTTGCCAGGTAATAAATTGAATTTTTAGAAAATTAAATATACAAATAATTTAATAAATAAATAATAATTGTCGAAAAAGCATTTATCGTCTCCATCTAGACGATTCCTGAGTTTAGTTTTTATCAAACTTCCTTAGCTAAGAACCCTCTGACCATGGCAATGAAAGAAGATTGAAAATCACCAGTTCTGGAAAAGGGTTATTGCCTGCAGTCTCGATATTTTTTTCGGACCAAAACTTTCACTTATTTTCAACATTCACCAATTTTAAAAGGTGAATGTTGGCATATTTTTAAACTATTTTTGTCTTTTATCATTACCAATTCCGAATATTTCAAAATTTTGGCAGCATAGAATCATTTTTAGATGGTAGAGAACGTATCTTAAAAAGTCCAGATTTTCGGATAGAGGATGTTTGAGATTTTTCCCGGCTGAAGCAGTTAAAAATAGGACAAATCCATCCGAAAAAGGCCAAATTGGCATCGCTGGTAACGAACTTTTTTTTTAGTTCAATGTGCCCATCACGAACTCGGCGAGCAATCCTCTGAGTCGGGCTGCAGAAAATTGGTACATTTTTCTGCGGAATATTTCCTTTTGGTAACCTCACGCAGGGACTACCAACTTGTAAGAATTGAATTGACTAATTTCCATAATAATATTTGTTTTTCATATAGCTTTGAATTTGTTTTTTCTTAATATTAACGAATTTAGGGTTTTTTTTAAATTATTTAATTTAATTTTTTTAATTAAATTGCAGAACAAAAAAGAATATATACATATAGTTAGAAGGAATAGTTAGTTATGAGGAATTTACATAAGGCATAAAGGGTAGATAGAGTTGGGCCCAGAAGATCAATCGGTACTACCGCGAGGTATTGCTTCGCTCGATCCTGGGCGGGCTTAGTTTGCCCCTCCTTCCTTCCGCCTGCGCTCCCTATCCAACTGTCGAAGCGTTGTTGACACTTTCGTGGCGAATGTGCAGGCCGCTGAGCAGCACTCCTCCCTCTGTTACCTAAGGCTTCAAGTTCAAGTTCGCTTCTTTCGCTGGTGAATCTTCTGCACTCCACCAGGATGTGCTCGGCGGTTTTCTCCACCACTGGGTAACACCATAGGCAGTAGGGGTCGTCTTCATGCCTAAATCTGTGGAGATAGCCCTTGAAGCACCCATGGCCGCTCAGGAGCTGGGTCAAGTGGAAATTGACGAAGCCAAATTTCCGGTTTATCCATGTAGCCAGGTTCGGGATGAGGCGGTACGTCCACCGGCCCTTTGTAGATGCGTCCCACCTAGTTTGCCACTTCCTCAGACTCTCTACTCTCGCCGCTTTTGCAATTGGTTGATGCTCTGTAGAGGCGCCACTGAGCTTCTCCGTGTAGACATATGCTCTCTCCTTGGCCAGAAGGTCAAGTGGCACCATACTTGCCATGACGAGCGCCGCATCCCCGGACACAGTCCGAAAACCGCTACATACGCGGAGTGCTCCGAGCCTGTACGTTGTCTGCAGTCCTTTCCTGTACGACTTGACTTCCATCGCTTTTGCCCAAACCGGGGCGCCATATAGCATAGTTGCTTTAACTACGTTTTGGAGCAGCAGCCTGCGGCTCTGTTTGGGCCCTCGTGTGTTGAGCATAATGCGGTTAAGTGCCTGACCAATCACTGCCGCTTTTTTCCCGACTTGTTCTAGATGCTCTCTATAACTGAGTCTCGTGTTTATCCACACCCCAAGATAGCGAATGGCCCTGGAAGATGTGATGGTCATCCCGTCCATGCGTATGCGTGCCACCTCGACGATCTTACGGCTGTTGATTAATACCGCTTCAGTTTTTTGGTCGGCAAGTTGCAGGCCCACTGAGACCAGCCAGTCCTTGATTGCTGCTGCCGATGCGCTGCATAGCAGCTCCGCCTGGCTGAGGTGATTTGCAACCACAACGAGCGCAACGTCGTCTGCAAAGCCCACTATTGTTGCTCTCTCTGGCAGCTGGAGTCGAAGTATGCCGTCGTACATAACATTCCATAGCAGTGGGCCAAGTACGGAGCCTTGTGGTACTCCTCCTGTCACCATGAATGCACGTTTTCCTGCAGCCGTGTCGTATTTGAGAATTCGATTTCTAAAATAATCCGTTATGATGCTCAATAGGTAGCTCGGCGTATTAAATCTTCTTAATGACTCAAGGATGCAATCCCACTTTGCTGAATTAAAAGCATTTTTGATATCCAGCGTCATGACAAGGCAGTACTCCTTGGTTCCCCCGCGCCATCTGCTGCCTTCAATTGCTCTCCCAGCCAGTACTTTCCATTGGCTTGGAAAAACTGCTTGCCTGATGCAGTTTCCAAACACCTTGCAAAAAAGTTCTGGGCGTAGTGTCATTGCCAGTTTCAGCGCTCTGTTCGGGATTGCATCTGGGCCCGATGCCTTCGAGTCCCGGATGATACTCGCAGCTTTCAGCGTTTCCTATATTGTCACTTCAGGGGCTTCGTGCTGCACGGGTGCAGTACCTTCCACTTGTATATGCGAGGTGCCTGGGAACAGCGCTTCGACTATACCTAACATTTTTGACTCCTCCATGGTAGCCGTGGACTTCAATGTTTTGAGCTTCTTTAATGCAATTTTGTAGGCAAGCCCCAAAATATCTTTATCAGCGTCGTCGCAAAGCTCCTTCTTAATGCTCTCCTCATTTCACCATACTCCAGCCTTTTTGACAGGTCAGGTCTTCTCCTAGAGCGCTGCTGCATCCTTCTGTCAGTTATGCATCTGCGCCTAGCCTCTGCAATTTCCGCCGTCCACCAATAAACCGGCTCGTGGTGTCGTCTGAATCCCTTTCTTTGAACCATGCTGGCGTCGCAGGCTCTTTCCATAGCCTGCAGCAAAAGTGCAGCGCTGTGTTCAGCATTTCTGCCGATGCTGGGAGCATGAAACGATCCTGTAAAAAGCCCTGAGTTAAAGGTGGCTACCCTATAAGCTTTCTCAGGCAGCGCTGGCGTTGTTGTTGGCGGGCGTTGTTGTTGGAAGGTCAAGGATGATTGCATTGTGGTCGCTTGTGGTATACGCGTCCTTGACAGCCCAACGAGATTGGCGCCACAGTGAGCAGCTAACGAACGTGAGATCAATGATGGATCCCACTCCGGCTTTGCTGAAGGTATGTTTCCCGCCGCTGTTTAGTAGCGCAACATCTAATGATGCAAAAACTTCCAGAATTTAGGGTGCACTTTCCTATGTGCAACGTTATTGCCAATTTATTTAAGCATTTGTATTAACCATATACTTTTTAACATGACAAATAAAGAGAGATGTGTATTCTGCCTTCAGACTTTATTCAAACATCACTGGATTATATTCATGTTCGTACTGGCAGAAAAATACCCATGCAATCAGCTGACTATGGATGCGGCAATCGTAATGAAAACACTATTCGGATTTTTCCGAAAAATCCCAACTAGTGTAATTTCACTGTTACCATTTTATAAATGCGTTGTTCATCCAACACGCGTTCAAATAGCACTACTGCACAAAAGACACTTTTATAGAAATACACAAAAAAATGGGTTGCCAACGTAATACTGAATTTACACTAGTTGGGATTATTCGGTTGCGTAAGGGGTCCACATTTGGTGCAAATCGGACTACTATATCATATACGCTGCATTAGGAACGATCTAACACTTTTTGTAAAAATCTTACGGCTTATACCGGCTTACGGCTTATACCGCAAGGGTATAAGCGTGGCAAAGTTAGCTTGCGCTATATTTAGACACAGTACTTTAAAAAAGTACAAATGGGTCTATTAAGTTTGTGCAAAAAAAAAATGTGCGTAACAGGCAGAAGGAGGCGTGGCAGACCCCATAAAGTATATATTCACACCAAATTTGGTTTGAAAACTTCTAATATTTGCACATACATATAATATACACTATGATCCAAACCAGTCCAGAAAATTTCATTCCAATCGGATGATAAACGCGAAAGTTATTCAACTAACAATGTTATGGGCAAAAGGAAGAAGAAGAGACGCTAGCGACCTCTGTGTATATTAACTTCGTAGTGGCGCCATCTATTGTTTGGTACGCATTATTGAAGAACAATCAATAGTGAACGCTTTGCACTCAAAAAGTACTGGGTCTCCTACTGGCGAGCTTGCTCCACTGTAGCTTACTGCATTTTTTAAAATTAATTTTAAAGAATTATAAAAGATTTTTATCTTATTTACAAATTGTTTTCATAGAATTTGACACGATAGAAATGTATTGGAAACTTGAATTATATCAAAGATGCTCGCTACAGTAAATAGAACTAAAATATTAATATAAATTCACTTATAAGTATTAAAATACTAAAAGATATTTTGCTATAGATATATACATAAGTTGTAAAAAATTTGTAAAATTAAGAAACTTTGGATATAATTCTATCCCAAAGATGAAAAATGTTTACAAAAAATACACAAAAATATCAACATGAAAAAATTGTACACGTTGGAAGAACTCTAGTACCGAAGCAAATTAACTAAATGAAAAAGGAAAGTTAGGTCTGTAAGTTTAAAAAAATTCTCTACCTAATTGCATTTCACTTTTTGTCAGATTCCAACTCGTGAGATTTGAAGTTAGAGTTTAAAGTTAGAGGAAACATGAACCTCGAAGCTTAATAGGTTAACCGTGGACATCGTCATTTTTTATTAAAATATAAGGGATAAATTGAATGATCTGCGTGGGGCCAGAAAAATAAGCGTATACATGCTGAAATGGCCAACACAACAACAAAATTAATTTAAAAATATAGCGCAAGCTAACTTTGGCGAGCCAAAGTTTGGATACCCTTGCAGAGACTTGCATAAGCCGTCCGATTTTTTACAAAATTTGTTAGATGTTGATTTCGAACCGATTGTTCATATGGCAGCTACATGATATAGTAATCCGATTTGCACCAAATTTGGTCAGGCTGTTTGAAACTGAAACTGAAACTGTACCAAGCACACAATGTGTGAGTTAAGTTAAGGTATTTTAAGAAACAAAATAGTTCTTCATACTAAATTTTGATTTCGAACCGATCGTTCCTATGGCAGCTATATGGTATAGTTGTCCGATTTAAACCAAATTTGGTAAGGATGTATGAAACTCTATCAAATACAAAATCTGTGAGGAGTTTGGTTGAGATATCTTGAGAAACAAAACAGTTTTCATAATAAATATTGATTTCGAACCGATCGTTCCTATGACAACTATATGATATAGTGATCCGGTCCGGCCGGTTCCGACATATGTACTGCGTGGCCTCTGTGAGGCCTCCTTCAATGCGTTACACATTTCGTGACAAAATTATAATACCCTCTGCAAGGGTATAAAAACTACAACAGACCGTCAAAAAATCATGATAAATCTGGGAGTATCCAGGAAAAAAACTTGTGACTTTTAGAGACAATGGTACAAAGTTAAAAATTACCGAAAATTTATTCGATTACAATATATAAATTACCTTAACAAATTAAACGTTAATAAAATAAAAGGTTTGAATATCCGCGCCAAGCGATGAACTAGAAACTGACACTTTACAGCACTGCTCTAGGCACTATAAGGCACTGCTCTAGGCAGTACTATGGCTGTCTCGCTCTAACACATTGAAAAGAGCAGCTGGCACGCTGAGCAGTTTGTAAGGGAATCGGTCAACTTTGAACACCAATATCTCGAGAGCCAAGCCGAAAATCAAAAAAGTTTATTTAATTCTTTCATTTTATTTCGACGTGTACTACCGGAATACGTTTTCAGATCTTGGCGCCCCAGTTGCCGCAATCTTGCCAAAACATCAAATGGTAAACATACCAAAATTTCAAATAATAAATACTAGAATATATGTAGTTTAACTTAAATGTATTTTTATTTTTCACTTTTAATGCTAAAATTATATGTTCTAAGGCTAAAATATATGTATGTAGGTATATAGTAAATTGTTGTACGAACGCTTTGCGTGCAATGTGTTTGCCCATAAATTCTGGTTCAATACAAAAATCACAGCAATTCTTAGCATAATCTATGATATTGAACTACAATCGATATGCGAATTTCTTATCAAGTTTTCATTATAATTTGCTTTTATTCATATTTAAACTCAAATTATATTTGGCACCTCATGGAGGTGACTTGTTAACTTATACATATATAGCGAACAAAACTTACAAACTGCTTAAACTCTCTAGATTTTTACTTTTGTTAAAAGTCAGGGCTAATTAGAGCTGTTTTATTATATACAGTGGATATATGCATGTATGTTTGTGTCTTATCTTTTTGGGGAACAACTATAATCGGTATTTATTTTTGATTTTTTTTAAGCTATCACAGTAATAAAAACAGCACTTGTCTTTCAAATTAGATACACAATATAAAATGCTATATTAAACCAAAGGGGCAATGCCGATGCCCAACCGAACTAGCACACTAAAATGCACTTGCAAATATGCAGATTTGCACATACATATGTATATCATCATATGGATACCAAAAACCTAAATAATAAAGTGGTCACATAATTCTACACGTGCTTCGTTGTCGCAATCCCGCCAAATTGCTCGGGATGTGCATGGGGTGTCCAACAGTTTCTGGAGATGTTGACTGATGGAGTTGTCGAATCGAAGACACTGCTGGTCAAACTAACGCTCAGCTGTAATCGCAAATGGAAAAAATAAAGTTAAAAGCCTAATATGAAAATATAGAAATTAATTAATATATATGATAAATTAATATAACAATGCTATCAACGGCAAAGTGTATGTAAATTAAAAAAAAAACCGTTGTATACCCCGAAAACGAGTTTGGCGTATAATGCGCTCGTAAATTTGATCATAAACAATAACACGACGTAATGAACTCTCGCTTTCAGTTAAGTTAGACAGCTTGGCGTCGACTTCCTTAAAGTTCACTGTGCTGGCGACATTTGATCGTTGGAACAGCGTTTAAACGGATACCGAGTGGGTTTGGGTTAAAAAAAAACAAATTATATATGATAGCTGGCTAATTTTTTTACCTGTTGCTTCGGTCGTGTGTTGCACTGACCGACTTCATCCAAATCCAAATTGTGCTCATTGAAGCAACCTATGCAGATAACATGTTCATCACCAGGTTCAACTTCTGTGCATGAACTAGATGTGGTAGAGTTGCGACTGAGAGTGACAGTGTCACTACCATTGCCCTCATCGCTGCTTTCCGCATCGGAAAGTGCTGGCTCCAGCTCCAAGGCATATGTAGATTGACGACGCTCGTGATAGGTCTCGTCACCACTGTTGACGCGTTCTATGACATTGTTTTTCGTAGCAGGAACATCGTCCAGCAGCTTGAGCTCACAAGAATTATATACCTGATTGCCACCTACAATGTTGGACATGCTGCCCGTAAGATTTTGCAGCAAATTAGCACGTGCATATTTTCCATCCGAAATGGTCGCCTGACGTGCAAAGCTGGACATGTCTATTGTGGCACGAGTTATGGCATACACCAGCAAACATACACCCAAAAGTAGTGCACCCCAGAAGCCTAAGGGATTGACCAGCGGCAAGATATTCAGGTAGAAATTAAAGCGTGTGTCCAGCGTATCAGGCAGTTTAGGCATCATCTGAAAGAGTTCAAAATATACATTTAGATCTGTAGTTCGTAATTCAACACTTCTTTCTACTTACAATTTCGAACCAAAGCATGGGAGCGGTCAGATGACTAAATTGTGAAACTTGTTGGTAATTTTGCAGGTCCTTGAAATGCATATTGATTTGTACTTTTACGGACAACGATAGTGGCAGACCAGATTCCTGAAATGCACAAATAAGAAATTAATTTATGAACTACCTTGTAGTAAGGTCTTATTGATGTTGCCAAGTTCGACTCCATTCTGGCTGCACTTGGCTTAATTTACTTTAATTGTTCAGCTTAAATATAGGCCTGGTAATGCCAGTTGTCCTTCAGCTATATTTAGTTTTGAAATATTTCGCGAAATTCGCATTTTTTTTGTTTGTTATAAAACTGGTAATACTTGAGATGGAATTGCTACTGTTGACTAAATAGTTGATTTGACGTTCGCTTGGTAATTGATGTTTTAAGGTTGCAATTGATTTTGCTTTGAAAAAAAATTTAGCGGGCGGTCGCAAGTGTTGTCAGGTAGAACAACAACGAGGATTTTTGTTTCTGTCAAAGTTTGGTTACCCTTGCAGACGTATAAGACACACATTTTTTTTTAGACCCAGTACTTTAAAAAACTACAAATGGTTCCATTAAGTTTGTGCAAAAAAAATTTGCGTAACAGGCAGAAGAAGGCGTGGCAGACCCCATAAAGTATATATATTCTTGATCAGCCGAGTCGATATAGCCATGTCCATGCTAATCTATATCTTGCATTGATCAAGTTTGTTTTAGAATTTTGCCACGACCCCGTAAATTTTAAACAAAATTTCAAAGTCGCATTACGAAAGTACCTTTATTGCTAGCAATATGATTTTTGGCACACATGATAAACTCTATAGTCCAATCCTGTCCTGAAGTTTTATCCGGATATGATAATAAACGGATAGTATACGGCTGTTCGAAATTTCGAAAATATGTACACCTAGATTTCAGAGACTATAAAAGCTAGAGAGACCAAATTTGGCACGTAGGTTAATCTATATCTCCCATTGATCAAGTTTGTTTTACATTGTTTCAACGCCCCCATCCGCCCGCGGAAAATGATATATAAAATTTTAAAGTCGAATTACAATAGCCCTTTAATGCTAGCGCCTTGATTATTGGTATGTATAATAAACATTATGGCTCAAATCTGTCAAAACTGTCGAATCGGCTGATAAATGCGGAAGTTATTCAACTTACAATGTTACGGGTAAAAGGAAGAAGAAGAGACGCTAGTGACCTCTGTGTTTATTAACTTATCTTCGTAGTGGCGCCATCTATTGTAGCGTACGCAACATTGAAGAATAATCTATAGTGAACGCTTTGCACTCAAAGAGTACTGGGTCTCCTACTGTCGAGCTTGCTCCACTGTAGCTTACTGCATTTTTTTTGTTACAAAATTTAATAGGATGCGTAAGACACTGAATATTAATAATATTAAAGTATATTTCAGATATCTTACATCCGAAAAGTTTTTATTATTAACCGATCGTTCCTATGGCAGCTATATGATATAGTAGTACGATTTGCAGCAAATTATGTCGAGCTGTTTGAAACTATACCAAACACACAATCTGTTAGTTTCGTTGAGATATCTTAAGAAACAAAAAAGTTGTTTATGCCTATTGTTGGTTTGAACCGATCGTTCATATGGCAGCTATTTAATATAGTGATTAATATCCGATCCGGCCGATTCTGACAACTTTACTGTGTGCATCAAAAAGCCGGACCTGTATCAAGTTTTATAAAAAAACTTCAAAACTGAGAGACTAGTTTGCATAGAAACAGACAGACTGACAAACAGACGGACAGACAGACAGACATGGCTCTATCGACTCAGCCGTCGTCCTGATCAAGAATATACATACTTTATGGGGTCTGTGAGGCCTCCTTCAATGCGTTACACATTTCGTGACAAAATTATAATACTCTCTGCATGGGTAGTAGTAAGGATCGACCTTTTTATTTCTTCAATAGTATTTAGAGTATTTAGCTGTCTCGAGGTCTTGAGAATGTTGTGGACCGATTGTGGGTTATGATCAAGAAGTATCGGATTGTGTACCGGTGATCGGTAGGCTTTATAAATGAAATTATTTCTTAAATTTGTCATTTTGAAATTCAAGAACAAAACAATTTCATCTGTGCAGCAATCAAATTTAAAGTTACAACAATCAAATTTAAAGAAGCACTCAGCCTGGGAATTAACTGATTAATGCATTTCAATAAAATACCGTTAATATTATTAACTTTTTGCTATACAAAATATGTATCGTATTTATTTATATACATATATGTATTTTGCTTTAAGGAAAAATAATTTAATCGTGACTAGCCGTGTTTACGGTTAACATAATTAGCCGGAAATGTAAATATTCAAAGCTTAAGTCGATATTAAATTAAATAATCTACGATCAACTTCCACGCGATCTCAGTCAAGTGGAAGGTTAGATATTATCAACAGACGACGGCAGTTACTAACAGTAACAACAACAACACTTAACTAAATATTTTGAACAAGTGAATTATAACACTTAATGTAAACTTTTAGTTAGGCATTGTCTATATTTTTGTACGTTAAACTAATTGTTTTACAGATGTTGATGTTGTTTTTCAGCGTTGATTGACAATTGAAAGTTGCCGCTATTAATGCGAAATTATTAACAAGAGCAACGGAAAAAGCAACAAGGTGATTTTTTGTGAAGTACACAGACATCCAAGGTTACTTACCGGTTGTATGACAAATGCTGTTGAGTGCTTTGCAGGATCAGGCTCCATGCCAGTAACATTCTCTACAAGGCCGACATCGCCATTCATAAAGTGTGGAAAGCTGAGAGAGATGGGGAAACCGTAATAACAGTCTGTGACGTCAATCAAACCAACCGGCTGACAATCGCCTAGAAGCAGGAGCAAGTGAGAGAGAAATTGCTATATTAATGCATTAGCGTAAGATACTATTTTGTAGAGGTTAAAGTAATGGAAAAGTTGCTTATCGATTGTATTCGAATTACATTAAGATCTACTTTTGAGGCAATCAATTGCGTGTAAAATATTCTGTCGCGCAGTTTATCGTATAGCAAATACTTTCATTTGAATTATTGTTGTGTTGACTTTAAACACAATAAATGCTTTGTACACTTATCATTAGAAAAAATTCATTAAGCAATTTCGACGGTACTTGTACTTTTGGGAAAGAGCAAGTAGTGTTGAAAAGCGTTGATCTGGTCAGGACATAAAGGAACCTACATACCCAGTTTGGTGTTTCTAGCTTCATATAGTCTCTGAGATCCAGGTGTTCATATGTTTGTATGTATGTATTGTCCGATCAAGATGAAATTATATTTTCAATAACTCATAGCAGTAGCTTTTAATGTGCTCTTGTTAATCGACTTTAAAATTTGATTTTCAATTTGCGGGGGTGGAAAGGGCATTATATTAATGAACCTACATACCAAGTTTTGTGTCTTTAGCTCTTACAGTTTTTGAGATCTGGTATTCAAAAAAGGGACAGACAGACAGACGGACATGGCTGTTGATGCTGATCAAGAATGTATATACTTTATGGGGTCCACCACGCCTCCTTCTGCCTTTTTGCACAAACTTAATAGACTTTTGTACTTTTTTAAAGTACATGGTCTAATAAGTATTGTGTTGTCGTCAGCGTCACAGTGTCTGTGGAATCTTTTGTAGAATACCATATGAACAACATAAAACCTAGCTCACAGACTTGAAGATTGTTTTCCATTCAAACTTGCAAATTTAAAACTATGGGGGTTTTTTTTAATTTTTAAAAAGGCAGCAGCCGGCAACTTTTAAAAAACAAGAATTTTTTGCTCTTTGTACTATGTAATTAAGTAAACTGGCGCCGGCCGTAAAAATTGAGACGTAGGTCGCTCGATGTTGTTTGGACCCGACCAGAATTTCTATAATGTTTTGCAATAACTTAACAAGTAAAATCAACAAGGGTAATTAAAGTATAACGGGTTGCGTATAAACATTTATGGCCTGTTTTTAATACTGAAAATTACGATCTTCTTCGATTAATAAATTTACTAAATATAACGCAAGCTATCTTTGGAGCGCTAAAAGATTGTTTTTCAACGTTGCGTACCAAAAATTTCAATAGATGGCGCCACCATGAAGATAGCTGATGAACACAGGGGTTGCTACTACAATGCGTTATACCGCTAGCGTTTCTTCTTCTCCCTTTTGCTCGAAGCTGTGTAATATTGTTAGTTGAATAACTTCCGCGTTTATTATTCGATTGGAATGAAATTTTCAGAACAGATTCGGACAATAGTGTATATTGCCTCGAAGTTTCGACACGTGCTCTTGTAAATAGACATTTATTGTATTAGTTTTTCACATTTCGAGGGCGGAAAGGGCGCGGTAAAATGGCTATATCGACTCAGCACAAGAATATATGTATATATAAACTTATGGGGTCTGCCACGCCTTCTTTAATGTGTGACACAATTGTGACAAAATTATAATACCCTCTGCAAGGGTATACAAATTTGACTTACCCCTTCGGCAGAAACACTTGTTGGCCTTTTTGATAGCCCCATTATCAAAGGCATTGTCTTCGAAAACATAATTATAACCTTTAAGGCTGCCAAAAGTGCGCTCCTCACCAACTCGGTACTGCAAAATATGAATGGTTCATCCGGTTTGCTTATCATAATTCTTTCCTTTTTACTTACTAAATTGATGGGCCTGCACATGCTCTTTCTGAAAAACTTTACAGTATCGTTGGGTTTTATGAAGCTCATGAACTTGGTACCATCGGAGGCATACTCAATGTTACTGCAATGATCGCCATCCCATTGAGGCAAAGTCTTCTCTCCACGATATGTGTCATATAGTCCCGATATAGCTGGATTCGGCACGCCCGTATAAAACGTCTCAAAATCAGTTGAGAAGTCATACATGCGATCAATTAATCCAACCTTTTCGAACGATATCCAATTCGGCAAGAACGTGTTGCCCAATGTGGCAAGCGCAGATGGAAAACCAAACATAAACTCCTTAGCTGTCATTCTTACAATAGGCTCAGATTTTGTGCTTGCGAAGAGTCCTTGCAATGGCAGACGAACAAAGAAGTAATTATGATTGGCAGTCAGATGAGAGATGGCCTTGAAACAGGATTGAAGACAGTTTTATTAAAACTATATTTAAGAAAAACAATTATATTCTAAAAAGAAGCCCATACAAATTCAATAGTTTATGTGTACAGGTCTTTATTTATATAGTGTCAGCTTTAGGTGCTTATTATTGCCGTCATAACAGTCAATAAATGAAACACTTAATGAACTATAATTACATATTTCCTGTGTTGCATGTAACACTAGTAGTTCCTAGTTAACTAATTTCTGGATAATTAACAGACTGACATACTCTTGACAGTCTGGGGCAAATGCATTATTCATAATTTTGGGGCCTTACCCGGATACGATGGAAACTTAATTAAATTGCGTTGAGCACGTGTGTTCTGGTTTAAGTAACTTTTCTGAAAATTGACAATTTCACCACTTTTTGATTAAGGCTGATTATTTTGCATAAATTAAGCAAGTTAGTTATGTTGCTACCAGTCTTAATTTATATACTTTTAACTGAAACATCATAAAGCTAACAATAAATTATAGTTATACATACACGAGTAAGTATATACAATGTACATGCATGCACGCATATGTGAATATCTTGATTGAATGTTAAATTGATGTGTAATTTGTTTACGATATCAAATGCGAAATCGTCATTATTCAGTGAAACTTGCTGACAAAAACAGGCACGCCCACAGACGGCAACAATTTTTATTGTAATCTATATACATTTTGACATAGCTTACATTCGACTACAAGTCTATTTTATCAAGTACTGTTGTACTCTACGGCTCGAAAAAAATTTTGAAAATAAAGTGCATATGAATAACTGTAAAGTTGCTTAATAATTTGCCTATTTTCTTTTGCAATTTTTTTTTGCTGATAAGAATGCAAGCACACCTCGAATTTTGCATGGCATAAGTATTTTGACAAACTTTTCTAGTTCAAAATTCTAAAGTAATCAATTTTGGTATAATTTTTATTTAAAGTAATTTTGTGTCGTAGATTTAAATATTTTTTTTGTCCGATCAATAGTTTTCGAGATAAAAATGGCAAGTTTTACAGGAAAAAGCTTAATTTTTCTTTTTTTAATTTAAAAAAATATAGCGCAAGCTATCTTTGACGCGCCAAAGTTTGGATACCCTTGCAGTGCCCTGTGTAAGCCGTCAGATTTTTTACAAAATTTGTTAAATGTTGATTTCAAACCGATCGTTCATATGGCAGCTATATGATATAGTAGTCCGATTTACACCAAATTGGGTCAGCCTGTTTAAAACTTAATCAGACACATAATGTGTTTATTTGGTTGAGATATCTTGAAAAACAAAAAAAAGGAACGATCGAAAACAACATTTAGTATGAAAAACTTTTTTGTTTCTCAAAATATCTCAACCAAATATACACATTGTGTGTTTGATTAAGTTTTAAACAGGCTGACCAAATTTGGTGTAAGTCGGACTACTATAGCATATAGCTGCCATAGGAACGATCGGTTCGAAATCAACATTTAACAAATTTTGTAAAAAGTCTGACGGCTTACACAGGGCACTGCAAGGGTATCCAAACTTTGCCACGCCAAAGTTAGCTTGCGCTATATTTTTCTAATGGACTTTGGCTCTCTAAACACGAAAATGGCACATTTGTGAGTTTTAGCGATCTTTTTAATTGTTTATATTTATTTAAATGGTTTAGCTGACTCGAGGTCGAAAGTTAGATAATTATGTCGATATGACATGATTCTCTATTCATGATTAACAATGTTTGTTTGACAACAAATGTGGCACTTAAAATTTTTTTCATGGAAGCGTTTTCGAAATATTATTTTTTTCTGAATTTTCGAAGTTGCTCCAACATTTTTGAATATATATCCATTTCTAATTACCGATTTGGCCAAACAAGCACTTAAATTAAAGGTAAGTAAATCCCCTACTACTTTCATTCATTCATAGTATTAAGATCAGTTCAGTAGTTTATAAGCTATCAAATTTTATATGTTTAAAAATACGGTGTTTTTGGGATTTGTTATGTTAGAAAGCTCACATATCGTCCTTGAAAAATTAGAAATCTCATAACTAAAAATTTTCTTTTAGGTTTCACGTAAAATTTGTAATGTTTCGAAAACATAAGCTATTATTGATGCAAATCCAACAATAAATGGCGAAGTGATGCGTATTTCAGTGAAAGACTAATGTTTTATTTGCATCTGATTGTTTCTATGGCAGCTATATGATATAGTACTATGTACATAATCTGTGAATTTGGTTGAGGTAGCTCAAAAAACAACAAAGCTCTTCATACCAAAAACTGTTTGTCTCAACTGATTCACTGACTGATTACGCTGTAGCCGAAACGGTTTAAGATATCGATCTGAAAATTTTAGATTACGTATTTGGTGTCGAATTGGACATGCTGTGAAAATTTGGTCAGATCGGTTGATTAGAAATGGATATATATTCAAAAATGTTGAAGTAACTTCGAAAATTCGGAAAAAAATTAATATTTCGAAAACGCTTCCATGAAAAAAATGTTAAGTGCCATTTTTGAGTTTAGCGAGCCAAAGTCCATAAGAAAAATATAGCCCAAGCTAACTTTGGCGAGCCAAAGTTTGGATACCCTTGCAGAGATTTGCATAAGCCGTCCGATTTTTTACAAAATTTGTTAGATGTTGATTTCGAACCGATCGTTCCTATGGCAGCTATATGATATAGTTATCCGATCCGACCGGTTCCGACATATGTACTGCGTGCAGCTAAAAGACGGACCTGTACCAAGTTTCATCAAGATAGCTTCAAAACTGAGAGACTAGTTTGCATAGAAACAGACAGACAGACGGACAGACGGACATGGCTATATCGACTCGGCTCGTCGCCCTGATCAAGAATATATATACTTAATGGGATCTGTGAGGCTTCCTTCAATGCGTTACACATTTCGTGACAAAATTATAATACCCTCTGCAAGGGTATAAAAATACTTTGATTCACTTTGCATTTTTGCTGTAAACTAGTGTTAGTTAAGAATTTTGAACTAGAAAAGTTTGTCAAAATACTAATGCCATGCAAAATTCGAGGTGTGCTTGCATTCTCATCACCAGAAAAAAAATTACAAAAGATAATAGGCAAATTATTAAGCAAATTTACAGTTATTCATATGCACTTTATTTTGAAATTTTTTTTCGAGCCGTAGAGTACAACAGTACTTGGTAAAATAGACTTGTAGTCGAACGTAATCTATGTCAAAATAAATATGCCGCCAAGTGTAATTAAAACTCTTTGCCCTAATTGACTGACTGATCATGCTGTAAGCCAAACGGCTTAAGATATCGAGCTGAAATTTTTACACAACATAGCTGAGACATAATTATCGTGCAATGAGACGGGATTTTTTTATATTCCCACAGGAAGGGGAATATAAATGGAGGTTAAAAGTCAAAATTGCTTAGCATGAAATTTTGTATTGTTTTCTGAGCTATCTCAACCAAACTCACAGATTATGTATTTCTTACTCACTGTTACATTCTGTGAAAATTTGGTAAACATCGGATGACTATAACAGTGGCTTTTGATGCTATTAATAAGAAATCAAAAGCAGTGGGGTAGGGGGTACGATTCATTGGTGTTGCGACTTTCAATTGCAGCGAAAACTTTAAAACAGCGAGCAGCGAAAATTTTAATTCTATAAATTATATAAATTACTATTATTTAAAGTCCAATTGCAGGGAAAAATTGAATTTACATTTCCCGCTCTCTTACAATAGATGATATATGTAAGGTCTGGCTATAGCTTTGAGAAGTGTTCCTTATTTTCACTCCACATTTCTCCCCGAGATTTTAGCGAGCGGAGAGAGCAGGGGGCAAGCCCCCTAGTAATAAATAAAGCAACAACGCCAACTTCAACAACAAAACAGAGATTGTACGGTTTCCTTGGCGTCAAGATCTGATGATGGATTTTAGTAGACCTCATCAAAATAAGACGAAAAATTTAAATACACCTTTTCGATTTAGGGCTTGTTTTTTGATATTTCAGGGCTTAAATATGGACGATATCCACACAACCTGCTCAGCGTGGAAACCGTAGTATTGCCCAAAATCTGTATTTTTACTATTTGTTACATACTGAGAAAATTTGGTCAAGGTCGGATGACTATATCATATAACAGCCAAAGAAACAACTGAATTCAAAATATGGGGAATAAACTGCGTGGGGCCAGAAAAATATGCGTTTATATGCAGAAATGGTCAACTCAATAAGATAATGTGGCCTATATACATACGATCAAGGGCTCATTCCTCATGCCACAGTCTGTGAAACAAATTAGCTGCAACAATTACGTTATTGCAATATACTTACAATATATCTATTTTATTTAAAGTAAACAAAAAACAGCTGACGTCCCAACGACAAGTTGGCGGCCTTTTTATCGGTCTCGAGTCCAGTCTAAGCAACTTTCGCCATATGCTATCAGTTTTTGCTTAGCGGCGGCAGTGTATGAACGCTATAATCGTGTTTGTTCTTGTGCGTTTGTGTATACATAAGTATGTGCATATGTGACAATATGCAGATATGATCCGGAACGTGTTGAAGGACGAACTCAATCAATGAAGACCATAAACTTCAACTGATGAGTATCAAGTTAAATGAATTAAAAAATGTGTGCCCCAGGATGGTCCATTGACAACTAGATACCTTGCTGACACTGTTGGCATTTCTATCGCTTCGGCTAACACAATTTTAAAAGATGTTTGGGTGTCCGAAAATTCAAATCTCGTTTGGTAGAAAACACACTCCATTTTTTTTAAAAGATTTTTTCAACAATTTTGCCATAAATAAGACCCAAGTCATCATTATTTTCCTCATTTACCACCATGTGACTTCTGGCTATTAAAAAAACTTAAAACACCTGTCCAAGGACACTATTTTGAAACGATACTGAAGCTTAAATCAAAATCGAAGAAGGTGCCAAAGGTCATTTCAGATAAGGACTTCTTACGATGTTTCCAGGATTGGGAAAAGGTCATGAAGAAAATATTTGAAAGGTGACGAAAATGATTTTAAGGAATAAGTAAATATTATAAGAGTTATAGCCACAGTCCGTTTTATGTATGTAAATTTGTGCACAGTAGTATATGAGCACCTAGATCTTAGAGATTATAAGGACACCAAACTTGGGGTAAAGGTTTCTCTATATCTTGACCAGATCAAGTTTTTTTTTAGAATTTTGCCAGGCGCTCTTCCGCTTCCGCATTTTGAGAAATCCATTTTTAAAATCGAATTTCAGAGTGCATTTGATTTCATCTCGTTGTTTTTGCAATTAACTTTCTTAATGGTTTCGCTAAAAAAAATTCAACGCAAGCTATCTTTGACGAGCCAAAGATTGTATACCCTTTTTGACATATGACAGGTTTATGATATACATAGTAGTCCGATTTTATCCCAATTTGGTCAGATTGTTTATAACGATACCAAACTCACAATCTCTAATTCTTATGACAGATACATATATGATATACATATATTTAGTAGTACCAGTTCTGGCATATGTTCTGTGTGCGGCAAAAAGACTGACAGTTACCTAGTTTCATGAAGACAGCTTAAAAACTGAGAGTCTAGTTTGTATAGAAACAGACTGACAGACAGGTGGACAAAATTATAATACCATCTGCTAAGGTATATACGCTTCTCTAAGTCGATTATAGTATTCTTGCTCTCAATTTATTTGTAGCTGTCGTCATGTGCGCGGCACGCTACACATATTATTATTTCTGTAGCTAGTTTGCCAATAACAATATAATGTGGAGTTATTTTCCACAAGAAAATTAGTATGAGATGTCGTGCAGTAGGTTGACTAAAAGCCGATGATTAGAGACTATCAAGATTAAACTATAATCTGTCATTTAGATTGCATTATATATGGGTTTGCAAACAAAGTTCGAAAATCAGTTAACTAACGAGCCGAAGGGTAATTATCTATTTTCGAGATTGTAAATTTCTCTTACTTAATTTTATATTAATAACATACGCAAACTGTTAAGCACGCATATTTCCGATTTTTATACCCTTACAGAGGGTATTATAATTTTGTCACGAAATGTGTAACGCATTGAAGGAAGCCTCACAGACCCCTCACAGACAGATATATTCTTGATCAGGGCAACGGGCTGAGTCGATATAGCCATGTCCGTCTGTCCGTCTGCTTCTATGCAAACTAGTCTCTCAGTTTTGAAGCTATCTTGATGAAACTTGGTAAAGATCCGTCTTTTTGCTGCACGCAGTACATATGTCGGAACCGGCCGGATCGGATAATTATATCATATAGCTGCCATAGGAACGATCGGTTGGAAATAAACATTTAGTATAAAAAACATTTTTTGTTTCTCAAGATATCTCAACCAAATAAACACATTGTGTGTTTGATTAAGTTTTAAACAGGCTGACCAAATTTGGTGTAAATCAGACTACTATATCATATAGCTGCCATAGGATCGATCGGTTCGAAATCAACATTTAACAAATTTTGTAAAAAATCTAACGGCTTACACAGGGCACTTCAAGGGTATTCAAACTTTGGCGCGCCAAAGTTAGCTTGCGCTTTATTCTAATTTGTTTTCACATTCCTGTCGCTGTTTGATGATGTCAGAATTCTTAGAAGGGAGTATATATGTACTAGTATTTCTATTACGTAATATGATTCTACTTACCAACATGGCTATATTCAGCATTATGACCTCGTCATCCTCACGACGACCTTCGGAAAGGTGCTCCTGCCAGACCAATGGATGACTAGGTGTGGTGGACATCGTATTGTTATCATTGAACGTAATATTCTCATGTGTCATAAGCTCTCTGTAAATTAATAAAGATAAAAATGAATATTGGAAGTATTCTAAAGGTTGATATGGGTCTTTGCAGACTTACTTATAAACGTAAGGTCCGACTTGCTCCACTTGTAGCTTTTCGCGACCCGCAAGAAACGCCTCTGAATTTGTAATATTGAATAAATATATTTTTATATACAAATCGACTGGTGGCTGGGCCCAAAGATTGAAGATTTCTCCACTATCGGCCATAACCAATTTCTGCAAGAAATTAAAAGATAATGAATAGAAATGTAGATTGTTTTAAATACGGATCGTTCAATGACATGCGAAATTGCAATGAACACCAAAAACGGATTAGATTTATGAATCGCCTCGTAGTCGTAAACTATGTACGGGCGCTACGTGTTAATATCGAAGGCCCCCGTAATTGGTAATTGCTTTACCATTTACCCTAAATGCTAAGGACGGCCGTTAAAAAGTTGTTTTTAGTTTTGGTTTATTGGACTCACCCATTTGAATATCAAATCGTAGGGTTGAAACACTTTAACTAGTACCGCCGTTGTTATAGCCAAAAATCCAATGGCCAGCAACAAAAAGGCACCTGCAAAATGAAAAAAATATAAGATACAATAAAAAGATGTTGATGTTGCGTTGACTACATATGTATATATAAATTTGCATATTTAAAATTATATGTTTTTCAACTTCGGCAAACGAACTTAATGCGTTTCAGCACATGTATTTGTTTATGGGACAAAATTTCAAATTTCAAGTCGACTTACAAGAGTAAGCTTAAAGCTACGCTGGGATAAACACTATACAGGGGTGCCACAGAAAAGACAACAAAGGACATTGTGAATAAAATTATTAATTGTTTACCGCAAATTTCAAATTTGTCGAAAATTGAAGTTAAGTTCAGGGCTTCCGAGTTCTGTTACTCCGAAAATGTGTCCGAAAAATGAATCAGTCACAGCGTTGAAGATACGCTAGAGTATAAAGCTTGCGGTGTGTTTGCGTTTGACCACTATTAGCCTTGTACTACTATTTGTTTTTACCACTATTCGCTTTTCACCACTATTTGCACTTTCCCACAAGTACAGGGTCTACCACTGTCGAGCTTGCTGCTTTGTAGCTTTATGTTTTGTTTTGTTTGCCCTTGCACTGAATTAGAAATTCGGTAAGGCGTGGAGCAATTGAAAAAAAAAATGTTTTAACGAATAGCATAACTAATTATTAACATATAACGAATTAAAGAGGATCACATGTGAGCTTATACTAGAGATAAATAGTTTAGCTTTGGAAAGCATTATGTCTGAACACGACATAGCCGAAACGGCTCATATCGGATCAAATCATGCGATTAACTCGTTAGATGATTGAGTACTTGCAGTATAGACATACAGTCGCGGCTTGTGAGTAGCAATAACTCGATGTTGCAAAAATTCGACTTAAGTTTTTCGCAATTCTACGACATATAATGTCACCGCTCCGTTGCATCGGGCTCTAGCTATGTATATATGGGTGTATACAAATATCTTCATTAAGACACCATCAATAGAAACAACAACAATCGAGCACAGTGCACTATGGGACATTTGACCCGTTTCTGAGGCCAAAACCTGTGTTCTGAAAGTCGCCAATCAAAAAACTTTTGAATGCAACGCGTTCACAACAGATTGATCTGTAATTTTGCTAACCAGAAATTCCAATAGTCGGCGCCACTACGAAGATATCAGCTGATAAACACAGAGGTCGCTACTGCAAAGCACGTGCTTTGAAATTACTTATATTGTTTTAAGCGCATTTTAAAAGTATCCAAAATTAATAAATTTAACAACAGTGAAAATTTTTGTAATGAGCTCTATTTAGTGTGGTTTGTACTATGTGTTTGTGAGTGTCAAATGTAGAAATCAGTCGTCTTGTTCCTATCATGAAGTAAAAGTGTAAGTCATCTAACAAATAAAATTTTTTCATCAATTCTCACTTTCGAAGAGACATTACTATAGTCAGAAAAGTCAAATTTTGAAATCGATATCACATAAAATGTATCGCACAAATAGTGTGATACCTGGTACTGATTACTGATTCTAATATATTTTGTATGTACTTTTAAATGACGAAGTAGTTAGGCAGTAGTATGCGGATTTAATAGCTATCATATAGTAGGCGGATTTGTACAAAAAGTATCGTGTCCATTCAGAAGGTACTGATTGGTGATCCATCACAAATAAAGGAGCGATTACTGATTGAATTATCTCCTGTATGCCCCCAGTGGTAGCACTGTCAGTTATCAGTTATAAGTGTAATCGCTGTGGTCAGCTGTTGGACTTGTCAACTTGTTTTTCTCCTCATCGTCAGTGTTATTGTTAGCCAGGTTACACTTTCCAAAAACTTGTCTATTTTGTGTTGCAAATATAGAAATTGTGCAAGTATGATGATTTTCCCAAGGAATAGAGGAACACTGCGTCCGACTATAGTGAATGTCATGCAATGTCGATAACAGTGCTTTGTTTGATTTTTAATGGGTTTACTATTGAAATGTACATACATAAGTGGTCCACTGATGATAGTGATAGAGTAAAATAACATACCAACATACAATTAATAAATTTATATATCGCTAAATGCTATACTCTTTATTAGGAACATACCAACTTTGTGATATGTATTCTTTTTACCATACAAGAAACTTAATATTTATTTTTTCTATAAGATGGAATATTTATAAGCTCATCGGTAAGAGATTGTATGTGAGAGAGAGAAAGAGACAGACAGACAGAAAGCTGATCTTGATCTTGAGCTTTGAGATTTTATTCCGTAGTGCACATCGACTTCGTTGTGACCTTGTTTTCTGTATATTTGCTGCCTTTTTTTATTGTCTCGTGCTTTTGTGGTCATCACATGCTGACATTGAACTTGTTCTTTGTGTCTTCTGTGTCTTTAAATCCTGTTGTGTAACCAGTTTGCAGGGGATTTTCCTTTCAACTTTAGGTGGCCAGCTGCATCAATCCATTGTAGAATGCACTATGTCTCCAACTTTTATAGTAGTTTTTTAAATGACCTTGACAAATAAAGTCTTACAAGAATATATTTATAGAAACGTGGGCTATAAAATCAACTACTTGTCAACTAAGTACTTATCTAGGCGTATCGACCAATTGAACGAACCAAGGACTGTAATCATTACAAGTTGTATTGTAAAAATTACAAAATAATAATTATTTTTTTATTTTAATTAATTTACTCACACAATAGTGATTTATATTTATATTGATTTATATTTTATAACTCAATCAATAATCAATCAGGGGTGCTACAGAAATTACTATTGAAATAGATTTCAGCTGTCAGCATTTCCGCGCGGAAATTTTTGAGGTGCCACAGATCTCCGAGTGATTTAATTTTATTTAGCATTTTCACAAACCTTTCCGAATTCGGCAGAAGTACAATTTCCCACAAATGTTTTCACAAATTGCACAATAAGTTAAAGTATTTTGCAGCAAAACTTGTTTTACCTCAAAAGAGATATTTTTTTGAATGCTTAAATAAAAGAAAACAGATGTGTTTCCATATAAATTTTTCCAAATTCCATTGAAGTAAAATTCAAGCGGAAGTGATTTCTGTGGCACCCCTGTAAGTTTCGATTATTCACAATATACTTTTTAACAAGAAAATAAAGAAAATGCCTTCAGAATTCATTATATTCATGTTGGTACTGGCAGCACAATTGTGAGTTTCCTCGCAAAAAATCCGAAAATTGATTCAATTGCGTTTGCCGCACTCAAAGTCAGCTGATTACTTGGGTACTTATAGTGAATTCTTGCGTAAGCTTTCACGCAACCGAAATATCTCAACAAGTGGAAATTCACTATAGGTCGCCAATTTTAAAAATATTTTAGATTTGTACCATAAACTAGTGTTATTTACAATCCCTGGTATGAACTGATTTCTAATAGCTTACACATCACTTGCCGGCGATCTTTCAACTGCTGTAAGTGTCGCAACTTCTCAAGAGAGAAGCGGCGATGCG
Source organism: Drosophila neotestacea (assembly GCA_035044365.1). NCBI lineage: Eukaryota > Metazoa > Arthropoda > Insecta > Diptera > Drosophilidae > Drosophila > Drosophila neotestacea. The sequence goes on along the minus strand of JAWNMD010000068.1, from coordinate 269,872 downwards.
AGTAGAGTGCACCCAGAAAGTCTTTTAAGGACTGACGCCGCAATCGACGCCGCAAAACCGCCATGATACGAGTTATGTTTCAACTGTCGGTTACAGTCCTACAGTTTTATAAAATCTTTTAATGTGGTCGTTGCAAAGTCAAAGCCAAACTAAATGTCATCAAATTGTCAAGGGTCCGATGTACCCTCGGCTACTTTCATTTCAAGCTCAAGCAAATACTAATTGATTTAAATACGCTTACGAAAGGTATAGAAGAATTGTCATTTACTGAACAAAAATGCTAATTTTTTTTTAAATCTCACTTAGGGAAGTGTATTTAAAAATCTTTTTGCAAGCGGACTTAATAATTTCGATTTTTTTTTAATCAGTCGTTTCGTATTCACTGCAGGTATAAAAATTTAGTGAGCGTCCGACTATATTCAAATGTAAAAAAAATTTATTTTTTCATCGATGGTTGTTTTTTAAAATTTCAAATAAAATGTTTAATTGCTTTGTTTGTTTGTTTAAAAAAATTTTGTTTAAAAAGATATGTACTCGATTTTTCGATAACGTGCGGCACGTTCGTTTGGAGCGCTGCCACCCACATTGATTTGGCAAGGAATTCGTGGGAATGTGCCACTAATTTGCAGTTGGAGCACGCAACGCACGCGTTCAACAACAACAAGGAAAGCGAGAACAGCAACAATACAGTAAAACACTACCAACTTCGTGTCTTAAGTTTTTTTTGGTTGCATAACAAAATAAATTTCGCCTATAAGAAGTTTGTAAATAAAAAAATATATAACATTCTGTCGGGTGGGCCCTATAGTACAATACCCTGTGGAATTAAAGGATACCACTTGAATTTCTTTCTTCATTATTTATTTATTACTTAAAAGATGTCTCCTAGGGCTGCAAGACTATTCTTATAAATTAATGCGATAGTCGATTTACTTATCATAAACATATACATGTGTATTTGAGTTTTGTATTTCTGCTATCTACAGACATTTTTTTAAAGTTGTAAAAACAAAGAGTTGCACGTTGCAAAAACAACGTTTAAATTCATGATAAATTAAAAAAATAAGTAGTGAAGAACGAGGCAAGCGCGGCGCAACTGGGACTCGAACCCTGATCTCCTGTATACCTTGTCGGTATCTCTACCACCATTCCAATTTTTGAATAATCTTGTCAAATTCAGTACATGGACAATGTACATTAGAGATGTCTCACTCTATGAGTGAGATGTAATTATGATCTTCTGAATAAACAATTTTAGGGAAAATGTGAGGTGGTGGAATTAAAGACATTCATTTAAGGTCACTGCGTTAATACCGCGGATATTCAAAGATCATAAAGACCAAAAAATTAATTAATTTTTTTTTTAATTAATATGATATGCATAGTAAAATAAATATATTAAATGACTCTAATGTATCTTCAGACCAGAAAACGACTCAACTATTATTTTATGTAAAAGTGGCAGCTTTAAATTTCTTGTGCTTGTGAGCAGCAACAACAGCTGATTTATATAAAGCTGTTGGGGAAAATGAGGCGACGCACGTCACTTGCCATACAAACTCATAGGCAACTTTTTGGTGAGGGGAGGAGGGAAAGTTTTGCGTCGCTAGCTCACACAGGGACTACCAACTTGTTTTTTGTGCGATGGTCTAATCGATGATGATTAATGTAGGCCTTTATCGAATTTTGGAATTTTTTTCTGAATAGACCCCGATTTATCATGAATTCATTAAAAAAAATTTAGCTAGCTTGGTAACTCTAATAACAACAGACAGCACTAATTTTTCAGTTGCGTTGCATAGTTATTTTTTGTGCTTAGTTTTTCTTAAAATTAGTGGAAGTAACGAAAAAACATCAACTAAAACAATAAAAACATCAACAAAAAATACATCAACAACAAAAACTACAGAAAACAAAAACAACACCAAAAACCAACAACAACAACATAGCAAGTGCCCTGCGCAAGACGTTTTAAGTGTGAACAAAATTAAACTTTAAAATTGAATTTAAAGAAAAACTATAAGTATGATAAATCGGGGTCTAATCAGAAAAAATTTTCAAAATTTTTGGAGCTCTGGGCTCGTATTGAACATTTACCTTAACGTGAAAAATAAAGAAACATTTGTATTATGCCTTCAGACTTTGCTCAAACATCACTGGATTATATTCAAGTTCGTACTGGCAGCTTAAGTACTATGCAATCAGCTGACTATGGATGCGTCAAACGCAATATAAACACTTTTCGGATTTTTTGCATGAGCCATCACGCAACCGAAAAATCCCAACTAGATCTTCAGTTAGGATTAACTAGTGATGTAAAAAAACAACGAAGCATCGAATCAACGATTTTTGAAAAGCTATTTTTAAAGGTTTTAACTCGATCTCATTTGAACCGAGTAATCGATTTAAATAAATCGACTTTCATGATGTCATGAGTGATCGAGTGTCCTCTTAGCAAACGCTACAAAATACACATGTCAAAATATCATTTCATAGAAAAGTTATAGTTTACAAATGTGTAAGTGTGAACTATAAATAACATTATTCGATTATATTACTAATCGCAATCTAAGCTAAAATGTGTCATGTGTTTAAGTGCTCATGTACTTTTTTGTGAATTTATAATAGTGATTTAAATCCAAACTGAACATCTATTTAAAAATCGGATTATTAAAATCGCCCATGCAAATATCGATTGATCAAAACATCGGAAATTTTGATATCCATTGATCGATTTTTCATTTGCATGTTATGCCCGGTCCTCACTGGCATGCATTTTGTAACGTATCGATAACTTTCCGAAAAATGTAACTTGCTGTCCTCATTGTGCTGCATTCGCATTTCTGCATTTTCAATCAGCTGTCAAGCAAGAGCGCAATCGCAAGAGAAAAAAAATGGAATATAAATGATTCTATAATAGATTTGATGCTTGAATAAGAGAAGGAGATAGTGGAAAAACAATGGAATGTCCTGGCAATCGTTTTCAACTTGTAAAAGATAAAACAGACTTTAATTTAAAGTGCTTGGAAATGCGTACTTTCGTAAGTTTATGAGTCTATTTCGGCGAGACCCACACAATCTAAGATCTTTCCGGACCACAGGTCCGCCTAATTCAACAGGCACCTTTTATCTGTAGTTAGTTATCTGAATATAATTGTAAAAACATATAAGCAACTAAATAAAATTAAATTTACAGCCATTCGTCATTTTGCCTGTCAGCTGTTTTATTTGTATTGTTTTAGTGACAGCACTTCTCGATTTCCACAATAATTACCAAAAATCGAGAAAGTAACGACGTCGAATACTACTTTTTCCCACCCCTAGCACCCATAAGAAATTTATAAGGTGAAATGAAGCTTTTGTCCGAAAATGCAGAAATGCGGAATGCAAGTGCAGTGGGGACAGGGCATAAAACAGTGAGCACTTCTTTCGGAAATTCGAGCCGAGGTCATCGCTTGTGTAATTGTTTTATAGTGGTACACATTTGTAATTTTATAGAAATGATAATGAAATATGTTCACATTTTCGTTCTATCTCTTTTCAGTATTAATTAATTTAATAATTATTTTTTTAAGTTAACTTAAATTAATTAATTAATAGTAAAGAATAAAGTTTATATATATAAACCGCCGTAGGGATTTGAGGATTTTCTTCTAAATTACGCATGTATAAATGCGAACAAGACTTTTACACGAGCTCGGCATGCAGGCTTCTTAGTCGGGCTGCAGATGCTGCAGGGTGATGCTCGATGCTCGAAACGACCCTTTAATATACAAAAACAACAATAAAGGTCTCGGAGAATGTTTTTCGAATGTCAATCGCTTGCACACAGAGGTCCCTCACAAAATGGACAAACGACAGATTACTAGCCGATTTATGCAAAAACAAATTACACTGAGTGTGTGTCGATCGGCAGACTTGCAACTCGCGGCTTGTAATGGTTGTTGTAGATGTTGTAGTGCTCACTTGTCGAATTTGGCCGCCCATACTTGAATTTCAATTTGAATTTTATTGATTTATTGATTTAAAATAAATAGTAAACAGCTGTTTGCCTACTGTATATGTTTGTGCTTATGAGCTTGAATCATTGAAGCATTATGCTATATTCATGTGCACTCAATGATTTGACAACTTTCGTATTGTAAGTTAAAGCTTCGGCTCTGCAGGGGAAATTACTTGAAAGCCGACTGTGAGTTATGCGAACCTTTTGGATGTGGCTGACAAGTGTAAACAAAGCTGTCACAAAATGATTACGCGACAGCGCGGCGAGAGGCTTAGCAATTATATTACAAGATGATTGCAACATTTCTGTAAGTTGCAGCAGCATGTTGCCAACAACGGCAGAAACCACTGCACAGTGGCTCCGTCAGAGGCCGAAAATGCCAAATATGAAAGTTAAAATTTGATTACTAAATTAGTAGAAACTAATTTAAAAATATCAAAATTTGTATATACACTAGTTTAATTTGATCCATCCATGTCGTTCTTTTTGCAAATAGCGTCAAAACAGCAGAAATCTAGTCAATGGGTGCACTCAGTTTGACAAGCTTCATAAATAGAGCAAAGAAAAAAATATAGCGCAAGCTAACTTTGCCGAGCCAAAGTTTGGATACCCTTGCAGAGATTTGCATAAGCCGTCCGATTTTTTACAAAATTTGTTAGATGTTGATATCGAACCGATCGTTCATATGGCAGCTATATGATATAGTAATCCGATTTAAACCAAATTGGATGTATGAAACTCTATGAAATACACAATCTGTGAGTTTGGTTGAGATATCTTGAGAAACAAAAAAGTTTTCATAATAAATATTGATTTCGAACCGATCGTTCCTATGGCAGCTATATGATATAGTGATCCGATCCGGCCGGTTCCGACATATGTACTGCGTGCAGCAAAAAGAAGGACCTGTACCAAGTTTCATCAAGATAGCTTCAAAACTGAGAGACTAGTTTGCATAGAAACAGACAGACGGACAGACAGACAGACAGACGGGCATGGCTATATCGACTCAGCTCGTCGCCCTGATCAAGAATATATATACTTTATGGGGTCTGTGAGGCCTCCTTCAATGCGTTACACATTTCGTGACAAAATTATAATACCCTCTGCAAGGGTATAATGAATAACAAAAATTACAAAGAATAATTAAAATAGTCGGAATAAAATTAAAAAAAAAATGTTTTAATCTTGCAGACGGACATGGCTATATCAACTCGGATGTTGGTGCTGATCAAGAATATATATACTTTATGGGGTCTGTCTGCTGTCCGTCGAAATAAATATTTATTATGAAAACTTTTTGTTTCTCAAGATATCTCAACCAAACTCACAGATTGTGTGTTTCATAGAGTTTTATACATCCTTACCAAATTTGGTTCAATTCGGACAACTATATCATATAGCTGCCACAGGAACGATCGGTTCGAAATCAATATTTAGTATGAAAAACTTTTATGTTTCTTAAAATAACATAACTTAACTTACAGATTGTGTGTTTGGTATAGTTGCAAACAGCCTCCCAATTATGGTGCAAATCGGATTACTATATGATATAGCTGCCATATGAACGATCGGTTCGAAATCAACATCTAACAAATTTTGTAAAAAATCCGACGGCTTATGCAAATCTCTGCAGTCTCAACTTTCGCTCGCCAAAGTTAGCTTGCGCTATATTTTTTTATTCCAGTGTGCTATGGCAGCTATATGATATAGTAGCACCAAATTTGGTAAGGATGCATGAAACTATGTCAAACACACAAACTGTTAGTTTGGTTGAGATATCTTCAGAAACAAAAGAAAAGTTTTCATTCTAAATTTTGATTTTAAAACGATCTTTCCCATGGCAGCTACATGATATCATCTTACAATAAATTAATAAAAATGTTGTGGTAAGTTTCAGGCCTCTACCTCAACTAGAAGTATTTTTGGCCGCTGCTTCATACAAACGGATCCAGTGTGCACTGCTTCTTAATCTGCACCTGGGCAATCACTACAAGAGTTTTATTGGCAGTCGTTTTATTATACCCTGTGTGGGTAAGTTTGTTAAAAAAAAAGTATGTAACAGGAGAAAGAAGAAGTGGCAGACCCTATAAGTATATTTATTCTTGATCAGCATTAGAAGCCGAGTCGATACAGCCATGTCCGTCTGTCCACTAACCAATGAATACATAGATGTGTCAAACCTCGATTTTCGTGACACGCAATAATATAATATTATATATATATATATATATATATATATATCTATATATGTTTTTTTTTTTGTATTTAAATACATAAAAATATATATAAATATAAATATATATAATATAAATATAATATATATATATATAGTATATATATATATATATAAATGTAACGAATGTCATGTAACCAAAGCATTTCTAATCTAAAAGCTACCATAAAAGCAAATTCTACTTTGAGCACCTATTGTCAAAAAGTCATCTGAACTCATATTAAAGATACAGTTAATTTTTAACTGATAATTGATTTTTGAAATTTGGAAATATCCTGTTTGGGTCAGATAATTGGGATGGCCCGGACCAATCATCAATTTTAAATTTTGGATGAGCCACAAAAGGCAAAAGACTATAACACTGGCAATTATCAAGCTGGAGATTTGAATTTTGCTATGAATGATACTTGGAGTGATGTTACACCGTGCAAATTTGATCGCCATCGGATAATAAACACGGAAGTTATTCAATGACAACTTATCAATATTGTGACGATATTTTTTTGTGCGTGCTTGTGTAATGTGTTTTCATATACACATTTACACATGTATGAGCAAGTTAACGCTGGTTTTATGCATTAGGAATCTAACAGCGTCATTTACTTCCACAGCATACTTTACTGTCGGGCCCTCAGGACTGAATGTTATATTTATACCCTTGCAGAGGGTATTATAACTTTGTCACGAAATGTGTAACGCATTGAAGGAGGCCTCACAGACCCCATAGAGTATATATATTCTTGATCAGGGCGACGAGCTGAGTCGATATAGCCATGTCCGTCTGTCCGTCCGTCCGTCTGTCTGTCTGTCTGTCTATCTGTTTCTATGCAAACTAGTCTCTCAGTTTTTAAGCTATCTCGATGAAACTTGGTACAAGTCCGTCTTTTTGCTGCACGCAGTACATATGTCGGAACCGGCCGGATCGGATCACTATATCATATAGCTGCCATATGAACGATCGGTTTGAAATCAACATCTAACAAATTTTGTAAAAAAAAAACCGGACGGCTTATGCAAATCTCTGCAAGGGTTTCCAAACTTTGGCTCGCCATATATTTTTAATATGCGCTATATTTTTAATATTATTTTGCAAATATAACCAAAATAAGAAAACTACGGCGAGAGGTAGTAGCTGACGCCCACTTTGTTTGGTTTCATGTTGCAAGAGACGAGATGGGTATTTTAAGCATTAAAATTACCAAGTACGATTTGCAAAGATACGTTTTAGTTGATTTAAAATCTCAAGTAAAATTCAAAAATTGAAGAACTTATCTCATACTACTTAAAAACATTTATTTATATTTATATTTCAATTTCTATGAAATGAAAGTCATGTTTGCGAAGCATTCAATGAGTTTGAATCATACGACATAATTATATATGCCTTAAACTTGTTTAAGCACTTAAGTTAAGCTGGTTTGGCTTACAATATTCTGACTTCCCTGCTAGATAGCTTCAGATTTAGACGTTCTATGCGATTAATAATATAACCACACATTTTCTGATGAAGCTGACGACGCGGCAATGCGAAACACCAAATTCTTATGTATAATGCCAGCGATTTGCCTTCCATTTATTATAAGCAATGAACCGCTTTTTTGCATAAATAATTATTGCAAATAATAGACAAGAAAAAAATAATACCAACAAAAAAACAACACGAGAGAAACTAAAAATATAATAAAAATACAAAAACGTTCGCAATCCTGTTTGACCATGAACAGGCACTTTTATTGTAATTATTTATATTCAGTGTGAATATTTATTGTTGTTATGGTTGTATTTGTTGCTATTGCTTATACCCCTGATGGAATCAATTAATTCGAGCAAAGTGCGAAACTTGTTCAGTTTAAAGACGCTTTTGGGCGTTTAGTCTTTGCTTCTAATCAATAACTGTGCAACCATCGATTTGTTAATTCTTTTGACAATGAAATTCACCTGGTTTTGCCAGTTTAGCCGATGCCAACGAAATAATTTAAATTTCCTTAAAAACAAATCACATAGGTACCTTCGTACATGTTTATGCTCCTTCTCGTACATACCAATCATATAAAAAGATTTAACTTCGAGCAACGATATTTTTATACCCTTGCAGAGGGTATTATATTTTTGTCACGAAATGTGTAACGCATTGAAGGAAGCCTCACAGACCCCATAAAGTATATATATTCTTGATCAGGGCGACGAGCTCAGTCGATATAGCCATGTCCGTCTGTCTGTCCGTCTGTCTGTCTGTCCGTCTGTTTCTATGCAAACTAGTCTCTCAGTTTTGAAGCTATCTTGATGAAACTTGGTACAGGTCCGTCTTTTTGCTGCACGCAGTACATATGTCGAAACCGGCCGGATCGGATAACTATATCATATAGCTGCCATAGGAACGATCGGTTGGAAATAAACATTTAGTATGAAAAACTTTTTTGTTTCTCAAGATATCGCAACCAAATATACACATTGTGTGTTTGATTAAATTTTAAACAGGCTGACCAAATTTGGTGTAAGTCGGACTACTATATCATAAAGCTGCCATAGGAACGATCGGTTCAAAATCAACATTTATCAAATTTTGTAAAAAATCTGACGGCTTACACAGGGCACTGCAAGGGTATCCAAACTTTGGCGCGCCAAAGTTAGCTTGCGCTATATTTATACCCTTGCAGAGGGTATTATATTTTTGTCACGAAATGTGTAACGCATTGAAGGAAGCCTCACAGACCCCATAAAGTATATATATTCTTGATCAGGGCGACGAGCTGAGTCGATATAGCCATGTCCGTCTGTCCGTCTGTCTGTCTGTCCGTCTGTTTCTATGCAAACTAGTCTCTCAGTTTTTAAGCTATCTTGATGAAATTTGATACAGGTCCGTCTTTTTGCTGCACGCAGTACATATGTCGAAACCGGCCGGATCGGATAACTATATCATATAGCTGCCATAGGAACGATCGGTTGGAAATAAACATTTAGTATGAAAAACTTTTTGTTTCTCAAGATATCGCAACCAAATATACACATTGTGTGTTTGATTAAATTTTAAACAGGCTGACCAAATTTGGTGTAAATCGGACTACTATATCATATAGCTGCCATAGGAACGATCGGTTGGAAATAAACATTTAGTATGAAAAACTTTTTTGTTTCTCAAGATATCGCAACCAAATATACACATTGTGTGTTTGATTAAATTTTAAACAGGCTGACCAAATTTGGTGTAAATCGGACTACTATATCATATAGCTGCCATAGGAACGATCGGTTGGAAAACAACATTTAGTATGAAAAACTTTTTTGTTTCTCAAAATATCTCAACCAAATATACACATTGTGTGTTTGATTAAGTTTTAAACAGGCTGACCAAATTTGGTGTAAGTCGGACTACTATATCATAAAGCTGCCATAGGAACGATCGGTTCAAAATCAACATTTATCAAATTTTGTAAAAAATCTGACGGCTTACACAGGGCACTGCAAGGGTATCCAAACTTTGGCGCGCCAAAGTTAGCTTGCGCTATATTTATACCCTTGCAGAGGGTATTATATTTTTGTCACGAAATGTGTAACGCATTGAAGGAAGCCTTACAGACCCCATAAAGTATATATATTCTTGATCAGGGCGACGAGCTGAGTCGATATAGCCATGTCCGTCTGTCCGTCTGTCTGTCTGTCCGTCTGTTTCTATGCAAACTAGTCTCTCAGTTTTTAAGCTATCTTGATGAAATTTGATACAGGTCCGTCTTTTTGCTGCACGCAGTACATATGTCGAAACCGGCCGGATCGGATAACTATATCATATAGCTGCCATAGGAACGATCGGTTGGAAATAAACATTTAGTATGAAAAACTTTTTGTTTCTCAAGATATCGCAACCAAATATACACATTGTGTGTTTGATTAAGTTTTAAACAGGCTGACCAAATTTGGTGTAAATCGGATAACTATATCATATAGCTGTCATAGGAACGATCGGTTGGAAATAAACATTTAGTATGAAAAACTTTTTTGTTTCTCAAGATATCGCAACCAAATATACACATTGTGTGTTTGATTAAATTTTAAACAGGCTGACTAAATTTGGTGTAAATCGGACTACTATATCATATAGCTGCCATAGGAACGATCGGTTCAAAAACAACATTTAGTATGAAAAACTTTTTTGTTTCTCAAAATATCTCAACCAAATATACACATTGTGTGTTTGATTAAGTTTTAAACAGGCTGATAAAATTTGGTGTCAATCGGACTTCTATATCATATAGCTGCCATAGTAATGATCTGTTCGAAAACAACATTTAGTATAAAAACTGTTTTGTTTCTCAAAATATCTTAACCAAATATACACATTGTGTGTTTGATTAAGTTTTAAACAGGCTGACCAAATTTGGTGTAAATCGGACTACTATATCATATAGCTGCCATAGGAACGATCGGCTTAAAATCAACATTTAACAAATTTTGTAAAAAATCTGTCGGCTTACACAGGGCACTGCAAGGGTATCCAAACTTTGGCGCGCCAAAGTTAGCTTGCGCTATATTTTTTTAGTTTTTGTATCTTCATTACGCCAAAAGTATACCAAAGGTATATTTATGTTAATTTATTTTCAACACATTATTGGCGCACGTGTAAGCTTTTATTTGGATTTAAATAATGCCAGGTAATTATTTTTTGTTGATTGCTTGACTTGAGAATTGATTTGCAAAATAATTTACTTGTTACCAAGTTGATTTAAATTCGAACTTTATACACAGTTAACGTTCGTAATTAAAAAGCGCTTTCACTGTTTAAATTCGATAGTCTATTAAGTGACAGTCCTACACGATGCCATAGTTCGACCTGTTTAATTAGAGACTTGCCTCTAAAAAATCAATTTTTATTGGCTGTTGAATGATTGAATTACAAACAAGTATATGGATTTTAAAGTTAAATGTAAAGCACATTTATTGCAATTAAGCAAGAGTGAATAATTATTTAAAACATTCAAATCATAACACACATTTTTTTTTATCTCACGGTTTAGTTATGCATTGCATTTCGCGTTTATACCCGTGCAGAGGATATTATAATTGCGACCTAAAGTGTATATATTTTTGATCAGCACAAAGAGCAGATATATCCGTCTGCCATAGGAACGATCGGATAAAAATCAACTTTAAGTCTAAAAAACTATTTATCTATCCATAACTTACAGATTGTGTGTCTGGTATCATATACCTGTTTCTTTTTTTCTATTTTGTAGAAATGACAATTAAATTCACAAGATTTTAGTAATATTACTTATAAATATGTAATTTTTAGACCCAGTACTTTAAAAAAGTACAAATGGGTCTATTACGTTTGTGCAAATGTGCGTAACAGGCAGAAGGAGGCGTGGCAGACCCCATAAAGTATATATATTCTTGATCAGCATCAACAGCCGAGTCGATATAGCGATGTCCGTCTGTCCGTCTGTCCGTCTGTCTGTCCTATTTTGTGTCACCTAGATCTCAGAGACCATAAGAGCTAGAGACACCAAATTTGGCATGTAGGTTCATCTATATCTCCCATTGATCAAGTTTGTTTTGGATTTTTGCCACGCCCCCTCCGCCCCCGGAAATTGAAAAACAAAATTTCAAAGTCGAATTACAAGAGCCCCTTTAAGACTAGCGCCTTGATTATTGATACATATAATATACACTATAGTCCAAATCTGTCCAGAAAATTTCATTCGAATCGGATGATAAACGCGGAAGTTATTCAACTAACAATGTTACGGGCAAAAGGCAGAAGAAAAGACGCTAGCGACCTCTGTGTTTATTAACTTCGTAGTGGCGCCATCTATTGTTTGGTACGCATTATTGAAGAACAATCAATAGTGAACGCTTTGCACTCAAAAAGTACTGGGTCTCCTACTGTCGAGCTTGCTCCACTGTAGCTTACTGCATTTTTATTTAAATAAAGTTTTGTAACTAAGAATATATTGTTGTAGAATTGCCTAAGTTAAAATTTACAAACTAAATCATTCCCTCAAATCATATTTATTCAAAGTTATTAAAGTGCCTTACTTTTCTGCAATCAATCTATAAACTTCCATTTCATGCTAGCATATCCATAAAAAGTTTATATTTATTGGTAATCTTATTTTATTATTTTTATTTGTTGTTTTTTCGGTTTATAGTTCATAATCTTTAAGGAAGTAAATGCACAAAAAACCACCGAATTGAATTCGATTATTTATTGTATATATTATATTTGGACTTCGTACATAATTTTTATTATTTTTGTTATTTATATAGTTGTTATTGTGAAGTTGTTAGTGCATTTCTAGTTTTTCTTAAGTTCTCTTTTCGTTTAGTTTACTGTGTAAATAAGCGCAGTGAAAAGATCGTGTTGGTCTTGACTTTTGAAAGAAACGCTTGCAAGTTTATGTCGAATTTTATCGTAATTTTTCTATATATGTATGTATATATGATGAGATCGGGGTGTTAATGAAGGTGACCCGGCAGACACAACATAGCTTTGGCTAGAGGTCACAGCACTGAACGCAAAAACATGTGCAACGCTAGACCCAAAAATTCAGCTGTAAAAGTGGCGATCGCTTGAAAACGAATAAAGCAAACAAACGCCTGGAAACAGAAGTTTCCAAAAAAAGAAGAAGGAAAACGAAAAACTTGTATTCCCCACTTGTCTTTTAAGCTTATATGGTCAGTATATGGTCAAGTTCAGGGCTATCGGCCGACAAAATCGCATGCAACAATGACACGTTGTGTGAACGATCTTCAGGTTGATTTAATTTGATTGTTTGGTTTTTTTTATTGGCAGAGAGTTCATAAAGAGTAGAGGCTTTTAGTCAATCTGTGTCAGTGTCGAAGAGTTGGCCAAAAATAAAACAACAACACAACATAAAGTGCTATGCTAAACAGCGACCATGTTTGTTCCGTGTGACATTTTGGGGCGCTTTAAAACGTTTTAATCAATGCAAACCAAAGCAAACGAGGCTGTGTTTTTGTGTTTGATCAATGATTAATGAAATAATTTTGATTTTGATTTTATGCCGAAATTTCGAGAAGCACTTAGATTCACACACACATAAGTAGCTAGCAAATACTCTCACTTAGTACTTTAAGCTGATAATTGTTTTAACACTTTTCTTGCACTTACGTGTGGGCGAGCGAGCATTATGCTTGCCATGATGCTGTTCATTGAAGAAGGTCCCCAATATGTCTAAGGGCTTCATCGAACGATTAGCCTTGAGGCTTTTGCGACGCTGGGCGCGTTGTAGCGCCGCCAATGTAACTGAGATTGTCGCAGGATCTGACTCTGGCAAGGATATGGCTGAGTTGGCGACGACTGCGGCAGGACCTCCTTCCGGTCTTGATTGATTTGGCTGATTGACATTCAGGCCGGCCTCCTCATCGCTAATACAAACGGCACTGTAGCGACGTGCAAACGTTTTGCCAAAGCTCTTCATAATTGCATTTGTATCTTCTATTTACAAAATCTATTGTAACTAATCACTGCAAACGCACTTATTTGTGTCGTTAGTATCTGCGGCACTTGAAAACGATATCTCCTCTTTCTCTGCGACAGATTCTTTAAAATCAATTATAACTAGATATACGTATGCATATAATATTGATTTGTGTTCATGCATCAATAATCAAAAAAAGTATATTTTCTATCTTAAATCTGTATCTTTGTCCAAGTATCTATCTTTCTATTAGGTCCAAGCGCGTTTGCCTCCGTTCGCTAGCGTTGCTCGTTTATGAATGAAAGCCTGGAGGTGCGACAGACGCACCAGGTAGAGTTACGGCTTTCAATTTTCTCAGTACGCGCTTAGTACGAGATTGGTTACCTGTCCGCCAAGTCCATAAGTCTGAGGTCTCTCTCTCTCGCTCTTTATGCTGCTCTCTAGTGTTTGCTCTGGCGCTCAAGCTTACGTTTCGCTACGTTGTATTATGTGCTTAGATATGCTCAGCTGTTGCTTTGTTGTAAGACGGTCTTCAAAGTTTTGCTTCTCATTTTTCTACATCTGCTTGCTCTTTGAATTTCTGCTCTGAGCTAAGATAATTTATTGGCCAAAAGCAAAAAGGTTAAGCACCCGTTTGACATCGAGTTCGACGCATCGCATTTTGGGGAAATACCACTCGCTATTTGATTGTAAATGTTGCTACTTCAGTAGTCGTCGCTGATATTACTCATTTGACGCGTGGTACACTTTACTTTATTTACATACTATGACTTAGCGAGAGCTACTGCGAGTGTAAATACGCAATTTAAATCAAGTTTATTGGCTGTTATTGTAGTTTTCTATGGTCCATGTAGACGAGAAGCCCACAAATTGTTCTCTGTTCCGTTAAAACAAAAGCAACAAAAAACCCAATCACCTTCAGTTATGTATGCGAGCGTTTAAGACGTTTATTTTATTGTTTGTTAAGAGTTTAAGTTGTATATATTTTGTTTTTGTGTACTTTTTAATATATTTTTTTTAAGTTTCTACATTGTAATTTTCAAATTAAATTTATGATTTACGAAAATACTTTTGAGATATCCCTTAATTTCTTGGCAAATAGCGATGCTGGTAGCAACCAGAAGCATATCTGCAATTCAATTTTTGTTTGAAGGGGCTCGACAACAATGTTACTTAGCATTGATAAAAAGTTTACTAATCAATTATTTCAGCTGATAAAAGATCCGACTCGCTTTAAGCCAAGCGATACTTCCTGTTTTGATGACAAGTAGCGCTTAGTATTTAACAATAAATGTGGCAATTATATGAATAAATTTAATGACCGAAAATTCATTTGACAGTAACACTTTAAATGTGCACGTTGAAGAAACAAAGTGATTAGGGGTGCCACAGAAATTTTAGAGATTAAAATTTTTGACATTTTTTGGGGTGCCACAGAAAAGCAAGCTACCTGAACTGAACTGAAAATAAAACAACCAGTCGGGAGGGAGTCAAATAACTCCAACCCGACCAAACTGTTAGGTGACTAAACCTTTGGATCTAATTTCCCAAAAACAAAAATATTACCACCTGATTCCTACTTTGAAAGATTATTTTCAAGAAGATAGTATTAAAAGAGATTTAAACTTGGGCTACGAGTTTGAATCAAATTTAATAAAGATTAAAACAAATATAGATAAAAAACTGAGCTAAATATTCGACAGCACTGTACTGACTTTGTTGTTGAGCTCATTACTTAGTTAAAACAAAGGTATAGCAAAAAAAAATGCAGTAAGCTACAGTGGAGCAAGCTCGACAGTAGGAGACCCAGTACTTTTTGAGTGCAAAGCGTTCACTATTGATTGTTCTTCAATAATGCGTACCAAACAATAGATGGCGCCACTACGAAGTTAATAAACACAGGTCGCTAGCGTCTCTTCTTCTTCCTTTTGCCCGTAACATTGTTAGCTGAATAACTTCCGCGTTTATCATCCGATTGGAATGAAATTAAGGTTCGGTCTGTAGTGTTTATTATATATACCAAAAATCAATGCGTTAGTTTAAAAGGTTCTCTTGTAATTCGTTTTTAAAATTTAGTTTTTCAACTTCTAGGGGCGGATTAATGCAAGATATAGATGAACCTACATACACAACCTACGAAAGTGGCCTGCTAAGTCAATAAAAAATCGCAGACATGGCTTTATGCGCCTGGCTATTCTGCTATTGGCACAAAAAAATAAACAACTTTGAGATGATTTTTTGCATTAAATAATTATAGTAGGGACAAAAGTTTATTGGTATTTCGTAGCCTATTATATTAGCTAATAAATAAAGACAAAAGACTTCAATCAAATGCAGTTATTTGAAAAATATATAAAAATTAAAAAAAAAACCCAAAAATTGCCTGCTCATTGGCACAATTGTTTAGGGCCGTCGATTTTTTCGGAAAGGAGACGTATTTTTTATGTTTTTTTTTGTTACATTTCAATAAATTTTATTGAATTTAATATATTTTGTAAAAAAGTGGGTAGTGAAAATAGTTAAATATTTGAAAAGTGTTACCTTATTTACCAAAAAAGTTAATCAGGCAAGAAACCACCTAAAACAGCTCAAATAGTGGAATGTTCCAAAAAAAATTGCATATAATGCACTTGCATTTGTTCAAATGAGTTTATATTATTTGAATGAAGGCAAGAATAGCAAGGAAAGCCAAAGTCTCGAAAGACCGATTTCAGCTTTGACAGGATCATAGTACAAAATAGTAAGGGTTACCATTTTAGGTCGGCTAGTGAGATTATGGTGGAAATCGATGAAGAGTGCGATCCTAAACTATTCAGAAATCTTGTCTCCACATGTTTAATTCAAGTTTCTCTCTTTGGACACATCAGCAGAAGAAATCAGCTCCTGTCCAAGCTAAATATAAAGAGACGATTTTGCGTTGCAAAGGCCTACAAGGACAACGATGGTCAATTTTTGAAAAATTTCTTCTAAAGTGATGATATTCCAAAAAATAGTATTGGAAATGACGGAAAACCATATTCCATTCTCAACCATTCTCAAAAGTGCTAGTCTCTTCATCCAAGGTACACAACCAAAATATTCAAGCGTGAAGGAGGCAAAATAATGTGTTAAGGTGCACTTGCGTGGTCTGGTATGGGCTCGCTCGTCCAGAATAATGCCTATATGCACCGGTTTTATTATTTGGACATTTTTAAGAACACAAACTATATTCATTTGAGAAATGGCTTGAGAAATCGACCCTTTTGCTCGACAATGGCCCTAAGCTTGCGGTCAAAATCGCTTATACGTGGTTGCAAGAAGAAAATCTTCCGGTTCTGGACTGATCGGTTCAAAGCCCCGACTTAAAACTTATTGACAACTTTAAAACAATGTAAAAGTAACTGATTCCACGAAAAAAAAAAATTAAAATTTTGATGATTAGTAGCTGGCGCAAAGTGTAAGTCCACGAAGTCACGTGATTTTTGATAATTGTGAATGTACTATCAAATACTAAAATCGAGTATTATTTTTCTTTCAAAAACAATACCCATTTATTCGTAAAAATTATTTATTGCAAAAATGTGTGTCAATTATATGAGCAGGAAATTTTTGGGTTTTTTTCTTAATTCTTATATATTTTTTCTATAAGTGCATTTGGTTGAAGTTTTTTTTCTTTATTTATTAGCTAATATAATAGGCTACGAAATACCAATAAGCTTTTTTTTCCTTACTATAATTATTAAATACAAAAAAACCATCTCAAAGTTGCATATTTTTGTTGTGCCAATTGTATGAGCATGGCTGTATAAGTTATAAATGGGCTTATTACTAGTTTGTTGATATTTGATTATCCTATGGCAGCAATTTGATATAGTCGTCCGGTCTTGACCAAATTTTTTTAGGATGTAAAATACATAATCTGTGAATTTGAAGTTCGACCTTCTATATTAGCGAAGATATTTGAGATAACTTTTATAATAGATTTTCAAATTGAAAAAGTCAATTGTGATATTTTTTCTCTCACTAGTAATAGACTTTGGAGACTTATATGACAAAAAGTAAAAAATAATCGTTTTTTAAAGACTGATAAAATTAAAAATCAATGGGTGCATTCAGCAGGCAATTCTGATCACCAATCATGATACCTGATTACTACTTTTTACATTCAGCAGGAAATTTTGGACGATTAGAAACGTCAAATTTTAATATCGGTACAAATAGTGTGATATCTGATACTGATTACTGATACTTTTAGATTTTTCATTTACTTTTAAAAGACGTAGTAGGCTGGTTTTGTACAAAATGTATCATGTCCATTCAGCAGGTACTGATTAGTGATCCATCACAAGTAAAGGAGCGATTACTGATTGAATTATCTGCTGAATGCCCCCATTGATAATGCCACCTTAAAATCAATACTCCCTTTCTCTATATAAGCAACTTTTTCTACATAAGAAATTAGTTCAAATTAGTTGCTTGTATAGAATGTTTACGGTAATTAACTTAATTTTAAAAATCGTAAGTCTATTATAGGGAGTAGAGTCCGATTTTCCCTTGAAGGAACATTGCTGATATTATTAAAACCTGAAACCATTTTTCCATTATTCTTTCAACAGCATTTCATTTCATCTACAAGTTTTCTTTTATTTTATTAATGTGCTTATTATATACATGCAAAATTGTTTCATTGTAATTTACAATCTGGGGGGTGTTATAATCAATTTTCGCGTTCCAAATTATTTTCCGATAATCTTTGACTGACTCAGAGAGATGTCAATTGATTTCCATTTGTAGAGAAGACAGATGACCAAAAGGCTAATAAACTCGCTCTTTGACACCGCAGAATATTAATAAATTGACCAAATTTTGTGTGAAACGATTTGTGGGTGTTACTAATGTGAGAAGTCAGCACTTCTCATCCCTGCTATCGATATTGAAAAACAAATTTATATAACTCTGAAATTTCAAGATATTTTAATTATCATTTTAATAACACAAATATCATATATCCTGCAAGGTCAGTAAGACTACAGAGTATAGACTGTACAATTTCATCAATCAAATTTTATCCGACTTTGGATATAATTCTCAAACATTTTTGTTGAATTTTGCCGACTACAAAATACACTGTCAATTTACAATACTTATTAAAAAAATTAAAATTTTGACACAGAACTTTAATGTTTTAATGTTACACACAATGCAAATGGGATGTTTTCATTATAATAATTGCTTATCAAATCATTTCGTATTATTGTTTATAATTGTTGTTAATCAATCGACTTGGCTACTTGCCCATCACAGTCCTAGCCAATTTGATATCTCACCATTGACTTAATCATTGTTGGCGTTAATTGTTTTGTTAGTATAATATCGCCTAATTCGAGATCAAAGATCCCCAGTTCCTGGTTCTCAGATCGTTAATTGACCAGACTTGTAACAAAGCTGTCTGTTTCAATCTAACTATAACATGCTGTCTAATTCGCACTTGTTAATCATAGGGGTAGGTAGTTTTATTTCACATTAATTAATTACTAATGACGTTAGCCACGATTCCCAGCCTGGAATGCGATTGAAACTGCGACTGCAACTGCATCATTCGTAGAGTTCGCATGGGTCAGAAGTTATTATCGATCTTATCATTATTATTACGAGTTCTGACGTCATTACGTCCCAGATATAATGGGTAATCGCCGACTTTTACGCCCAATTTATTTTCAGCTTGCGATTGTAGCCTCATGCATAATGGATTTGAAAGAAGACTTTGCCATTTAATCAATAGTTGACATCACTTTAGTTCTGAAACGCAACCCGAACCTCGGATCGAAGTAAAATTCCACTTAATCTGGTCACCTTATTATTCAAAAGTTTAATTATTCATTTAAAAGTTTTAAGCGGACAAGTGCAATTTAAATGGAAACAAGATACAATAAAAAAAAAATTTTGTAAAACAAATATCAAAACAATAGAAAAAATATGTAACACTCAGTCGGGAGAGCCCGACAATAAAATACCCAGTTGAAGTAAAGGACGCTGCATGCAAAAAGAGTTAGCTTGCTCATACATGTGTATATATGTAACATATATGCAAACATAACACACAAGCATAAAAAATAAATATTTGTCATTGTATATTTTCTGATTGCGATCGAATTTGCACAGACGGACGCACAGTGAAGATTTTTCCAATCTAGGCGGACTAATTCACAAAAAAAAATTATTTTTAACAAAAATGAGCTTTAAGCAGATTTAGAAATGTACGAAAACATGCACAAAAGAAAAAACGAATTGGTTGTTCTAAAGATAACGATTCTTGAACCGGTGCATTTGAAATGCATGCAAAAATTGCATCGGACAGCGAGCAATAGTTGACAAAATTTAGTCTTCTCAATTGGATCGTGCGGTCACAGTGAGCAGTCAAAATTATTTTTCCCGTAAACTATGTATCCCTATTAATTTTTAGCGCTATAAAGATTCTTTATAGGTGGTCTAGAACATTTTTTTTTTAATTTGTTTGAAATAAGTACAAAAAGTAAGTAGATTTTTGATTTTTAAATTTTCTGCGGAATTATGTCTGACCAGAATATACATCACTTGCAGAAAATCAATTTGGATCAGGATCAGAAATAACATTTTGCCTATATTTTGCCCAAAGACATTCAATCTAGCAATGAGTGAAATAACAAGCGCAAAGTTTTTCGAGATTTGGTCAAGCAACGTTAGAACGGTTAAGCTTAACTCACTTCTAGAGCCCGCAGCGATGATTTTTAGCAATGATAATGACCATATGAAGTTAAAATTGCACTTAAAAGAAACTGAGCAATGATTTTGATTTGAGATGGAATAAATCTAGAAGAGATAAATCTAGATTTTTGACCGATAATGCAAGTTGGCATCAGGGCACAATATATGCCGTCGATTATAAGTTTTATGTCGTTCCTTCGACCGCGAAGGAATAATAAAATTCATTTTCAGGTTGCTGACCAAAATCTCAGCAAAGAAAAAGAAAAGATCTGCTGGTAAAAATTGATGACAATCAATTGATTGCAGCGACTGAACTGACTTTACGGTCTTGCGGAAAAAGGGATTCGGCGAAATTACTTTATGAGTTGGCAAATGCTTTTCCGTTAACGGGTACAAACATTAAGAAATGCAGAATTTGCATAGAACTTCCAAAACGTCTTACATCAGACCAATCGCTTACATTCATGGTGGACACCATGTTATCAATACACCAATACAACACCTTACGGCAGCACTCGAAAATGGTCACTAGAAATGGTCAGTCCAAAGTTTTACCCATGTTATAATCTCGTCAATAAGTCAAAAATCTTGTGTTATCCTTTTGGTATGACTGGGACTGAATCATATGATAAGATCAAACACAAAATTGGTGACTTTCGTTGAGATATATTGAGAAACAAAAAAGTTTTTCATACTAAATGTTGATTCCGAACCGATCGTTCCTATGGCAGCTATATGATATAGTGATCCGATCCGGCCGGTTCCGACATATGTACTGCGTGCAGCAAAAAGACGGACTTGTACCAAGTTTCATCAAGATAGCTTCAAAACTGAGAGACTAGTTTGCATAGAAAAAGACAGACAGACGGACAGACGGGCAGACGGACATGGCTATATCGACTCAGCTCGTCGTCCTGATCAAGAATATATATACTTTATAGGGTCTGACACGCCTCCTTCAATGCGTTACAAACTTCGTGACAAAATTATAATACCCTCTGCAAGGGTATAAATATGAAAATTACCTTTTTTAATTTCTTCACTTCTACGGCCAATAATTTTGAAGTTACAACCAAAAGCATGAGCAAATAATAAAAAGGGTCAATTTAAGGAAAAAAATAATTTTCTTTTTCTCAAATATTAAAAAAAATTTTTTTTTAATTTGGCTTAAAATAAAACAAAAAATTTTAAACTGAGCTTTTGTTATTTTTTTATGGCGGTTTGTATGTAAAAAAAAGAAAAATATAGCGCAAGCTAACTTTGGCGCGCCAAAGTTTGGATACCCTTGCAGTGCCCTGTGTAAGCCGTCAGATTTTTTACAAAATTTGTTGATTTTGAACCGATCGTTCCTATGGCAGCTATATGATATAGTAGTCCGATTTACACCAAATTTGGTCAGCCTGTTTAAAACTTAGTCAAACACAGAATGTGTATATTTGGTTGAGATATTTTGAGAAACAAAAAGTTTTTCGTACAAAATATTGTTTTCGATCCGATCGTTCCTATGGCAGCTATATGATATAGTAGTCCGATTTACACCAAATTTGGTCAGCCTATTTAAAACTTAGTCAAACGCAGAATGTGTATATTTGGTTGAGATATTTTGAGAAACAAAAAAGTTTTTCATACTAAATATTGTTTTCGATCCGATCGTTCCTATGGCAGCTATATGATATAGTAGTCCGACTTACACCAAATTTTATCAGCCTGTTTAAAACTTAATCAAACACACAATGTGTATATTTGGTTGAGATATTTTGAGAAACTAAAAAGCTTTTCATACTAAATGTTTATTTCCAACCGATCGTTCCTATGGGAGCTATATGATATAGTTATTCGATCCGGCCGGCTCCGACATTTGTGCTGCGTGCAGCAAAAAGACGGATCTGTACCGAATTTCATCAAGTTAGCTTCAAAACTGAGAGACTAGTTTGCATAGAAACAGACGGACACACGGACAGACAGACGGACAAGGCTATATCGACTCAGCTCGTTGCCCTGATCAAGAATATATATACTTTATGGGGTCTGTGAGGCCTCCTTCAATGCGTTACACATTTCGTGACAAAATTATAATACACTCTGCAAGGGTATAAAAATGCCGGACTTTCCCGTATTTTATGCCTTTAGCGTTCCACGCCCAAATATTGTCCAAATTTCAAGACGATGGCTTTAAAAATGTGACTGCTACTAATTTAAGTCCCCCAAGTTTTGCAAAATCTTACACTGTGGGACGTAGCTATATCGACTCTGCCTCTGATGCTGATCAAGAATATATATATGTACTTCATGGGGTCTTAAACGCCTCCTTCTGCCTGTTACATACTTTTTTTTTAACAAACTTAATATACTCCCAGATGGTATAATAAAGTTCCATAAAGCTACAGTCATGCAAGTTCGAAAGTAGGAGACCCTGTTCTTCCATACGTAGACTTTATGGCACACATTTTTTTGACAAACTTAATAGACCCTTTATGAACTTCTTAAAAGAACAGGGTCCAAAAAAAAACCAAACAAAACGTACGAAATAACAAACACAAAAAAAAGCAGCACAAAAGGCACCACAACAAATTTGGGTTAAGCTACATCAAATATACTATTGTGCATAAATATATATTTTGGGGTTCAATAGTCTGCATTTTTGGCATTCAACACTGCACATGAACATTTTTGGTTTTAATCAGACTTAAATTAATATAAATCAAATAATTTTACGAGAAGCAGAAAGTATCAGTAAAACTTTTGGTCAGTTAATTTAAAACAGAGATTGGATGTTAAAAGTGATAAATTGAGGAACAATAAAGTTGTATATAAAACATTTTTAATAAATTTACCTTTTTTAATAAATATAAATTAAATAGAAACGGCTCTAAATTTGTTCTTAGTAGCTCTTACTGTCGCTAACTCAATTATGATTGTGGGCAATCAAAGAACTTTTGCAATGAGCTTCCAATAACCAAGCATGCATAAGCTAACCAAAACCCTACATAAGCTAAAATACTTTTACTTTGGCGCGTCAAAGATAGTTTTCTCCATATTTCATAATAAATATTGATTTTGAGCCGATCGATCCTATTCCAAGTTTCATCAAGATAGCTTCAAAACTGAGAGACTAGTTTGCATAGAAACAGACGGACATGGCTATATCGACTCAGCTCGTTGCCCTGATCAAGAATATATATACTTTATGGGGTCTGTGAGGCCTCCTTCAATGCATTACACATTTCGTGACAAAATTTAATACCCTCTTCAAGGGTATAAAAACTAACTTGAGATATCTGAACAAAAGTTGCAGATTTTGTGTCATATAGCTGCCATGGGAAAGATCGGTTCAAAATTAAAATCTTTTTTGTTTCTTGAGATTTCTTAACCAAACTCAAACAGCTTGACCAAATTTAGTGCAAATCGAAATCCACATCTTACGGCTTATATAGGGCACTGCAAGGGTATCCAAACTTTGGCGAACCAAAGTTAGCTTGCCCTATATTTGTTTTTTAACAAAATTAGTATACCCCACAGGAAGTAAAAACCTCTTATTCAAAAGCGTTTTGAAAGCTTAAAAAAGACAATCTATCAGTACCTAACCAAAGGCATTCATTGTCTCACCCAATATAACAATCAGAATATTATTCACCCTCAAGAAACCGTCGACTTTTTCTGTCACAACTTGCCCTCTGAATCTTACGACTAAAAATTTTCCAATTTATTCTTGCTAAATAAAACTAAAACTCTTTCATTCTCATATTTCCAGTAAAAAATCTATACCCATAGAGATATACATTAAATTTATTGAGTTTTCAACTGCTTTAGACACCCTCAGGGTAAGTAGGACCCCAGGCTTAGACAGAATTAGCTACACTATGATTAAAGCTTTACCTAAAAACTTAAAGAGCAGACTGATACACCTATACAATGTCATACTACTTACGTGGACACAAACCCCCAAGTCTGCAAACCGGTTCTGAACCGAACCTCGCGGAACCGGTTCGGTTCGCTACTTTTGGGCTACCCGAACCGGACCCTTCAAATTTTCTAGCACTTTCAAAAAAAAGGTTCGGCTCGGACTTTAAAATTTGTCAAAAATTTCGATACAAATTTCGTTTCAGTGCATAAATGTTTTTGACTTTACATTTAAAATTTTAGAATTTGATATAAAAAGAGATAATAAAATATAGATCAAGTAAAAATGTAAGCAATAATAAAAGCAAGAAAATTATATAACAGCTCGAACCCGAACCTTGGGTTCAGGGGCGCCTTAAACCGGTCATCGTACCGAACCTTGATCTTACTTTACTTTCGGCGATCGGTTCGGAATCAACATTTAGTATGAAAAACTTTTTTGTTTCTCAAAATATCTCAACCAAATATACACATTGTGTGTTTGATTAAGTTTTAAACAGGCTGACCAAATTTGGTGTAAGTCGGACTACTATATCATATAGCTGCCATAGGAACGATCGGTTGGAAAACAATATTTAATATGAAAAACTTTTTTGTTTCTCAAAATATCTCAACCAAATATACACATTCTGTGTTTGACTAAGTTTTAAACAGGCTGACCAAATTTAGTGTAAATCGGACTACTATATCATATAGCTGCCATAGGATCGATCGGTTCAAAATCAACAAATTTTGTAAAAAATCTGACGGCTTACACAGGGCACTGCAAGGGTATCCAAACTTTGGCGCGCCAAAGTTAGCTTGCGCTATATTTTTAAAATTTTTTTTTAATTTTCTTTTTTAAAAATATTAAGGGAATTAAAGAAAATATATACCAGCGCCGAATATAAGATATTTAATGGGCGAAGCTTTTGAAATAGTTCCTAAAAATTGCTTTAACCAGCTCCTAGCTCCTTTTGACGAGGTAATTACATTATTGTAATTAAAAAAAAAAAGCGCAAGCTAACTTTGGCGAGCCAAAGTTTGAATACCCTTGCAGAGATTTGCATAAGCCGTCCGAATTTTACAAAATTGATGGTGATTTCGAACCAATCGTTCATATGGCAGCTATATGATATAGTAATCCGATTTGCACCAAATTTGGTCAGGCTGATTGAAACTATACCAAACACACAATCTGTGTGTTAAGTTATGTTATTTTAAGAAACAAAAAAGTTTTTCATACTAAATATTGATTTCGAACCGATCGTTCCTATGGCAGCTATATGATATAGTTATCCGATCCGGCCGGTTCCGACATATGTACTGCGTGCAGCAAAAAGACGGATCTGTACCAAGTTTCATCAAGATAGCTTCAAAACTGAGAGACTAGTTTGCATAGAAACAGACGGACAGACAGACAGACGGACAGACGGACATGGCTATATCGACTCAGCTCTTCGCCCTGATCAAGAATATATATACTTTATGGGGTCTGCCACGCCTCCTTCAATGCGTTACACATTTCGTGACAAAAATATAATACCCTCTGCAAGGGTATAAAAAATAAAAATGCAGTAAGCTACAGTGGAGCAAGCTCGACAGTAGGAGACCCAGTACTTTTTGAGTGCAAAGCGTTCACTATTGATTGTTCTTCAATAATGCGTACCAAACAATAGATGGCGCCACTACCAAGTTAATAAACACAGAGGTCGCTAGCGTCTCTTCTTCTTCCTTTTGCCCGTAACATTGTTAGTTGAATAACATCCGCGTTTATCATCCGATTGGAATGAACAGGTTTGGACTATAGTGCATATTATATGTACCAATAATCAAGGCGCTAGTCTTAAAGGGGCTCTTGTAATTCGACTCTGAAATTTTGTTTTTCAATTTCCGGGGGGAAGGGGGGCGTGGCAAAAATCCAAAACAAACTTGATCAATGGGAGATATAGATGAACCTACATGCCAAATTTGGTGCCTCTAGCTCTTATGGTCTCTGAGATCTAGGTGACACAAAATAGGACAGACAGACAGACGGACAGACGGACAGACAGACGGACATGGCTATATCGACTCGGCTGTTGATACTGATCAAGAATATATATACTTTATGGGGTCTGCCACGCCTCCTTCTGCCTGTTACGCACATTTTTTTTTGCACAAACTTAATAGACCCATTTGTACTTTTTTAAAGTACTGGGTCTACAAAAAAAAGCGGAAACAAAGTTTGGATACCCTTACACCAATTTTTGTCAGACTGTGTGGAACTATACCAAACACACAATCTGTGAGTTTGGTTAAGATATCCTAAGAGAAAAAATGTTTTTCAAACTGAATATTGATTTCGAACCGTTCGTTCCTATGGCAGATATATAATATAGTAGTACGATTTGAGCCAAATTTAGTAAGGATGTATGAAATATCACGCACAATCTGTGAGTTTGGTTGAGATATCTTGAAAAACAAAAAAGTTTTTCATACTAAATGTTGATTCCCACCGATCCCTCCAATGGCAGCTATATGATAAAGTGATCCGATCCGGCCGGTTCCGACATATGCTGCGTGCAACAAATAGACGGATTTGAACAAAGTTTAATCAAGATAGCTTAATAACTTTATGTAAAATTAAATAATTATTAAAAGTAATAAGAAATTTCGATGAATATTCGTTTTTTTTTAATTTTCAGAGGGTCAAGATAGGGGCGTGGCAGGTAACTGTTTTTTTTTAGCAAAAAAAAAAATCATTTCTTAGTATTTCATGTTCTTAATTTTGTCACGAAATGTGTAACGCATTGAAGGAAGCCTCACAGACCCCATAAAGTATATATATTCTTGATCAGGGCGACGAGCTGAGTCGATACAGCCATGTCCGTCTGTCCGTCTGTCTGTCCGTCTGTCCGTCTGTCTGTCCGTGTGTCCGTCTGTTTCTATGCAAACTAGTCTCTCAGTTTTGAAGCTATCCTGATGAAATTTGGTACAGATCCGTCTTTTTGCTGCACGCAGCACATATGTCGGAGCCGGCCGGATCGGATAACTATATCATATAGCTGCCATAGGAACGATCGGTTGGAAATAAACATTTAGTATGAAAAACTTTTTTGTTTCTCAAGATATCTTAACCAAATATTTACATTGTGTGTTTGATTAAGTTTTAAACAGGCTGACCAAATTTGGTGTGAATCGGACTACTATTTCATATAGCTGCCATAGGAACGATCGGTTCGAAAACAACATTTAGTATGAAAAACTTTTTTGTTTCTCAAAATAACTCAACCAAATATACACATTGTGTGTTTGATTAAGTTTTAAACAGGCTGACCAAATTTGGTGTAAATCGGACTACTATATCATATAGCTGCCATAGGAACGATCGGATCGAAAACAATATTTAGTATGAAAAACTTTTTTGTTTCTCAAAATATCTCAACCAAATATACACATTCTGTGTTTGATTAAGTTTTAAACAGGCTGACCAAATTTGGTGTAAATCGGACTACTATATCATATAGCTGCCATAGGATCGATCGGTTCAAAATCAACAAATTTTGTAAAAAATCTGACGGCTTACACAGGGCACTGCAAGGGTATCCAAACTTTGGCGCGCCAAAGTTAGCTTGCGCTATATTTTTATGATATTTTGGTGTTTTTCGTATTTTTAGTAACTGTTAGCCCGTAATATCCAATAAATACTACATACATACATACTGTAACAGAATATAGTAATATATTTAATAGAAAATAGTATAATTCTTAATATTCGTTCTTGAAAGACATGTGTTGTATTATATGATAGGTATTGAGCCATAGATCAAGAATAGTTTTAAATTCCGTTAATGCACGTCCTGGTTCAATAGATATTTGAGCTTAACTTTTATTTTTGATTTTTAAAATAAAAGTTACGGAATAACTCTTATTTCTAACTTTTTCAATAAATATCAAAAATTGATTTTGATTTTTAAAATAAAAGTTACGGAATAACTCTTATTTCTAACTTTTTCAATAAATATCAAAAATAACTCTTAATTTTTATTTTTATAATAAAAATGAAAAATAAGTGTTATTTTGTAACTTTTAAATACAAATTGGGAAATAATTGTTTTATTGTAATTTTTATTTCAAAAGTTATAACAGTTACGGTCCCTGGTTGTATCACATGGAATGTATTACATCATATCGGAGTAAAGTTTAATACAGAAGCGGTAAATTACTTTTTATACCCTTGCAGAGGGTATTATAATTTTGTCACGAAATGTGTAACGCATTGAAGGAAGCCTCACAGACCCCATAAAGTATATATATTCTTGATCAGGGCGACGAGCTGAGTCGATATAGCCATGTCCGTCTGTCTGTCCGTCTGTCCGTCTGTCTGTCCGTCTGTCCGTCTGTCTGTCTGTCTGTCTGTTTCTATGCAAACTAGTCTCTCAGTTTTGAAGCTATATTGATGAAACTTGGTACAGGTCCGTCTTTTTGCTGCACGCAATACATATGTCAGAACCAGCCGGATCGGATAACTATATCATATAGCTGCCATAGGAACGATCGGTTGGAAATAAACATTTAGTATGAACAACTTTTTTGTTTCTCAAGATATCGCAACCAAATATACACATTGTGTGTTTGATTAAGTTTTAAATAGGCTGACCAAATTTGGTGTAAATCGGACTACTATATCATATAGCTGCCATAGGAACGATCGGTTGGAAAACAACATTTAGTATGAAAAACTTTTTTGTTTCTTAAGATATCGCAACCAAATATACACATTGTATGTTTGAATAAGTTTTAAACCGGCTGACCAAATTTGGTGTAAATCGGATAACTATATCATATAGCTGTCATAGGAACGATCGGTTGGAAATAAACATTTAGTATGAAAAACTTTTTTGTTTCTCAAGATATCTCAACCAAATATACACATTGTGTGTTTGAATAAGTTTTAAACAGGCTGACCAAATTTTGTTTAAGCCGGACTACTATATCTTATAGCTGCCATAGGAACGATCGGTTAAAAATCAACATTTAACAAATTTTGAAAAAAATCTGTCGGCTTACACAGGGCACTGCAAGGGTATCCAAACGTTGGCGCGCCAAAGTTAGCTTGCGCTATATTTTGTTTTATTTTGAGCGAAATACATATAAATCATCAATAATCATTACTTTTGATTTTTAATTTTACTGTTTAAAAGTACAAAATCTTAAGTAATAATAATTATTATTATTGAAGATTTGGTGTAAATAATTTTATTCTAGGTTCATTATAAGTGCATGACTTTTCTATTTAAAAAAAAAATAATAATCATTTTTAAGGACCCTGCAAAAAACACAAATGGAACACTGCAAAAGCGCCTAGACATTGTAAAATATCTCTCAAGTCACAAACACAACTGCAGCACCGTAACTCTAGTGTCAGTTGTTTAGGCAATTAGGAAATGCCCAAAAAGGTCACTAAGCAAAATATCCTCAATTCTTAATGCAGGAGTGAGAATTGCCTTTGGAGCTTATCGAACAATCCGTACACGATATCTGCTGTATGAAACAAACATTTCCTAATTAGATTTGAGGAAAGAACAACTCTCAGCAAACTTATACACACTCATACTCAATAGCACAGACTCCCCAATTTACAATTAAAAAACTACAAAGCATCAACTCAAGAAAAAAGTCGTCAGTTATTCACAGAATCTCCTCCATACACTCCCGTCTGCATCTTTAACTTAAACCCCCAAAAAAATGTACTCATAAATCCCCACCATGGGAATTAAATAAATATACGAAAAAACGCTGTGGAAGGAAAAGACGATGTTAAATTCCATATGCATGCAAACAGAATTAACCTGTTCAATACATGTATGCATATGTTTTGAAACACATTAGAACACATACACACGCACGACAAAACATTACCCTGTGGTTCTCAAATTCTCTGTCCTGTATCTCTGTACTCTTCTATGACGATTTCTGATATTGTTGTCTCCTTCTTACCTGTGCACAAAAATTTTGTCGCTACCGACAAAAAATTGCGTAGCACGAAAATCAAGGTTTGACACATCTATGTATTCATTGGTTAGTGGGAGGACGAAGAATATAATAAAGAATCGGAATATATAAAATATCATAATAATATATAATTACGTATTTTTGGTAAATAAATAACGTTTGTGTACATTAAAAGTATATCCCAGTTAGAGTTTGGAGATCTGTCCTGTTTTTCTGTCGCTTTTTTTATATTTTTGTTACTTTTTTTGGGGTCCGTATATCCTGTTTTTCCTACCAACCAATGGCAGCAATGCTCTCATCGTTATTAAGTTAAATTAGTTTGCTACAGCAAGTTTCGGTAGCCATGGTTCCCTTCCCTTTAGTAGTTCTAAGTATTGGAAACATAAGTCTACTCATTTAAAAAAAAAATAAATAAATTATGTTTAGTTCAATTGCATGTAAGAAATGTAAAAGCGTTAAATGCAGTTAGGTTGAGAAAAGTTTATAGTTTACAAAGCAGACACTTTTTTTTGTTCTCTTCTCCCTGTACTTTACAAAACTACAAAAGGGTCTATTAAGTTTGTCAAAAAAAAAGAGCGTAACAGGCAGAATGAGGCGTGGCAGACCTTATAAAGTATATATATTCTTGATCAGCATTAACATCCAAGTCGGTACCGTTCGTCCGTACGAACAAACAGATTTCAAAACTGGGACACCAAATTTGGTATGAAGAGTTTTTATATTTGCCCGCAGACCACAGAAGCGACACGGAAGATATTCGAAGACAATTATTTCATTTAGTTGACGCTAATTTTTTGTGCGTGCGCGTGCATGTGTTTTAATGTTCTTACATACATACATATGTATAAATGTATGTGTATACGTGAGCAGGTTAACTCTGTTTGCATGCATATGGAATTTAATATCGTCCTTTACTTCCAAAGGGTATTTTACTGTCGGACCCACCCGAGTGAAATATTTTATTTACACTATTTAATTTTTCTGGAATCACTTGGGTAAACACTGATTGGCTTTATACAAAAGCTAGAAATTTGAGATTTTTGTGAGATCAGTGCACTTGAGAGGGGGTGTAAAATGTACAACACACCATAGTTTGTTTTAAAATGAGCATAGCACATGTCTTCAAGTAGGAGGCACATTTTTAGACCCAGTACTTTAAAAAAGTACAAATGGGTCTATTAAGTTTGTGCAAAAAAAATGTGCGTAACAGGTAGAAGGAGGCGTGGCAGACCCCATAAAGTGTATATATTCTTGATCAGCATCAACAGCCGAGTCGATATAACCATGTCCGTCTGTCCGTCTGTCCGTCTGTCTGTCCCTTTTTTGAACACCTATATCTCAGAGACTATAAGAGCTAGAGCCACCAAATTTGGCATGAAGGTTTATCTATATATTGCATTGATCAAGTTTGTTTTAGAATTTTGCCACGCCTCCCTCCGCCCCCGTAAATTTGAAACAAAATTTCAAAGTCGAATAACGAAAGCACCTTTAATGCTAGCGATATGATTTACATGATAAACTTTATAGTCCAATCCTGTCCTGAATTTTATCCGGATCGGATAATAAACGGATAGTATACGGCTGATCAAAATTTCGAAAATATAAACACCTAGATCTCAGAGACTATAAAAGCTAGAGACACCAAATTTGGTATGTAGGTTCATCTATATCTCCCATTGATCAAGTTTGTTTTAGATTTTCGCCACGCCCCGCTCCGCCTCTAGAAATTGAAAGACAAAATTTCGAAGTCGAATTGAAGGAGCCCCTTTAATGTTAGCGACTTGATTATTGGTACATATAAAATACACTATGGTCTAAACCTGTCCAGAAAATTTCATTCCAATCGGATGACAAACACGGAAGTTATTCAACAATTCTATTAAAAGTTATGAACATAAATTGAACTAGCCAAAAATGTTGATTTAATTTAACTGAAAAATGTAATTTGGTAAGTGTCGTGTCATAATGTAGAAAAACCTTGAAAACGCTAGATTTATATTTGATTGAGCCTAATCTATTCCGTTTCGACCAATTTTTCACACGAGTGCCATCCGCATACATATGTATGTACATTCACAAAAAATGGTACCCAATATTCATAATCTACTTACAATTCTAAGATGTTTTCACCAAGAAACCAAAGTTCTAAAATCAATTCCTAGTCCGCGTTCTTTATACCCTTGCAGAAGGTCTTATAATTTTGTCACGAAGTTTGTAACGCATTGAAGAAGGCGTGGCAGACCCCATAAAATATACATATATATTTTTTATCTGGGCGACGAGTTGAGTCGATATGGCCAGAGTATGGGGTACCAATTTTTTTTTTTTTTTCTGGGCCCATACAAATTGGTATTGTATCGAGCCCTAGTTTCATGAATAACGTAAGCGTAATTTTTCCGAAATGTACTTTTTAATGCAAAATTGTTTAACTTTCCAGAACACATCATCTGTTAAAATATGAAAGCTTAAGTCCTTATAGATCCGCAAAAAATTAACTGTATTTTATGCTAATTTTTATGCAAGCCTATGCATAGATAAGCAGAAAAAGCCCTCTCCAGAAAAGTTGCTTTTTGGCGCTAACGTTATTTTCGCAAATAGGGCTCGAAATATTGAAAAGGGCGAAGTGGGGTTAAAACAGATAATAAAATCATTTAAAGTAGTTAAAAAATTAAGTTTATAAGGGATAAAAATAATGGTTGTACTTTGAATTGATTATAAAAATAAACAGGTCTTCTTATAAACTGAAAAAATATATTAAAATGCATGAACATAAATTAAAATTATAAATATAGTTATACTCACATTTTGGTTTTGTAAACATATTGACTTGTGTTGTTTTAAAATTCTACACGATTGAGATTTTGTCTTATAACTGTTTAATTTTTTTTAGATAAATATTGTATTCTGAGTAACTTAAACATTTAATTAAAAAAATTGAAAGAAATTGACCTTTGAAGCTGGCGAACAGGCAGCAATCGAATCAATCAAAATAATTGAAATGTTTTACAAAATGTGTTTTTTAATGTTGCATGTATGAACAAGTATACTTAAAGAAGTGTGTGAATAATCTGCAAAAAGCAATGTGGGATGCTTTTCGAGCGTTGAATTGGAACGTCAATTGTCTTATCAGAATCATGACTGATGAACACTTGATGCAACCAGACAGACAGAGATAATGAGCGAGACAGACAGACCAAATTCAGAGTTGATAGCTTTTTGGGTAGATCAAACAGCTGTTACAAGTTTATTGAAAGGGTGTCACATTAAACCACAGTCACCTCAAATATAAGTCAAAGATGTGGTCTCCATAATAAGGGTCAGCATTAGTATATTTACTTATGTGTATTGTTGTTGTCGGTAATCAGCTTTATTGCACATTTGTTGTCATTTGGTTTTTTCTTTGTTATGCTGTTGAAGCTGAAGTCATTGGCCTTATAAGTTAGAGCCCTGGACTACATAAAACCAATGAATTTACCCTATTTGCGAGTAAAATTAATTTATTATTTATAACAATCTATTTATTTTTATTTTGTCACTAGCACATACACACACAACTATTTTCAAATGCCTTCGCTGTTCTGAACTAAACGAGACCGACTTACGGACTTACTTGGGGGTGAAGACCAAAATTTATTAATCAAAATAAAATATCCAGCTAAATATGTCGTTGAACGCGGTGTTGCGTCGACGAAGAATATAGATGAAAATTAGAGGGAGACGAAGAAGAAGGAGGAGTAAAAACGAAACAAGTGATAATTGCGATATCAGAGATCAGAAGAGAGTATCCACAGCAGCCGAGTTTGTTAAAGAACTAACTGTTAACTATTCCATTGGAAGCAGTAGGAAAAGCTAGTAAATCATATTGACTTATGAAATACTCTGTGATATAACAAGTAAAAATACTAAGACGTTGCAACGCGTTGCCGAGAAACACTCAAATATGTATTTTATAAAATATGTACTAAGTTTCCGTATTCAAATTATTATTATTATTATTATTATTATTATTATTATTATTATTATTATTATTATTATTATTTATTATTATTATTATTATTATTATTATTATTATTATTATTATTATTATTATTATTATTATTATTATTATTATTATTATTATTATTATTATTATTATTATTATTATTATTATTATTATTATTATTATTATTATTATTATTATTATTATTATTATTATTATTATTATTATTATTATTATTATTATTATTATTATTATTATTATTATTATTATTATTATTATTATTATTATTATTATTATTATTATTATTATTATTATTATTATTATTATTATTATTATTATTATTATTATTATTATTATTATTATTATTATTATTATTATTATTATTATTATTATTATTATTATTATTATTATTATTATTATTATTATTATTATTATTATTATTATTATTATTATTATTATTATTATTATTATTATTATTATTATTATTATTATTATTATTATTATTATATTATTATAATTAATATAATTGGGGCACCAAAACGCTAAAGACCTCTAGAGGCACGCTAATAACACGAGCGTGTAGCGAGCATCCGCTACCAGCTGCCCAACGACCTTAGTGACTGATAGTATAACGAGATACATATGTATATGTTCATAAATAACACTGTGCGACAGCGAAAACTGTGACCAAAAATTACTTTATATCAGCGGTGCAAAGCTGCCTTATGAATGTGCACGCACCAATACAAAGAAAGGAAATCGATCGCACACATGTAACAAGCTTTTCTTTTTAGTTCAATGTGTACACTGAAAAAATAGGAACATTGCAATTCATATTTAAAGCTTCCTGCGAAGAAAACACTTGCCAGTTGATCACACATATTAAGGACCTGTGGGAAAAAACTTTTCAGTGTACACCAAACGAAAAGACAACAACAAAATACATTCGGAATAGCGAAGACAAAACAAAGCAACAAAATTGTTTTTGGTTTGCAAGAAGCGAAGGTTCGGCGGAAAGCCTGCAATGAAAAATTGTTTTTGCTTTGCAGGCAACGAAAAATAGGGGAGGGTAAAGAATGCAAAATTGTTCGTGTAATTTGCAATGTGCGCCAGAACCTTACCAGTGTGCAAGCCTCACACACTCCCATATGCTATGTGCAAAGCAAAAACAAATGTGCGTCGTGTGCATAGGCGCTGCGCACCCCTGCTTTATATGATACATATAGGCCGCCATATGAGGAAAAAAGACTTCAAGAATTTCTTAGGCCTATTTTCTTAGACCCTGTACTTTCAAAAATAACAAATGGGTCTATTAAGTTTGTGCAAATGTGCGTAACAGGTAGAAGGTATTCTTGATCAGCATAAACAGCCCAGTCGATATAACCATGTCGGTCCGTCCGTCTGTCCCTTTTTTGAACACCTATATTTCAGAGACTATAAGAGCTAGAGACATGTAGGTTCATCTATATAATGCCCACATCAAGTTTGCTTTAGACTTCTGACAAGCGCCCTGCCGCCCACGAAAATAAAAAACCAAATTTAAAAGTCGATTTACAAGAAGACTTTTAATGCTAGCGATGATTTTTGGCACACTTAATTTATTCTATAGTCCAATCCTGTCCTGAAAGTTTTATCCGGATATGATAATAAACAGATAGTATACGGCTGTTTGAAATTTCGAAAATATCAACACCTAGATATCAGAGACTATAAGTGCCAGAGACACCAAACTTGGTATGAAGGCTCATCTAAATCTGGCCCGTATCAAGTTTGTTTTAGAACTTTGCCACGCCTCATTGCGCCCCCGTAGCCCGAAAATTAAAATTTTGAAGTCCAACTACAATAGCACCTTTAATGTCAGCACCTTGATTTTTATACCCTTGCAGAGGGTATTATATTTTTGTCACGAAATGTGTAACGCATTGAAGGAAGCCTCACAGACCCCATAAAGTATATATATTCTTGATCAGGGCGACGAGCTGAGTCGATATAGCCATGTCCGTCTGTCTGTCCGTCTGTTTCTATGCAAACTAGTCTCTCAGTTTTGAAGCTATCTTGATGAAACTTAGTACAGGTCCGTCCTTTTGCTGCACGCAGTACATATGTCGAAACCGGCCGGATCGGATAACTATATCACATAGCTGCCATAGGAACGATCGGTTGGAAATAAACATTTAGTATGAAAAACTTTTTTGTTTCTCAAGATATCTCAACCAAATATACACATTGTGTGTTTAATTCAGTTTTAAACAGGCTGACCAAATTTGGTGTAAATCAGACTACTATATCATATAGCTGCCATAGGAACGATCGGTTCGAAAACAACATTTAGTATGAAAAACTTTTTTGTTTCTCAAAATATCTGAACCAAACATACACATTGTGTGTTTAATTAAGTTTAAAACAGGCTGACCAAATTTGGTGTAAATCGGACTATTATATCATATAGCTGCCATAGGAGCGATCGGTTCGAAAACAACATTTAGTATGAAACATTTTTTTGTTTCTCAAAATATCTGAACCAAACATACACATTGTGTGTTTGGTATAATTTTATACATCCCTACCAATAAACATTTAGTAAACATTTAGTATGAAAAACTTTTTGTTTCTCAAGATATCTCAACCAAATATACACATTGTGTGTTTAATTCAGTTTTAAACAGGCTGACCAAATTTGGTGTAAATCAACTACTATATCATATAGCTGCCATAGGAACGATCGGTTCGATAACAACATTTAGTATGAAACATTTTTTTGTTTCTCAAAATATCTGAACCAAACATACACATTGTGTGTTTGGTATAATTTATACATCCCTACCAAATTTGATGTAAATCGGACTACTATATCATATAGCTGACATAGGAGCGATCGGTTCGAAACCAACATTTAGTATTACAAATTTTGTAAAAAAACTGGCGGCTCAACGGGGCACTGCAAGGGTATCCAAATCGGGCGCCAAAGTTAGTTTGCCTATATTTTGTACATATAATATACACTTTTATCCGAACCAGTCCTGTTACGGGCAAAAGGTAGAAAAAGAGACGCTGGCGACCTCTGTGTTTATCAAATAATATCTTCGTAGTGGCGCTATCTATTGTATTTCCTGGTACGCAACATTAAAGAACAATCTATAGTGAACGCTTTGCACTCAAAAAGTACAGGGTCTCCTACTGTCGAGCTTGCTCCGCAGTAGCTAACTGCATTTTTTTTTAGACCCTGTACTTTAAAAAAGTACAAAAGCAAACTTTAAAATATAGCGCAAGCTAACTTTGGCGCGCCAAAGTTTGGATACCCTTGCAGTGCCTGCGTAAGCCGTCAGATTTTTTACAAAATTTGTTAAAGGTTGATTTTGAACCGATCGTTCCTATGGCAGCTATATGATATAGTAGTCCGATTTACACAAAATTTGGTCAGCTTGTTTAAAACTAAATCAAACACATAATGTATATATTTTGTTGAGATATCTTGAGAAACAAAAAAGTTTTTCATACTAAATGTTTATTTCCAACCGATCGTTCCTATGACAGCTATATGATATAGTTATCCGATGCAGCCGGTTCCGACATATGTACTGCGTGCAGCAAAAAGACGGACCTGTACCAAGTTTCATCAAGATAGCTTCAAAACTGAGAGACTAGTTTGCATAGAAACAGACGGACAGACAGACGGACAGACGGACAGACAGACAGACGGACAGACGGACAGACGGACATGGCTATATCGACTCAGCTCGTCGCCCTGATCAAGAATATATATACTTTATGGGGTCTGACACGCCTCCTTCACTGCGTTACAAACTTCGTGACAAAATTATAATACCCTCTGCAAGGGTATAAAAAGTGCGTAGCAAGCAGAAGGAGACGCGGCAGACATTTTAAAGTGTATATATTCTTGATCAGCATCAACAGAATCAACTCTGTATGATTTGTTCACATTTTTTGAGTGAATGAAACGTGAACGTTTTGAGAACATTTAGTTTGAGTCACTTTGACCGAATATACTGTCAATTTTTGAACCTTTCGAAATTGGTAATGTAAAAGGACAAAAATAGTTTCCAAATATGCCAACATTCACCTTTTAAAATTGGAGAATGTTGAAAATACGTCAAAGTTTTGGTCCGAAGCAAAAAATATCGAGACTGCAGACATAAACTCTTTTTCAGAACTGGTGTATTCGATCTTCTTCATTGCCATGGTCAAAGGGTTCTTAGCCAAGGAAGTTTGATAAAAACTAAATTCAGGAATCGTCTAGAAATGGAGACGATAAATGCTTTTTCGACAATTATTTCAAAGTTTAAATTATTTCAATGATGCGCATTTGTATATTTAATCTTCTAAAAATTCAGATTGCTTCGACACAAATCTTGTTGCCATTTACATAAATTACCTGGCAAATACGTGAAGCTAATTGAAGCCATGGCGACTTATAATTTAAAAGAAAAGTCCGAGGTGAAAATAATCGAGGATGCAAATTTGTTCTCCTACTTTCTGTCCAATTTTTTATTTTTTTCAGGCTTTTCCCCTGTTTTCTTTGGTCGTTTTGTCCTATATTTCCGGATATAGCTGGCATCACTGATGCATACTCGTAGAAAAATTGCGTGAATAACATTATGAATTGTAGGCACATCCACCCTATTTAACAGATCTGATTTCCACTTGATCGCACAACTCAAAAAATTTATTATTATTTGGGAACCGTTTTCTTTAAATAGTGAAATGATACTTGCAGTAAATGGGTACTTTAAAGGCCTTCCAGAAAAACAACTCAGAGGGGTAAACGGGATGGAAAATCGGTGAAAAAAATTTATTGAGCACAGAGGAGATTACACTGAAGAATAAAAGTATTTTAGCCCATTTATTCATTTTGTTTCATTTCCGCTTGGAAAACTTTTCAAGTGACCTAGTATATTACATATTTTTTGTCATGTGTATATTTTCAAATTTATATATAAAATGTTATGTTAAATATTATAATAAAAAATATAGCGCAAGCTAACTTTGGCGCGGCAAAGTTTGGATACCCTTGCAGTGCCCTGTGTAAGATTTTTTACAAAATTTGTTAAATGTTGATTTCGAACCGATCGTTCCTATGGCAGCTATATGCTATAGTAGTCCGACTTACACCAAATTTGGTCAGCCTGTTTAAAACTTAATCAAACACACAATGTGTATATTTGGTTGAGATATTTTGAGAAACAAAAAAGATTTTCATGCTAAATTTTGTTTTCGAACCGATCATTCCTATCACAGCTATATAATATAGTAGTCCGACTTGCACCAAATTTGGTCAGCCTGTTTAAAACTTAATCAAACACACAATGTGTATATTTGGTTAAGATATCTTGAGAAACAAAAAAGTTTTTCATACTAAATGTTTATTTCCGACCGATCGTTCCTATCTGCAGCTATATGATATAGCTATCCGATTCGGCTAGTTCCGACATATGTACTGCGTGCAGCAATAAGACGGACCTGTACCAAGTTTCATCAAGATAGCTTCAAAACTGAGAGACTAGTTTGCATAGAAACAGACGGACACACGGACAGACGGACAGACAGAAGGACAGACGGACATGGCTATATCGACTCAGCTCGTCGCCCTGATCAAGAATATATATACTATATGGGGTCTGTGAGGCCTCCTTCAATGTGTTACACATTTCGTGACAAAAATATAATACCCTCTGCAAGGGTATAAATATGTACATAAATTAATAAAATGTATGAATTATTTATTATAATATATGTTAATATATTATATACTACGGGACTGGCCACCTGCTCGCTTCGCTCGCCAACCCCATGTCATTTTTTATAAGAAAGCGGGAAATGTAAATTCAATTTTTCCCAACAATCGGACTTACAATAATAGTTCTTTATATAAGCAGGGGGCAAGCCCTCTTGTGCTCGCATCGCTCAACAACCCGCGGCTTGCTACGCTCGCTGAAATCTCGGGGAGAAATGTGTGTAGCTATAGTCGGACCTTATGTCATTTCTAATAAGAAAGAGGGAAATGTTAATTCAAATTTCCTCTGCAATTGGACTTAAAATAATAGTACTTTATATAATATAGAGAATTTACATTTTCGCTGCTCGCTGTTTTAAAGTTTTGGCTGCAATTAAATTAAAGCAGCAATAGCAAGTAATAGTGCCATACACAGAAAACTTTGATTTGAAAGTCGCAACACCAATGAATCGTACCTATGTGCTTATGATTGTTTATTAGTAGATATAGTCATTCGATCTTCACCAAATATTCACAGAATGTAGCAGTGAGTAAGAAATACTTAATATGTGACTTTGGTTGAGATAGCTCAAAAAACAAAGCAATACGAATTATTTTTACCTTTGACCCCAAATTGACCCTTTCTAGTTGCACGATAATTAAATTTCAGCTATGTTGTGTGAAAATTTCAGCTCGATATCTTGAACCGTTTGGGCCACAGCGTGATGTTTCGTCAGTCAATTAGGACAAAGAGTTATGTATATATAGATTATTGTAATATAAGATTTGACGGTACCTAAAGGTCCATACCAAGCGTAAATACGGTAAGTTTTAAATTTGTACGCATACTATTTCGGAGTCAAAATCAGTTGTTTTTCTTAGTTTATTAAATAACAAAAATATATACATATAATGCACAATAAAAAAAAACTTACTCGAATTGTTTACGATTTATGTGTTATTCAGTAAAAAATATATTTTTTACAATATCATTCCCACAAGTAATTTTTTTCACAGTCAAAGTTGTGCAGTCTCTCAGTTTTGAAGCTATCTTGATGAAACTTGGCACAGGACCGTCTTTTTGGTGCACTCAGTACATATGTCAAAACCGGCCGGATCGGATAACTATATCTTATTGCTGTCAAGATCGGTTCAAAATCAACATTCAATATGAAAAACTTTTTGTTTCTCAAGATATCTCAATTAAATTCACATATTGTGTGTTTGACACATTTCCATACATCCTTACCAAATTTGGTTCAAATCGGACAACTATATAATATAGCTGCCATTGGAATGATCGGTTCGAAATCAACTTTTAGTATGAAAAACTTTTTGTTTCTCAGGGTATCTCAACCAAATTCGCAGATTGTGTGTTTGACACATTTATATACATCCTTACCAGATTTTGTGTAAATCGGACGACTACATCATATAGCTGCCATTAGAGCGGTCGGTTTGAAATCGACATACACCAATTTTTTTTTTTAAATATGACGGCTTATACTGTTTTTACACTGCCGCATCATTGTC
Organism: Drosophila neotestacea; assembly: GCA_035044365.1. Lineage (NCBI taxonomy): Eukaryota > Metazoa > Arthropoda > Insecta > Diptera > Drosophilidae > Drosophila > Drosophila neotestacea. The sequence continues at coordinate 228,352 of JAWNMD010000068.1, read as the reverse complement.
GAAGGTGCGCTTACACTGGAGCCGCACCTTTTTTCGCATCATTTGTCAGCTGTTGGCCTGCCAATGTCAGATTTAATTATTGAAATAGAGACAATTATGAGTTCTTAACTGGCAAATGTTCTATATGGTGCAATTGTTAACTGCAGTGCACTTTCAAAAATGCTTTTAAGACTTTGAATTTTGTCTTTTGTGTTTCTATTTGAAATTATTATTTCCGCGGTTAAGCTATATTACTATTGATTATCGATATTCGATGAAAAAGAAACAGCTGTTCGCTGTTGATACCCCGAAATATTGAAGTATTAAAAAAATACTAACAGAATACGGCAACACTTGCCAATGATGCGTCGCATGATTTAAGATGCGGCCGCATCATTGTCTTCCTCTATCCACAGGGTTCTTATGGGCATCATTGCCGCATGTTCCGTTTAACGGAAAAATCCAATGATGCGGCCCAGTGTAAACACAGTATAACGGAAAAATCCAATGATGCGGCCCAGTGTAAACACAGTATAAGATGCGGCCGCATCATTGTCTTATTCTATCCACAGGGTTCTTATGGGCATCATTGCCGCATGTTCCGTTTAACGGAAAAATCCAATGATGCGGCCCAGTGTAAACACAGTATTACACGGCACTGCAAGGATATCCAAACTTTGGCGCGCTTAATTAGCTAAGTGTATAATATATACATAATATGTATTACGTATATGTACATGAAATTTGACCACGTTTTGATCCGTATTTAAACATAGTTAGCCACAAGATAAAGTTCTTAACGAACACCATAATTAAAGTTTATCGATTATGGAGTGCTGCTTGCGAGAATCTTGTAATTACAAATTAAACACAGAAGAGAATTGACTTAAGCTCATATGACGCAAATGGGCAGAAAAGTGAAAGGATTGCAATGTGCATGCTTTGAATTGAGACCTATGTATGTTCTGTGCTCTGATACGATCTAAGGTAGAGCCTGTCAGCACAAAACTCAAAAGCAGAAGCCACAGTGTTAAAATACTGCCGCATAGGAGTTCACTGAGTTGCTTCTACATATATGTATACATATGTTACAAGCTCTGTAAAAAAGAAACAAAAAAAAGTAAAAGGCAGCATCATCAGTTTTTTGACTCTCCCCTGAGGTACTGGAAGGTCACACATTGTAACGCCTCTCTGACAACCCTATTGTAACACTTCCAGTCTACACACGTGATGTCAGCAACTCTTGGCGCCAAAGCACCTTTCCAAGCGCCTCAGTTGCCCGCGAGCTATGCACACAGAAACTAATCCCAGAAGACACAACATTGTTTTCAGTGTTTTAATTTTTAATTCAACGTTTTTCGCTGTTGCTTAAAGCCAAGGGATCAGAAGCATTAGTTTTTCTTTTCTTAAATATATATTTATTGTTTTTATAAATTTTACGCGTTTTCATTGAGCTACTTCAATTTAATGAGACTTTATTTTACTATTATATGTTAAATCATTTCGCTTCATTGCGTATAATTTGTTGAAAAGTTTAATGAATACGACTTAAGCCGATTCGATTGCTATTGTTGCTTTTGTAATCACAACTGAGAATTTGTGGTTTTTGTAATAGAGGAGAATCAAAACCCTTTTGACCTTCCAATTGAACATGTGAGTATTTGTCTAAGTTATAATGTTTCTAAAGTAACTCTATGATTTGGAATAATAGTCAATTGTATATCGTAGGGTTTTGGAGTCTAATTGCTCACAATATTAAAGGCAATAGATTTTTCTAAAAATTTATTCCATTTGATACTGTGTCAAAAAAAAATTAACATTTACTGAAAGATTAAAAGTTGTATGATAAACGTATAAAAATATTACTATCTGGTGTAATCTCAAGCTGATCATTTTTTTATAGATGATCTAAAGCTCCAGTATAAATAATTAACAACGTTGATAAGTTATTCAACAAAATATAATATAATATAAGTTTACAAAAAAAACAAAACAAATAGAGAACTAATCGTTATGACAATTTTAACGTTGAGAAAAGATTGTGAGTCTGATCATATACAAAATACAGTTTTATCAACACAACCAGTTTGTTTCCAATTTTGGGACATTGTTTGAGAAAAATCTGATATCTTTGAGATGTTTGAATGGATTACTATACAAATAGTATAATTTGATTAACACGCAAAGCTGCACATACAGTCAAATCATTGTATAGCGAATTCCATTAATAGCTAGTCTCGACCAGCTGTATTGTTAAGTACAAGTATAAATCACAGTTACCTTTGCAAAAACCCACTGAAAATAAAGCGCAAGCTATCTTTGGCGCGCCAAAGTTTAGATACCCTTACAGAGCCCTGCTTAACAAAAATCCTTCCGATCCTTCCCATGGCAGCTATATGATATAGTTGTTCGATTTGCAGATGGACGGACAAACGGATAGACTTGATAGGCTTGACCAGCTTGTCATCCTGATCAAGAAATTATTTACTTTATGCGTTACACGTTTCGTGACCAAATTATAACACCCAAGGTATACAAATTGTATGCTCCCCGTTTCGCCATCAATTTGATCTCTCTCTCTATTGCATCGCCTCTTTCCCCTCCTTTCATTGTAAAAGAATCCTGTTATAATAACCTGTAAAAAAATGTATGTAACAGGCAGGAGGAGACGTGGCAGACCTTATAAAATGTATATATTCCTGATCAGCATGAGAAGCCGAGTCGATGTAGCCATGTCCGTTTGTCTGTCCGTATAAACAAAAAGATCTCAGAGATCTCATACCAAATTAGGTATGAAGACTTCTTAAAGAAGAAATACTTCTTTAAAGAAATACATAATAATAAACATTTTTCAAGCTACAGACTTGAGGTTTGGCACGTGTGATGATTAGAAAGGTCCGTACCGATCGGTGATCGGTTCAAATGTTAGACAAGTTATCCCGTTTTCCCACAAATCGCAAAAAACCATTACTCTGGCAATTATAAAGCTGGAGTTTTGAGATTCACCAAGAATGCTACTTAGAGACGTTACACCACCGTCAAAATGTGATCAGAATCGGATAATAAACACGGAAGATATTCGTAGGCAATTATTCCACATAGTGACTCTAATGTTTTGTGCGTGAGTGTGTATATGTTCTAATGTTCTGACATACATATGTATGTATACATATATACATACATATGTATGCCAGTATGTGTGTACGTGAGCAGGTTAACATTGTTTGCATGCATATGGAATTTAATATCGTCCTTTACTACCACAGGGTATTTTACTATCGGGCCCTGCCGACTGAATGATATATTTTAGTCCAAGTAATTTCTTACTTATATATTTTATTGATGTTCCCATGCAAATTGTTTCATGTCAACAGCTTTACGTATATCTGCAGTTCCAGAAGATTAGTTAATTAAAAGTTTTTTATTTAAATAAGTACAACAACAACTTCTACAAAACTGTAATGCATTAAAAAATAAACTAGCACCATTATTTGTGCTTAGTTTTATTCACATTCCAGCAAAACCACGATAAGTGCCAAGCACGGATTCTAAAACACTTTTGAGGTCACAAATTCATATTCCAATAATCAGACACTACGACATGACCGAGCGCAAGTACAGGTGAGTGAGATTCCTGTCTATAACAACATAATAATAATCAAAATTTACTCTAGCATAAACATTAATTATAATTATAATAATTATAATACAAGATTCTACTAAACCTTACAAGTTTAATAAAATGCTTGTCATTCTTTCTTGTATTATTGTAGTTCCTTTTATTTCACTCCGAATTTTTTATAGAGAGACAGATTTTTTTAAATATTGTATTTACTTGAGGTCGTAAATAACAGTCAACACATATTTCGAAATCCGTTTGCTTTCGACAAAAACAGAAAAATTTACTAGCTCAATAAACAACTTTTTAGACACTGTAGTTCAAAAAAGTGTATGAAGGATCTATTAAGTTTTTCAAAAATAAATAAAGCGCAAGCTATCTTTGGCGCGCTAAAGATTGTATACCCTTGCAGAGACCAGCATTCAAATTTCGACGGTTAACAGGTTTATGATACAGGGAATGAAACCGAAACGAATTTCGGTTACGGTTCCGGTTCCGGTACGTACCGAAACGAGTATTTCGGTAAAAGGTTCTATTTCGGTGTTGTCCTTTCGGTTCCGGTTCTCGTATCGGTCCATACCGGTACAGTAAAGTAATTTTTAAAAAAATTTTAATGTAAAGAAAATCGAATTTTATCAACAAATATTTGTGTATGTATAAACGTACAAATGCATGCATTTTAGCATGTTAAGTCTGACATATAATTCGAAAAATTTTTTTATAGTGCAAAACCATGTTCGTACGAAAAATAACAATCAAATTTTTTTAAATGTACCGAAACCGTACCGGTACAAACGTTTCGGTTTTCGGTTCTTGAAAAATAATTTATTTCGGTTCCGGTTACGGTTACGGTATTTCATTTGAAACGGTTAATTTCGGTTAACGGTTCCGGTTCCGGTTCCGGTTACGGTTTCATTCCCTGTTATGATATATATAGCAGTCCGATTTTTTTTAAATTTGTTCATATTGCACAATACGATACCAGACACACAATCTGTGAGTTTCGTGAAGATATGGGCTAATTCTGCGTTGCGGACGTTACATTCGTACGCAAATTTCCTTGTTAATATTAACACATCTGGCGTTTAAATTGGTATATTTTTTTAAACAATTTTGCAAAATGCAGTTCTTTGGGAACACTTTCATAAAAGGTTAAGTTATTTTGAAAAAAGATATCCTTGCTTAAAGGTTCTGTTGTGGACGTTACAAAAAATGGAAGTCGACTTATGAGGCTTATGCACATATTTTAGCGAATTTCGAATAGTAAACAAAGAAAGTCCTATTACAACAAATGAAGTTGAATATAAGACTATATCAATTCATCTTACAAAAATTACATTAAGTAGTCAATTTAAAAAAAAAAACCTAATTTTTGTTTGTTGCGGACGTTACGTTGCGGACGTTACATATCATCTACTAAGATTGAGGGGTTATTGATCTATTGATCTGTATATAAAAAAAATATAGCTTAACTTTTTTGGAAATTAAAAAGTGAAATTAAATTAAAAAGAATACGTTTCTAAAGGAATATTTTACAAAATATGATTTTTTGTTGAATTTTTCGTTTTTGACGTGGTTTACATTTTTGTGGATTAGACCATATTTAAAAAAAAAAAAATAAGCTACGGTGGAGGAAGCTCGACAGTAGAAAACCCAGTACATTTTGAGTGCAAAGCGTTCACTATAGATTGTTCTTTAATGTTGCGTACCAAAAATTTCAAAAGATGGCACCACTACGAAGTTATTAGTTGATAAACACAAAGTTCGCTTGCGATACTTCTTCTTCCTTTTGCCCGTAACATTGTTAGTTGAATAACTTCCGCATTTATCATCCAGTTCGAATGAAATTTTCTGCACAGATTTGAGCCCTAATGTTTATTATACATATGTACAAGGCGCTAGCATCAAAGGTGCTCTTGTCAAAAATCTAAATCAAAACTCATCAATGCAAGATATAGATGAGCGTATATGCCAAGTTTGGTGTCTCTAGCTCCCACAGTCTTTGAGATCTAGGAACAAAAAAAAAGGGACAGACAGACGGACATGGCCATATCGAACGGTTTTTTGATGCTGATCAAGAATATATATACTTAATGGTGTCTGCCACGCCTTTTTCTGCCTGTTACGCACATTTATATTTGCACAAACTTAGTAGACCCATTTGTACTTTTTTAAAGTACTGGGTCTAAAAACAAAGAAGTTTTTCATACTAAAAGCTGAATTGTACCAGATTGTTATCTGATTTAGTAGTTCTATCTTTACCAAAGTTGGTCAGACTGCCTAGTGCACACAAGCTCGGTTGGAAGGGCGGTGAGGGGCGTGGCATATTCTAAAGAAAACTTGATTTGGGCAAGATTTAGAAACTACATACCAAATATGATGTCTCTAGCTCCTATAGTCTCTGAAATTTAGGTGTTCATATATATGAAAAGACTGACATGGATTTATAGGCTGTTGTTGCTTATTAATAACATATATAACTAGGGGTTTTGCCCTCTGTTTGCTACTTTCGCAACCATTTGCATCCGATTGTCAGGTATATGACATGGTCATCGGATCAAATTTGCCCAGAATGTTACAAATTGTAAAAAGTTCATAATTGATCGTTGAGATAGCTCTAAAAACAACAAAGGTCATTATAATAAAGTTTAATTTGTATCCGATTGTTCCTCTGGCAGCTATATGATATAGTCATCCGATCTTGGAAAATTTTTTTCAAAATGTAATAAAAGTAAACAGTATATAATGTAGCTTACTGCATTTTTTTTTAACAAACTTACAAGACCCCCACAGGATATAATAACCGGATTCATATAAAATGAAAAGAAGGGGCGATGCAATAGAAAGAGCGAATTAGGGGGGAGACGGAGAGCATACAATTTTTATACCCTTGGGTATTATAGTTTGGTCACAAAATGTGTAACGCATAAAATAAATGAATTATTGATCAGGAGGACGAGCTCAGTCGATGTGGCCATGTCTGTCTTTCCGTCTGTCTGTCAGTCTGTTTCTTTTATCTTATATCTTGACATATATTAAGAAACAAAAATGTTTTTCATTAAATGTTGATTGCTAACCAATAGTTGATATGGCAGCTATATAATATGTAGTCCGATTTGCACCAAATTTGGTTGAGGCTATAAAAATCTGTACCAAACACAACATCTGTGAGTTTGGTTGACATATGTTAAGAAACAAAAAAGTTTTTCATATTATATGTTGATTTCTAACCGATCGTTCCTATGACAGCTATATGATATAGTGATCCGAACCAGCCGGTTCCGACATATGCACTACGCGCAGCAAATAGACGGACCTGTACCAAGTTTCGTCAAGATAGCTTCAAAACTGAGAGAATGGTCTCAATGCAGCGCCAAAGTGTAAAGATAATAAAAAATAAAGAAACACTTGACAGTGAAATATATCCCAATTTTGGGATAATATTTCATCCAAATGCATTTGTTATTGATATTGGCCTTTGTTGCACCTGTCACATAAAACGAATCTTAATTTATTTGTCGAAGAGGTCAGTAAAATTTTTATTTGTTTTGTGCTTGTTGGGCGCAATTTCACTTGAAAAAAATATTATGTAAGTGCCGCACTTTAGACAGTGTTTCAAATCGCCAGTCACTTTCTGTAAACTCCATAATTCTAGTTCAGTGGATACTGCCTCAAGGTTTCTCTTGTCAAAATATTTATTTTTCATTCCGCCAACATTTTTTAGACCCAGTACTTTGAAAAAAGTAAAAATGGGTCTATTACGTTTGTGCAAATGTGCGTAACAGGCAGAAGGAGGCGTGGCAGACCCCATAAAGTATATATATTCTTGATCAGCATCAACAGCCGAGTCGATATAGCCATGTCCGTCTGTCTGTCTGTCCGTCTGTCCGTCTGTCTGTCTGTCCCTTTTTGTGTCGCCTAGATCTCAGAGACCATAAGAGCTAGAAACACCAAACTTGGCATGTAGGTACATCTATATCTCCCATTGATCGAGTTTGTTTTAGATTTTTGCCACGCCCCTCTCCGCCCCCGGAAATTGGCATACAAAATTTTGAAGTCGAATTACTGGAGCACCTTTAAAGCTAGCGCCTTGATTTTTTGTACAAATGATAAACACTATGGTCCAAACCTGTCCTGAAAATTTCATTCCAAACGGATTATAAACGCGGAAGTTATTCAGCTAACAATGTTACGGGCAAAAGGAAGAAGAAGAGACGCTAGCGACCTCTGTGTTTATTAACTTATTTCGTAGTGGCGCCATCTATTGCATGGTAGGGAACATTGAAGAACAATCTGTAGTGGACGCTTTGCTCTCAAAAAGTACTGGGTCTCCTACTGTCGAGCTTGCTCCACTGTAGCTTACTGCATTTTTTTTTTATAAGAATTTGTGCGACGTGAAATGGATTTCGGTCTACTGCTATTAAGGCTATGCATTTGATTTTTAAGATCTTTGCTCCAAAGTATTTTACTTTCAAAGACTTTTCTTAGGCTGTCCTCGTGGGTTGTATTGAAATTTGATTTTTCGGAAATAATGTAGATCAGGGGTGGGCGGCCAATTTCGACAAGGGAGCACTTAAACAAAATCTACAGCAACCACCGTTACAAGCCGCCGTACGGCGGCACATACCCTCTAGCTTGTTATCGCTTCGTTATCGATATCGTAAATGATAGATATGAGGATTTGAAACGGACAAAACGTCCTAGTTCGCTTCCGAAAACGAAAAGAAAATCTTAAACGAGTCACCTGTCGCTCAGTTTGAGGCCGCGAAACGTTTGTGAGACTCGTGTTTGTTGCAACTGAAAAAAAAATGCAGTAAGCTACAGTGGAGCAAGCTCGACAGTAGGAGACCCTGTACTTTTTGAGTGCGGAGCGTTCACTATAGATTTTTCATCAGCGTTGCGTACCATTCAATAGATGGCGCCACTACGAAGATAAGTTGATAAACACAGAGGTCGCTAGCGTCTTTTCTTCTTCATTTTGCCCGTAACATTGTTAATTGAATAGTTTCCGCTCTTATCATCCGATTTGAATGAAATTTTCAGGACATATTATATGTACTAAAAATCAAAGCGCTAGCATTAAAGGTATCTTGGAATTCGACTTCGAAATTTTGTATTTCAGTTTCCGGGGCGGAGGGGGCGTGGCAAAAATCTAAAACAAACTTGATCCCTGCTCTCCATGTCCAACTCCCTTCCCATCTCCCTACTAGTAGACATAGTTATCGCTGCACTTGTGTCAACAGCATTCATGCTGCCTGGGAAGTGAGTGTTTATAAGGAGTTGTGGAGACTCCTGGCTATCTTTTGCGGAGTTGCCGTTCAGGTCACATAGTAGACCTGGTTTGGCCGGATCGTTTGCCAGTAACCTTCGAAGTCTGGACGCTTCAGTGGTGCTGGTGAGATCTTCGCATAAGGCAGCCCACGAGTCTGTCTTGGCTCTCCTACATTTATTCTTAAAATTTTCGAAGTTGAGGTAGTAGGCCTCCCAGTCGACCTGACAGTTTCGAACCTTTGCCCTGTTGTAAAGTTTTCTCGTTTTCTTTCTGATCTGACCCAACTCCGGTGTCCACCACTTGTTGCGGTTTGACTTTGGAGGTCGGCTGATCGAACAGGTTTTGATGAAGGCTTTACAGAGTACATCGGTGATGGTCTGAGTCAACCTCTCAAGGATGTCCGGGCGACTCAGTTGTCCCACTGGGTGGTCCTGAAGAGACTCCCTAACATACCTTGAGAATTTAACCCAGGCTGTTTTTCTGGGGTTCCTGAAGGGTGGTTTGTCCTCCCGATCCCATCTTATTTCGATCACTATCCTGTAGTAGTCAGAAAACGAACACTCTGTGGATATGTGTCAGTTGTCTATTATTAGGGAGTCGGTATTCGTCGCTAGGGTTACGTCAATATCCTCTGCACGATTCTTGTTGCGGAATGTGGGGTGATTTGCCCCGATTACACACATTAAGGCTCGTAAACAGTACAAACTCGAGCAGCGACTCCCCTCTTTCATTGATGTCATTGCTTCCCCACAAGGTGTGGTGTTCTTTGGCATTGCATCCTAGGATAACATCGATACCATCATTCTGCGCATGTTAATGAGGGCTCTGACGTTTTCCGGAGGTGGATCTTTTCCCTCATACGGTATATATGCCGATGTCAGGTATAGGTTGGGCCCGTTCCTACCCTCGCATATCGCTACCGTCAGATCTCCATTGCTGTACCGAGAGGAGAAGAGAACATTAGGTCCAGCTCTTACCGCGATACAGGTTCTAGACTTACCCACAGTAGTAGGACAAGGAGGTGACAACCGCGATAACCCAGTCCACAAACCCTTTCACCTACCACCCAGGGTTCCTGGATGAGAGCCACATCCACCCCTCCTTGTCCATAAACCGCAGTAGGTCGATCGAACGCACCCTCGAATGATGCAGTTTAATCTGCACCACCTTGAGGGAAAACTTACTTCTTGTGATTTTACTGCTTGCAAAACGACTAAATAAATTAAAAAAAAGAAAATTTTCACAAACACTTGCATATTCTGTCGTGTCTCGCTCGGCTGCGCTAGGCAAATAAAGCCGAGGCTTCTGGGACCTACGGCATACAAGTGAATTGCAATCACGAAAATCGAGGTTTGACACATCTATATATTCAATGGTCAGTGGTCGCACACAAATGTTGCGTTGCATCATGTCAGACTACGCTCATGTCCGTCTTTTGCGCGCCGCACAGAGCGCCGTTTTGAGTTTTTACTTTAAAAAAAATCATATCAAAATGCGTTTAATAAAAAACTTCTTCTTCTTTAAAATGAATTTAAAATCTTAAATCTTAAATCGAGCAGTAAACCTATATTCCACCGGTAGTCAAAGTTGGATTTATCCCACGATCACACCATTGGAGCCGGAGTTCCACAAGGCAGCGTACTTGGGCCGACACTTTACGTCCTCTACACAGCAGACATTCCAACAAGCAGGGAACTAACAACTTCTACCTTCGCTGATGATACAGCTATTCTCAGCCGCTCAAGATGCCCAATACAAGCAACTGCGCAATTGACTCTTCACCTGGTTGACGTAGAAAAATGGCTATCCGACTGGCGGATAAAAATAAACGAACAGAAATGCAAGCACGTTACGTTTACCCTGAACAGGCAAAATTGTCCACCGCTCAGATTAAACAGCACTGTACTCCCTCAAGCAAACGAAGTGACGTACCTAGGAGTTCACCTCGACAGAAGACTCACATGGCGCAGACACATCGAAGCAAAGAGAACACACCTAAAACTAAAAGCCAACAGTCTTCACTGGCTTATTAACGCTCGCTCGCCCCTTAGTCTAGATCACAAGGTTCTGCTCTACAATTCTGTGCTAAAGCCTATCTGGACCTATGGCTCCCAATTATGGGGGAGTGCTTGCAATAGCAATATTGATATTGTCCAGCGAGCCCAGTCAAAGATATTGAGAACCATCACCGGGGCACCGTGGTACGTTCGAAACGAAAACATACAAAGCGACCTGAATATCCAGCCGGTCAAAGATGTAATAACAGAACAGAAGACAAAGTACTTTGCCAAGCTTTCCACGCACCCCAACCACCTCGCGAGAGGCCTAATAAGGTTGAGCAGCCGATCCCGTCTTCGTCATATTGACCTACCAACCCAACGATAGACTTTAGGGCCGCGTGTCAATTTACAGTCCAAGAAGACTGTTAACTATTGTTTATTTATAAGATTTGCAAAATTATTGTTAGTCTCAAATTAAGAGAAGATCCAATAAATAAAAGCCAAGTAATATTAAAAAAAAAAAAAGTTGGATTTTGTTTTTACATGATTTTATACGATAGTTTTGGATTAGAAGCATTCAAACATCAATCAATTTCACTATAAATGTTCGAATTTACATATACAGTATATCTATAGCAATATACTTTTAGTAGCTTTTAGTAATTAAATACTTAGTTCCATTGACTGTAGCGAGCGTATCCTATGAAAACAAAATGTAAATAAAATAAAAGTGTTTTATTACTGTTTTAAATTAATTTTATTGTTATTGAGATTAATATTTACGCTTAATCACAGTAGTTGTTCATGTTTTCTTAATTACACTAGTTTACAATTGAATTATCTGTGTCTGCCTTTTAGACATAAGTATTTTTCCCGTATAGATTTTGAACTCCTAAACATGAAAAAGTATCTTAAAAATTGTTCTATGGAGTAGTTAATGAGATATTTTTTTTTTAAATTTTTCATAGGTTGCTCAGCTTCTTCGAGTATAAATTGTAAACGCGAATTAGGTTTCAACTAAAGGTAATGCAATTTTCTAAAACTTTTTCATTCAAAGTTTTGAAATCAGCTTGATCTTTATAATGTAAGAGCCTCTTAAAGTTGAAAAATTTTAAATTGTGCGATATTCGTGCGATATACATGAGTTACAAGTGCGATACACGTATATCGCGCGAAAATATCCAATATCGATATTGAAGTTCGCACGAAAATCGAAAAATATAAAATTTTAGAACTTGTTGTTTGCATTAAAAGTCGTATTACTCAATAGTTAATCAACCGATTTCTATGAGCGATGGCTTGTTTTACTCGGAAAAGTCCAAGCTTTATGCCTACATTATTTTTTTATTTTTATTTTTGCGATTAATATACTTTTTGAATATTTGTACTTTTTGTGTTTTTTTTCGCAAAAAAATTTAGTTTCTCAAATTTAAGAGGCTCTAACTATATAAAGATCGAGCTGATTTCAAAACTTTGAAAGGAAAAGTTTTAGGAAGTTTCATTACCTTTAGTTGAAACCTAATTTTGTTGTAAACGGTAATCGCGTTTACGATTTATACTTGAAGAAGCTGAGTCACCTATGAAAAAATTAAAAAAAATATCTCAAAAACTACTGCATAGACAAATTTTTATGATACTTTTTCATGTTTAGGAGGTCAAAATCTATACGGGAAAAATACTTAGGGCTAAATGGGAAAATGGCTGTAAACTGGAGTTATTCTTTAGCAATACCTTTAAATTCATAGCCCAAATACATTAAATCTACCATATCGTTTGTATAAATCTCCTCCAGCTCTTTGTGAATTCTTACAAATCTTTTCCTTGATAACAGTTTATCTGAAGAAGCCGATAACATGTTGAGAAGATCTTCCTTTTGTCTTATCCGCGACATTCTTTTGTATTTCTAGTTTTTGTATTCCTGTGTCTCTTTTGACAACTCTCCAATTGGTAGGCTTAAGTACTCGATGAAGTCTCCTCCGTGTGCCAAAATTTTATGAGGTGTGAGAGCCAATAGCTTATGAGAATATTTCTCCTTCAATTGCAGCAGTTTCCATTGCATATTGCATAGATATAGATTTTCATACATCCTTACTAAATTTGGTTCGAAAACAACATTTAGTACGAAAAACTATTTTGTTTCTCAAGATATCTCAACCAAATATACACATTGTGTGTTTAATTGATATACACATTGTGTGTTTAATTGAGTGAGGGTATTGTAATTTTGTCACGAAATGTGTAACGCATTTTAGGAGGCCTCACAGACCCCATAAAGTATATATATTCTTGATCAGGGCGACGAGCTGAGTCGATATAGCCATGTCCGTCTGTCCGTCTGTTTGTCCGTCTGTCCGTGTTTCCCTCTGTTTTTATGCAAACTAGTCTCTCAGTTTTGAAGCTATCTTGATGAAACTTGGTACAGAACCGTCTTTTTGCTGTACGCATTACATACATATGTCGAATAACTATATCATTTAGCTGCCATAGGAACGATCGGTTGGAAATCAACATTTATTATGAAAAACTTTAATGTTTCTTAAGAATTCTCAACCAAATTCACAGATTGTGTTTTTGATAGATTTTCATACATCCTTACTAAATTTGGTGCAATCGGACAACTACATCATATAGCTGTCATAGGAATAATCGGTTCGAAAACAACATTTAGCATGAAAAACTTTTTTGTTTCTCAAGATATCTCAACCAAATATACACATTGTGTGTTTAATTGAGTTTTAAACAGGCTGACCAAATTTGGTGTAAATCGGACTAGTATATCATATAGCTGTCATAGGAACGATCGGTTTGAAATCAACATATAAAAAATTTTGTAAAAAATCTGACGGCTTACACAGGGCACCTCAAGGGTATCCAAACTTTGGCGCGCCAACGTTAGCTTCCGCTATATATTGAGGAATTACTTCCTTCTTGATATTTTGCTGATTGCACAACGACTAAATAAATTAAAATAAGAAAATTTTTATTAACACTTGCATTTTCTGTCGTGTCGTGCCCGAAATTTATACACGCTGAAGCCTTTTTCTGCCGTCACACAACTTTGTCGCACACGACGCAACACAATTATTGCGTTGAAACATGTCAGACTACGCTCATGTCCGTCTTTTGCACGCCGTTTAAGCTCGTTGGCGAGTAATATGCGGAACTTCAGCGTTTTCTCGTTTGTAATCCGGATCCGTTTCTAGGTTCGACTACGGGTGTTTAGCGGAACTTCAGTGATCGCTCATTTTTTGTCCGCATTTTGTCAGCTTGTAAGCTCATTAGCGAGCTCGCCGTTTGGTCCACTGGGTAAGTCTCTTATCGTTTTCGGAAGCGAAAACGGACGTTTTGTCTGCCGTTTCCGAGCGAACAATTGCTCGCTGCCGCGATAATCAAGGAGTCAGAAAGCATCTAGCCGCAGGATAAGTTCAGTATCGAATCGACAATCCGCCCTACGGGTCCTACGACAGACGGACGGACGAACAGATGGACATACAGACGGGCATGACTTTATCGACTCGGCTGTTGATGCTGATCAAGAACATATACACTTTATAAGGTCTGCCGCGCCATCTTCAGCCTGTTACGCACATTTTTATTTTTAGACTAAATTAATGTACCATTTTGTACTTATTTAAGACTTGTGCTAACAACCTTTAGTACTTTTCAACCAAGACTCATGGGTATCTTTTCCTATTAGCTGGCCCAGTGATGGAGGCGTTGATCATGCAGCCGCTGCGTATAATGCCGCAACCCAAGTGCCAGTCTATTCATCGGCTCTGCTGTCAACACCGCTGTGTGCTGACTTCAATAACAATCAAAGAGGAGAAGGTGGATTGCGTTATTTCAATGGATTCCCAGGATATCCGCCGCTACGTCCAACCATTCCCACGCACTTGGAGGTGTGTAAATATGCACATGCGAATGGCAGCAACTCTTGCTACAATCGCAATCGTTATAGCCCATATAATCATAATCGAACATGTGCATCGGCTGCTTCCATGGCCACCACCAATGGGCATCCGTCCGTCGTCTCGCATACATTAGGTAGTTATCCTAGCTATCATTCAGGATTTGCTCCGATTTATCAAGCGACAACTCTGATAACCACTCCCAAAGTGCTGCCTCTGGCGAGTAATGCCACTGCTACGCCTAGTGTCAGTATTGGAACCAGGAACGCAGTGGACTTTGCCTACTCCAATGAGTTAAACAACACCATGGCTCCCAGTGTGGTGCCCTGCCACGGCACTTTCACTTTTTCTACGCTCACCACTAGCAACAGTAACAACAAGAACAACAGCAACAACGGCAGTAGCTGCTCTGCCAGCGAAGCCATTGCTGGACATGCCTATTCTAGTGGCACTGATACCAGTGATCCTGTCACTTTGCAGATAACCAATTTAGATTATTCTCAGGATGAGGCTAGTTTGCGCAACTTCCTCATGAGTCAATTAAAACCCATCACGCCCGTCATGTCTCTCAACTTTGAAGGAAGCTCCTATGCCAAGGTCACCGTACCGGATCTCTATGTAAGTACAGTAGAGTTTCACAAGGTGAAGCTCGTGAAAGTTCGCATGTTTTATTTTATGTAAGGTTACAATTATTATTATTAAGAAAGCTTTATTTAATACATAGTGTTCCATCACGAGATAACCTGCGCCCTTAGATACTTAGTCACATATAAAGATTTTAAAAATTCATTTAGTTGGAAGGGCCCGACAGCCAATTACCCTGCGGAAGCAAACGACATGCAAACAGAGTAAGCCTGCTCATGCATAAATATACAAACAAGGAAGCTTTCCATTAAGTACGGTGGGGGGAGGGGAGGGGGTGGTGTTTTAAATTAAACATAAAATTCCCAATTACTTAATTTAAGAATTGCAATATTCAATTTACAGTTCAATATATATAGTTACTAAAAAGCATAAAAAGTTACGGTTTCCGTTTCATTTCTCAATTTAAAAATTTTTAGACCCTGAACTTTAAAAAATAACCAATGGGTCTATTAATTTTATGCAAAAAAAAAATGTGCGTAAGAGGCAGAAGGAGGCGTGTCAGACCCCATAAAGTATATATATTCTTGGTACGCAACATTGAAGAACAATCTACGCTTTGCACTCAAAAAGTACAGGGATTATTAATTAGGATTTTGAAAATATTTATTTAATCTAAATATGTTTTATAGAGATAGTTACTTATAGTTAGTTATAGTAACTAGCCTAGCCTGATAAACTAATCCGTTTGCAATCGGTCAATTTCACGTTGCTCTTTAACTAGATTTATTTAATATTTTTACTCGTTGCCTCTTAACCAGTTATGGTCGGGTTTTGGTTTTAGGTTAACGGTTATGAAAAAAATTGTTATATCGGTTTCGTAACGGTTAACCGTTATTCCAAAGTGTCGGTTTCGAAATACCGGTATCAATTCGGTTCCAAGAAAAAAAAAAGTTTAAAAAAGACGCATTTTTTATAAGCATATTTTACTTTATTAAAGTATATACATTGTATCTTATACGGAAATCATTATTCATTTTTATGCTATTCTTCAATTTAAAATAAATATAATGAGATCAATATTCAATAAGATAAATAACAATAACAATTAATTCGAGAATCGATGATTGCTTCTTAGCAACATTATTGAATTTAGTGTGCTGTTGTCCAATTTGTTTCTTAACGGATTCATTATATATTTGACTCCAGAAAAAAGGCGTTCGACGCCAACTTGAATGGTTGGGACCGCAAGGACAACTTTAGACAATACATATAAGTCTGGAAACTTTTTTTCATTTTCTGACCACCACACAAGTATGTTTACTGAAGTCCATAAATCTAATTTTTTTCAGTTCACCAAATAGAAACCAAAAAATGCATTAAGCTACAGTGGAGCAAGCTCGACTGTAGGAGACCCAGTACTTTTTGAGTGCAAAGCGTTTACTAGATTGTTCTTCAATGTTGCGTACTATGAAATAGATGACGCCACTACGAAATAAGTTAATTAACACAGAGGTCGCTAGCGTCTCTTCTTCTTCCTTTTGCCCGTAACACTGTTATTTGAATAACTTCCGCGCTTATCATCTGATTGGAATAAAATTTTCTGAACATGTTTGAACCATAGTGTATATTATATGTACCAATAATCAAAGCGCTAGTCTTAAAGGGGCTCTTGTAATTCGACTTTGAAATTTTTTTTTTAATTTTCGGGGGCGGTGGCAAAAATCCAAAACAAACTTGATCGATGGGAGATATAGATGAACCTACATGCCAAATTTGGTGTCTCTAGCTCTTATGGTCTCTGAGATCTAGGTGACACAAAATAGGACAGACAGACGGACAGACGGACAGACAGACGGACATGGCTATATCGACTCGGCTGTTGATGCTGATCAAAAATATATATACTTTATGGGGTCTGCCACGCCTCCTTCTACCTGTTACGCACATTTTTTTTTGCACAAACTTAATAGACCCATTTGTACTTTTTTAAAGTACTGGGTCTAAAAATTATCGCATCTATGCATTGGTGTTTTTATTTACTTGTATTGTTTAGTGCTCTGACGTAAGAAAATTGTGTGCACCCCTGTTCTTCTGCTTAGAATATGGCCATGGATTATTTAATTTTTAAAGTTCTCTTTGTCGACCAAAACCAAAACAAACCGTTCTGACTAATTTCGGTTTTTCGATTTCGGCTTATTAAAAAAATTTCTTTTCGGTAATGGTTTCAGTTATGGTTTCAAATTTCAATCGGTTAATAACGGTTACGGTTTCGGTTACGGTTTGAATCCCTGCTTATAACCAATCGTAAAACTACTTAGTTGTTCAGATACTACTTAGTTAGTTTCATTAACGTTTTAGACAACATGTTGTATACTATTTAATAAGATTAGGAATGCAGGAAAGTTGTGTGTAGAAGGGGGAGGCAACGGCCCCCTCTGCCCACAACTGCCTTCGCCCTTGCATATGTCGTCGAGTTATCAACATTTTTAGCCTGTCAGAATTTACTTCTTTCATTTTGTACGACTACTTAGCGGAGCGAGTCTCAGAGCACGTGTTTACTTCAATAACACTATGCAACAGCCAAAACACTCCCAAAAACCACATTTTCTGATACATATGGATCCCCTGACGCCGAAAATCGACTTTAAAAATTTTCCTGGGTGCATTTTTTTTTTAAATTTTTTTTAAAGCTTAGCTGTTTCATTCTAGCGATTTATTTTTTTGTGCTCTTACATTTTACATCATATCTCGACAACGGCGCAAACAAGCTTAAAAAACTTTACAGCTTCCAAAAGACAAAAGACTGATCATTTCTAAATTATTATTAATTTAAGTCAATAGCTTAACAAATATATATTTTTAAATTAAAAAAATGATTTTTTTATAAGATTTTTTGACTTTAAAATTCAAGGAAAATTTAAAAAAAAATTACGTCCTCTTTGTTTTTAAAATTAAATGGCTAGAAGCATTAATAAGGCGTCGTTTAAGGTATTACTCATTAAAATCGTAAGTGAGTTAGTTAAGTAGCAACATTTTAAAGCTAGGTATGTTTTTTGTTAAATTTATGACTCCCTTGTCAAGTGACTCCTTTCTGTGCAAACTTATTTTTTAGTTTTGAAGCTATCTTGATGAAACTTGGTACAAGTCCGTTTTATTGTTGCATGCAGTACATATGCCGGAACCAACTGGATCGGATCTCACTATCATATAGATACCATAGGAACGATCGGTTAAATATTAACATTTAGTAAGAAAACTTTTTGGTTCCTTAGTATATATTAAACAAACTCGTCTGTTTTCTGTTTGGTATAGCTCTACATAGACTGACCAAATTTGCTTAGAGTCGGATCACTATGTCATATCGCTGTCATATGAACGATCGGTTGAAAATCAGTCCTTAGTATGAAAAACTTTTTTGTTTTTTTAACGAAACTTACAGATTATGTGTTTGATACTGTTGCACACATTCTGACCAAAATTAATTCGAATCAGACGACTATTTCATAAAGCTGCCATAGGAACGATCGGTTCAAAACCACAAATAGGTATGAAAAAGTTTTTTGTTTTTTAAGATATCTTAACCAAACTCACAAATTGTGTATCAAGATATCTCAACCAAATATTTTAAACAGGCTGACCAAATTTGGTGTATATCGGACTACTATATAATATAGCTGCCATATAGCTGTTGTCTACAGTGTTGAAGAGCGCTCGTGCCTTTAGTGGCAACAGATAGAGATATCATTGAAATACTAAGTACCGCACCAGTGAAATTTCAGACCAGATAAATTATCTTGCTGTTCTTTTTTTTTTTTTTTTTTGAATTACTTTGCTTTTATTTATTGGATCTTCTCTTAAATATGAGAGTAACAATAAGTTTATAAATCTTATAACTAGTCATTAAGTACCAGTCTATTTGGACTGTACTGTGGCTGCACGTCCCTAGAGTCTACCGCTGGGTTGGTAGGTCAATACGACGAAAACGGGATCGGCTGCATAACCTTGTAAGGCATCTCGCGAGATGGTTAGGGTGCGAAGAAAGCTTGACATAGTACTTTTCCTTGTATTGGGCATTTGGAGCGGCTGAGAATTTCGGTATCATACGCTAATGTAGATGTTGTTAGTCGTCTGCTTGCTGGGATGTATGCTGTATAGAGAAAATATATAGTATGGGTCCGAGTATGCTGTCTTGAGGAACGGATATAGCAGTGTTACACCTAACTGCAAATTTTCTATCGTAGAGGTATGACTTTAAAAGCTCGTGTGTACTATTAGGGAGCGTTGTTTTAATCTTATACTTACAATAGACCGTCTAACCAGACTCTATCAAATGCTTGAGAGCCATCCAGAAATATTGCAATGCAGTATTCTCGATTTTTAAAAGCGTTTCGAATTTCTGATGTTATACGATCGTCCTGCTCAATAGTTCCGTATTTTTTCCCGAAAACCGAATGGATGCGATGGGATTTTGTTGTGGGTTCTTAGAAATGGATTTATCCGAGTCAGCAGGCATTTTTCGAAGAGCTTTGATAGACACGATAATAGGCTTATAGGTCTGTACGACGAGGGAATTGTGTGATCTTTTCCTGGCTTCGGTATCATTATGATGGTTGACTTTTTCCATCTCTCTGGAAAGTGGCCTAGTTTTGTGATAGCATTGAAGAGCTGGATGACAGTGCACACCGCACAATATGGGAGCTCAATTTTTTCGGGGTTATTAGGTCGTAGCCCGGAGATTTATTAGGGATCAGATGCATTTTGATGGTATTAACGATTTTGGTTTGGGCGAAACTCGATTGGTCCATGTTGAAGCTGAGCGTCACTTCTTTAAGTATAAACGCATTTGCTGCAGGATTTGGTTGGAATGTGCTGGCTCTATCCTCATCGCTGCGGGCCCAACCACCTATGGAGTTTCTAATGGGCATCTAGGTTTCTGCCGGTGAGGAAAGAGTGCGGTGAGCTCTCCATAGTGAGTGTTTCGTACAAAATGATAATAATTGCTTTATATAACGGCATTTAGCATATGTTTCTTTCTGCTTTAAAGCGTTAGTGAGTTTAGGTGTGGCGTTTAACCTTTGCCGTGCGGATGGCGATCTGCAAGATTTCCATTATCGACGTACCCGTCGCTTTTCGTGGACGAGCTGTTCGATTTGTAGATTTATCTTCTTTTGGTTGTGTAGTGCTTGTGTTGTTTGATGTGTTGAAATGCGAGCTGCGGTGACGAAAACGGACTCCAGTGTACTTACAAAGCTGTCGATGTCAGTTTCGACATCGAGGAGAGGTTTTAGTTCAATATGTGAACTTATATATATTCTGTATCTAAGCCAACTGGTTTTATGTGAAGTCAATCTAATCGGTGGATCTACGGATTCTGTTTGTCGGATTAGCTTAATTAGAACAGGCGAGTGATCAATTGAGAGGTCTGAAAGACATTCGGTGCTCATCAGACTTCGAAGAATATATTTTGTAATTGCAAAGTCAATTAAATCGGGTAGTTTCTTTGGATCTGTTGGCCAGAATGCTGGTCTGCCGGGGGAAATGTGGTTGAGCTTGTTGTTAGCTTTAATAACAGCTGCTATGAAGTGTTCTCCTAGTGATTTAAAAAACTGCGTGAACTAGAACTGCGTAGAATAAGTAGCCTCGTAATTTAAAGTTATAATAGTTTGTAAGGTGTTTTTCCGAAAATAGCATAACGTCGATATGTTTGTCGAGAAGGAATTGAGCTAACTCAAATTATTTAGCATTCTATTAGCATTCCACTTAGATATACGTAGGGAAGCCATTGATTGATGCCATGAGCTCCGTAAGGCTTTGCTGCAGGTTAAATAATATTGTTTCAGAATTGCTCTGTTGCTGCTCCGGTCGTTGATACTGTTTTGCCGTGTATGGTTCTAAATGTCGTGCTTGTTAAAACGGTATATTTAAGGCAGGGGAGCCCCCTGTCACAGTCCTGACTTTCACGTATTTGTGAATGTCACGTTTTTAGATCCTGCACTTTACAAATGTACAAATGGGTCTATTAAGTTTGTGCAAAAAAAAATGTGCGTAACAGGCAGAAGGAGGCGTGGCAGACCCCATAAAGTATATATATTCTTGATCAACATCAATAGCCGAGTCGATAAAGCCTTGTCCGTCTGCATGTCCCTTTTTTGAGTTCCTAGTTCTCAGAGACTATAGGAGCTAGAGACACCAAACTTTGAATGGTACGCAACATTGAAGAAAAATCTATGGTGAACGGTTGGCACTGAAAAAGTACTGTGTCTCCTACTGTCGAGCATGCTCTACTATAGCTTACTGCATTTATTTTAAGGTTTTCGGGGCCAAATGAGGATCTGGCTGCAGTCAAAAAGTAGACGTCTGAGTTTAGTTTGGAACGTTTTGGGAACGTATAGTAGGCACACGCTGGTGAAGTCAACTTTTCATCTCCTTACATATTGGGCAACCTTTGAAATTAGCTGTGTGATTACCACCGCAGTTGGTGGGGTCTTCTTTATCCTTTGGGCAAGTGCTGTATATTTCAGGTTTCAGGTTTTCAGGTTCAACTTCTACATTGAAGAGTGGTTGCGGGTTCTTATCTCTAATTAGGATGTTGGAAACTGTATTAGCGTTAAATTGTTTCTCTTTTAGAGCCTTAGTTATTTCTTCAGGTGTAACGTCAGGCTCAATGCCCTTCAGTATGACTTGCAGTCCCCTGCTGCTTTTTAGTTGATACGTGTAGAAATTCTTTTTATTGTCGTTTAGATACTTTGACAATACTCTATAATTATCTTCTGACTTCGTTTGGACTTTTGTTTCATGAGTGTTGCCCTGTACAAGGAGGACTATGTGTAAGTTGTCCGCCCCAAAAAGCTCTATAATTTTGTTAACAAGAGCATTAGAGCCTTTCTCTCGGATATATATAGGGGTGGCTTATTCTTTCTTTTAATCTGGAATCTAGGCTGGAATTGCCACGGATAATTTTTGGCGTGGAGTTTAGGGGGCTCGACTTTCTTTTAGTTTGAATGTAGAGATCCATACCAGTCTGCACAGCCGGACTCGTTTTTGGTTTTTGTTTTGATTCTTGATTTGTAATGTTGTTGTTATTGGCGGTGTTGATGTCATAATTGAATGATTCGCTTGCGTTGCAGATATCGCTTTGGGTATCGTAGCCACTAACGCGTTGTTGATGATGGATACTGGTTCAGCTGTTGTTTTTGCAGCGATTGTAGTAGTTGCTGAGGTCATTGTGCTTGTTGTTGGAGCGGTGCACTACACTGCACTGAGCTACACTGCGAGCCCCATTAATTGGTGGTTACAGGGGGAAGAGCAGGAGAGCAAGAGCTTGCTCTCTGGCCGTCAGCAGACAAGAAAGCTGAGTTACGCTGCATTTCGGTATCACGGATAAAAAAGTACTGGTAGAACCCATTTCTTTGTTCGATAAAGCTTCTTCGCCCTTTTGCTTGAGCATTGCTCATTTTGCACGATTTGTTCATATCACTTTTTATGTTCTTATTAATTTTTCACTTGTTTTATTATTAAATATAGCGCAAGCTAACTTTGGCGCGGCAAAGTTTGGATACCCTTGCAGAGTTTTGCATAAGCCGTCCGATTTTTTACAAAATTTGTTAAATGTTGATTTCGAACCGATCGTTCCTATGGCAGCTATATGCTATAGTAGTCTGACTTACATTAAATTTGGTCAGCCTGTTTTAAACTTAATCAAACACACAATGTGTATATTTGGTTGAGATATTTTGAGAAACAAAATATAGCGCAAGCTAACTTTGGCGAGCCAAAGTTTGAATACCCTTGCAGAGTTTTGCATAAGCCGTCCGATTTTTTACAAAATTTGTTAGATGTTGATTTCGAGCATACCGTTCATATGGCAGCTATATGATATAGTAATCCGATTTGCACCAAATTTGGTAAGGCTGTTTGAAACAATACCAAACACACAACCTGTGTGTTAAGTTATGTTATTTTAAGAAACAAAAAAGTTTTTCACACTAAATACTGATTTCGAACCGATCGTTCCTATGGCAGCTTTATGATATAGTTTTCCGATTTGAACCAAATTTGGTAAGGATGTAAGAAATTTTATGAAACACACAATCTGTGAGTTTGATTGAGACATCTTGAGAAACCAAAAAGTTTTTCATAATAAATATTGATTTTGAACCGATCGTTCCTATGGCAGCTATATGATATAGTGATCCGATCCGGCTTGTTTCGACATATGTACTGTGAGGCCTCCTTCAATGCGTTACACATTTCGTGACAAAAAAATGCAGTAAGCTACAGTGGAGCAAGCTCGACAGTAGGAGACCCAGTACTTTTTGAGTGCAAAGCGTTCACTATTGATTGTTCTTCAATAATGCGTACCAAACAATAGATGGCGCCACTACGAAGTTATTAAACACAGAGGTCGCTAGCGTCTCTTCTTCTTCCTTTGGCCTGTAACATTGTTAGTTGAATAACTTCCGTGTTTATCATCCGATTGGAATGAAATTTTCTGGACAGGTTTGGACTATAGTGTATATTATATGTAATAATCATATTAATAATCAAGGCGCTAGTCTTAAAGGGGCTCTTGTAATTCGACTTTGAAATTTTGTTTTGCAATTTCCGGGGGCGGAGGGGGGCGTGGCAAAAATCCAAAACAAACTTGATCAATGGGAGATATAGATGAACCTACATGCCAAATTTGGTGTCTCTAGCTCTTATGGTCTCTGAGATCTAGGTGTTCATATTTTCGAAATTTTGAACAGCCGTATACTATCCGTTTGTTATCCGATCCGGATAAAATTTTCAGGACAGGATTGGATTATAGAGTTTATCATGTATGCCAAAAATCATATCGCTAGCATTAAAGGAGCTTTCGTTATTCGACTTTGAAATTTTGTTTCAAATTTACGTGGGCGGAGGGGGCGTGGCAAAAATCTAAAACAAACTCGTTTAATGCAAGATGCAGATGAACGTACATGCCAAATTTGGTAGCTCTAGCTCTTATAGTCTCTGAGATATAGGTGTTCAAAAAAGGGACAGACGGACAGACAGACGGACATGGCTATATCGACTCGGCTGTTGATGCTGATCAAGAATATATATACTTTATGGGGTCTGCCACGCCTCTTTCTGCCTGTTACGCACATTTGCACAAACGTAATAGACCCATTTGTACTTTTTTAAAGTACTGGGTCTAAATATAATACCCTCTGCAAGGGTATAAAAACTAATATTAGAGTTATGTACAGCGTCTTAGCGCTTATGCTGTACTACTCAAATACACTTTAATGAATTTGTTTTTTTTTAGACTGGCACTGTGCTCACTGCTGGGGCGCTTTTCGTAGCGCGTAAAATAGCACGTCCGTTCACCACGAAATTCGACAATGTTCAATTCAGCGTACAGTTTTTTTTAGTGCTGAGGAATGAGCTTAATATAAATAGTAGCAGCAATATATAATTACAAAAATTTGTTGTGGCACCTTAAGATAGATTCCATAAAACAATTATTTTAATTTATTTTATTTTATGAACATTTTACTGAAATACAATTTCATTTTTCACGTATGTATAATGGTGTCGAATTCGATTATCTTAAACAGTACATGCCATGTATGCCACTTGCTAGCAATATGAACTCAGGTGTGGAGCTGCTAAGTACATTTAAGTTCGAATAGACACCTTTTAGTGTTGGAGCCCGAATTTCTGAGCGTGCCAGCTTATTACCTGCCTCTTCATCACCTAATTTAGCTTCCTACTTTCCATTCCCTCTCCCTTCTCCTTTACCTTCAGCATCGCCCTAGGAGGTTTCTTCTTTACCGATTCCACCTAATAAATTGCCTGACGTACGGTCAGCTTCTTCGCATCTTGCGGGTACTTACTCACCCACACCCAAAACTTCTATATATGCACATATGTGCCTAATCTTGTTATGCCTTCTGATAAAACTACGTAAAAAGCAAAACTCCTCTTTTCTACAAATCACTTTTTATGATACATATGGGCCCCTCATGCCGAAAAGCGACTTGAAAAAGTTTTCTTTTGTGTATTTTTATTTTTAATTTTTAAAAATGCAGTAAGCTACAGTGGAGCAAGCTCGACAGTAGGAGTCCCAGTACTTTTTGAGTGCAGAGCGTTCACTATAGATTGTTCTTCAATGCTGCGTACCATTCAATAGATGACGCCACTACGAAGATAAGTTGATAAACACAGAGGTCGCTAGCGTTTCTTCTTCCTTTTGCCCGTAACATTGTTATTTGAATAACTTTCGCGTTTATCAACCGATTGGAATAAAACAGGCTTGGACCATAGTGTATATTATATGTTTCATAAAGTAAGGCGCTAGCATTAAAAGGGCTCTTCTACATCGATTTCGAAGTTTTGTATTTCAATTTACGGTGGCGTAGGGGGGCGTAGGGGGGACAAACTTGATCAATGGGAGATTTAGGTGAACCTACATGTAAAATTTCATGTCTCTAGCTCTTATAGTCTAGGTGTTCATATTTTCGAAATTTCGATCAGCCATATACTATATGGTTGTATATGTGCGTAACAGGCAGAAGGAGGCGTGGGAAACCCGATAAATTATATATATTTTTGATCAGCATCAACAGTCGAGTCGATATAGCCATGTCCGTCTGTCTGTCCCTATATCTCAGAGACTATTAGAGCTAGAGACACCAAATTTGGCGTGTACGATCACCTATATCATGCATTGATCAAGTTTGTTTTAAAATTTTGCCAAGCCCCCTTCCACCCCCGAAAATTTAAAAGCAAATTTAAAAGTCGATTAACAAGTGTCAGCGATATTTTGGCACACATAATAAATCCGAGCTTATGCTGAAAATTTTCTCCTGATCGGACAATAAACGTACAGTGTACGGCTGTACGAAATTTCGAAAATATGAACATCTAGATCTCAGAGACTTTAAGAGCTAAAGACACCAAACTTGGTACAACGTCTCATCTATATCTGGCCCCGATCAAGTTTGTTTTGGAATTTTGCTACGCCTCCTTCCGCCCCCTTACCAGGAAATCAAAATTTCTAAGTCCAACTACAAGAGCACCTTTAATGCCATCACCTTGATTTGTTGTACATTTAATATACATGTACAGGGGATTACAAATTATATATTTTATTTGGCTAAAGTTCACAAGAGTTAATTATAATGTATTTAATTAATAAAGAAGAGAGCTTTTACTTTCGGTTTTCGCACTCAATGGAGAACACGTCTTGTTTCGCCAAATTCTCGCAGCGACTGGCTTTACTTTGATTCTCTGAAGGCATGGGCTCAATGAGAGAGAGAGTGATGGCTAGAGATATCTTACGCTAAAATGGGATGGAGGGATATGCGACTCTGGCTGATGCAATAGTGTTCATATTGTGAAATATTAAAATCATCTGGTCTGCTAATTACCCCTCTACACCCCTATCCCACATTCGGCCATCCTGAATCTTCATTCGCCCCCGAATGAACTCCATTTCTTCATATACTCGGCTGCTGTTGTAGTAAGTTTTGGTCCCTCCTGATTTCCTTCCTTCTGAACTTCATAACGACCGTGATTAAACTTCTTTGTTATTTTTTATGGCCCAAAAAATTTTGGACGTAGTTTCATTCCAGTTCCATACTGTGCCCTCTTGATTGCGACCAACTCTCCTACAGCATACTCAGTTGCAGGCTTCCTCTTTTCATTAAAGTTCTTTCTGTTTTCTTGCTGGACTTTCTCTATTTTTCCTGAGCTTTCTTCCTTATCTCCTCCCGCTCTTTGTTCATTGCCTCAATGTCCAGGTCTTCAAAAATTTTCCTGAGATCGTCGTCTTTCTTTCTCATTTTCAATCCTGTCAAATTTGGAAAGGACTATACTTAGTAGTACGAGGTAAAGTATCGTTCAGTATTTGTTGCACTCTGTCTACGTGGCGATACCAATTTCCTGGAGTGTCTTGACACATCTTGCTCAGCATCGGAATTACGATCTTGTGTATTCTTTCTACCTGTCCGATACCTCTAGGCATGCCTGTGGTGATGTGTAGCAACTGAATTCCTTCGCGACTACAATAGTCCTTGAATGATCCCAAAGTGAATGCAGTTCCTCTGTCTGTAATTATTCGGCGAGGGTTGCCGAATACTGCTGCCTGCTTCTCGAGTTTTTCCAAAACTTCCTCAGTTCCCGTCAACTTCGAAGGATAAAGCCAAACGAATTTGGAAAATCCATCCACAATCGCCAATATGTGATTATACTTCTTCTTTGTGTCGGTAAGTGGACCAACATGGTCAATGTGGTAGGTTCCAAGCGGTTTTTGAGCTTTGTCCCTCCTTTTTTCCTCGTTTGGAGTCTATGATCAGGCATTCTACGCATCCTCTGACTACTCGCTCTATCTTCTGCTGCATTCCTGGGATGTAGTGTGACTTCTCCAAAATATCTCGAGTCTTTTTGTATTCGAAATGACCCTCCTTATGTGCCATGCTGATTATTTCTTCTTCCATCGAGTCAGGAACTACCAAAAGTTCGTTTACTACGTCTTTGTACAAGATATTATTTTGCAAATAATAGTCTTCGTAAACGTCGTGGGTGGTTAAAACAGCTTTTACGGCCTTGATCCCCTTGTCCTTGTCCTGTGCCTCTACTAATCGTGACTTTGTGGAATCTGTGATCAGAAAGCACGACAAACGGCTCATTTTGGTTCCAGCTCTATGCTCCACTCTGAACTGGAACTCTTGCAGTGCCCATCTGGCAACTCTTGGTGGCAGGTCGTCTTTTTTAATAGTCATTGCAAAAGCGTTGCAATCAGTAACTACGGTAAATCGCTTCGTTGATTATCGCTAAAGCTTCAAGCTCGTATGAACTGTACTTCTCCTAACATGCGTTTGTTTTCCTACTCATGAACTCTACAGGATGAAATTGCTGCTCTTCTGAGTCTTTCTGCATCAAAACGCCACCAAAGCCATACTTGCTTGCATCTGTATGCACTTCGGTTTCGGCCAGCGGATCGAACAGTTTAAGGACTGGTGCTGATACAAGTAGTTCTTTTAACAAGTTGAAGGAAACTATACCCTGCTCGGTCATCGTTAGGTTCCGGTCTTCCTTTTTGTCACCTTTCTGTCGTAGCAAGTCACTCAACGGTTTTGCTGCTAAGGCATAATCTTTGATAAAGCGCCTCATATATGACGTCAAACCCAAGTACTGCTGCAAAGGTTGCCTGCTTTGAGGGATTGGAAAGCTAATGACCGCTTTTATCTTCTCATCTGTTGGTGCTATGGTTCCATTTTCAATCGTATAGCCAAGAAAGTTGATCTTGCTCTTCAAAATCTGTGCTTTCTCCCACTTGATCCGTAAGCCAGCCTTCGAAGCTACGCTTAATACGGTCTCCAACGATTTAAGTCCATCGGTTGCATCCTTACTTGGCACGATAATATCGTCCAGGTAGACCACGATAGTTTGTTTTTGAATAAGCTCTCTCAATGTGGCATGTACATATCGGCAAAACACAGCAGGCGAGTTCTATAAACCAAACGGTACGTGCGTGAATTCATACTGCCCGTTATGCGTAACGAACGCTGTGAACTTCCTAGATCCTTCGTCGATTGGCACATGTAAAAATCCGTTCATCATGTCCAGAGTAGTGAATATGTTAGAGCCCTGCAGTCTATCGAGGACGTCGTCAATCAAACTCGTCGGAAAATTATCCTTCTGGATTTTTTGATTAAATCGGCGGAAATCGCAACAAAATCTTCTGGATCCGTCCTTTTTTGAAACAAGCACTACTGGTGAACACTTCCTTCTTCAAGCCATTCTTGCACTTGCTTTTCTATGAAACACTTGTTCTCGCACGAAATGCGTCTTGGGCGTTGGTAAACAGGAACGTCATCTTCCAATACGAATTTTATGCTCACTGGAGATTCAATCGATTTCACTGGTTTATACTCTTTAACCAGCTGCTCTACCTTTAGCTTTTGCTCCGTATCCAGGTGAGACAAGTCAATTTTGTCTAACACAGACGTTTCTTCGACGATCTCTTTGGCACTCATTGCATTAAATAATGATGCAAACTCTCGCTCTTTAGCCTTGAACTAAACTCCGTTTGAGCTGAACATTAGGTCGTTTCCCACAATCGCGGCGTACTCTAACTCATACTGCTTGGCTACGTGAAAGGTAACTGTAAAGCGTACACCATCTGCCTCAAGATCGACTTCGAAACATCCAATCGTAAGCAGCTCTCCTTTGCCAATACCTCTCAGATGCTTAATTTCAGTTTTAAGCTTCAAGCCATCAAAACTTTTGAATATGTCCTCCCTCATCAAACACAAATCGCAATCCCTAATCAATTATCGCTATGAAAGTCACACCTTCAGCTACTAGCTTTATGTAGATTAGTCCCTTTGTATCTTTAACTTCCAGAACATTAGCAAGCTCCTTCTTTACGGGCATTTGTGTTTTCTTCTCATCATCTGACCTTTCTTGTTACAGTTGTAACATACTACTTCACTTTTGCAATCCATAGCAATGTGGCCCTCACTGTTGCACTTAAAGCATTTTCTTTGGACATTACTCTGATTCAGTTTTCCTGTCACCTCCTTACCATAACTTTCCTTATTAAAACTTTCCTTAATATTTCCTTTTCCCTTCATCTTCTCGTAAATGGAAATTTCGTCCTTCAGCTTCTTAACCGATTTTACGCGATACAATCCACCCTTGCTAAACTTGCCATCTGGTATTCCATCTACGAAATACGACACTAGACTTTCCTCGTCCAGTTTAATCGTTTTGCTAATCTCCATCAAACTGTATAAATACTCGATGCATGTCTCCTTTGGCTGCTTTTGTCTCTGTCGCAAAATCTTATGGACCTCCGCCGAACACAGGTTTTTGCCTCCAATGCTTTTTTTAGTTCGACCCAACCCTTCACTCCTGTTGTACTTTTGATGTAAAGCTTGGCTGCTCCTGTCAAAAGTTGTTTGACGTCTTCTGTTTCGGTGCCCAAAAACAATGAAATACTATATTGAACATCACGTAAGGTAAATCTTGAGCTATCTGTTGGAATCACTTCTTGGTAAACGGATGAACGACTAACGCTTTCAGCATACTCATTAAAATATGTTCGGATATTTTTAATTTACGTTAAATAAATTAATCAAGCAAAAATGTTCAAATTTTAATTTTAATTTTAAATTTTATATAAGATCACCCCAGCTGCTCACCACTCCCAATTGGATTTTGCTCTCGCCAACTGCTTCAGACTATTTCTTTCTTCGTCGCGGTGCACTGCTTAGTCGCCTTCGTTGATTTGCACTGCTTGTACTTCTTCGTCGCTGCTTTGCAAAACTTTCGCAACGTTTTTCCGCTCTTCGTTTCGCATTGGTTGCTGCCTTTGCAATATTTGTCGTCTTGCTACGTTTTTCGCTCTCCGTTTTGCCTTCGTTGCTGCCTTTGCAAAAGTCGTCGTCTCCTTTGCAACGTTTTTCCGCTCTCCGTTTCGCCTTGGTTGCTGCGGAAGTACGGAATGGTGTCTTTTTAAGAAGAAAAAGTACTGGGTCTCCTACTGTCGAGCTTGCTCCACTGTAACTTACTGCATTTTTTGTGATGTGCAAACGCACAATTGTTCTTAGTGTCTTGGACTCCCCCAATAATTTGTAGGGAATTACAAATTATATATTTTATTTGGGAAAAGTTCACAAGAGTTAATTATAATGTATTTAATTAATAAAGAACAGAGTTTTTACTTTCGGTTTTCGCACTCAATGGAGAACACAACCAGTGTGTCCCTATATTAATATCAACTGGTCTGCTAATTACCCCGCTACATCCCTATCCCACATACACTATTGTCTTAACCAGTCCTGGAAATTTCTAATCGAATGATAAACTGAACTAATTCAACTAACAATGCTACCGGCAAAAGGAAGAAGAAGAGACGCTAGCGCTACAACGCATTGTAGTAGCTTCTGTGTTTTTAAGCTGATATCTTCGTAGTAACGCCATCTATTGAAATTTTGGGTAATCAACATTGAAGAACAATAGCATTGAATTTAAAAATTTTTTTAATTGGCGACTCTTAGCAAATTGTCTGGCATTTCACCACTTTTTGCTCTTTCCCATAAGTACAGGATCTCCTATTGTCGCGCATGTTCCACTGTAGCTTAATGAATTTTTTTAATTTAGCTGGGTTTTTTTTTATAGTTTTTCTTTCTTTTCTGGCTATCTGATTTTTTTATTACATCTATATATATATAACTCTTTGCCTTGACTGACTGATTCACTGACTGACGAGACTGAAGACCATACGGTTGGTTGTGGGGTCAAAGGTCAAAATTGCTTAATATGAAATTTTGTTTTGTTTTTTGAGCTAACTCAACCAAAGTCAAAGATTATGTATTTCTTACTCACTGCTACATCCTGAGAAAAGATCGGATGACTAAATCATATAACTGTCATAGGAACAGTGGCTTTTGATGCAAAATAAACAATTAAAAGCAGTATTAAGGGTGGGGGGGGGGGAGAGAGGGAGAGGTTAACAAATGTTATGTACATGACACTATTACTCGCTCTTGCAGCTATAATCCAATTGCAGCGAAAACTTTAAAACAGCGAGCAGCGAAAATGTAAATTCTGTATATTATATAAAGTACTATTATTTAAAGTACTATTATTTAAAGTCCAATTGCAGGGAAAAATTTAATTTACATTTCCCGCTTTCTTATAAGAAATTACATAAGGTCCGGTTCTAGCTGTGAGAAATGTTCCCTATTTTCGCTCCACATTTCTCCCCGATATTTGAGAAGTGTTCCCTATTTTCTCTCCACGTTTTTCCCCGACATTTCAGCGAGCGTTTAATTGGAGGTCACTTCTTAAATACCGCAGATTTTCGACGGTCATAAGGACCAAACAAGTTAATTAGACTTTATTTATTTAATTAAAATAATATGCCTAACAAAATAAATATATTTTATAATTATAATGTATCATCAGGCCAGATAGCGGCTATATTATTATTTAATTTAAAAGTGGCAGCATTAAATTTGTTTTGCTTATGAGCAGCAACAACAGCTGATTTATATAAAGCGGCCACAATAACAGCGTAGATAACACGTATATCGATATCGAACACGTATATCGATAACAAAATACAAATATTCTGTTAGCGGAGTGAAAAAACCAGATTTTTGACGATTTCTTTTTAATCTGAGTGTAATTACTGCCTTAACGATATTTTAAATAGAATCTTATCGGATCTAGATGAATGGGGCAGCATTTCTGGCGCCACACTAGCATTCAATATATGTAAACTTCTCCACATATGCCGTAAACACAATTTTAATTCTCTTAATTGTATGTATAAAAATTGTAATATTAAGATAGAAAATGATTTAAAAATACTAGGTCTAACCTTCAACTCAAAATTTACATTTAAAGAACATTGCCATATCATTGCATTGCCGCCCAAATAAACATTACTCGTTCGCCTATTCTATTTAATATCGACTACGGTCTGCCGATCTATGGTTGGTCTGCAAAAACCCACCTGAAGGTGATTAAGCCCCATTATCATACAGCGGCTCGCCACGCAATCATCGCATTTTCCACATCCCCGATCAGGTGCATTTTGGTGGTGGCGGGTCTACCCAGCATCGAGGACAGAACCCAGGAAACCACAATGAAGCTGATCACAAAAATTTAAGGCACTCCAAACTCGTTATTAATCAAAGACTTTATTAGCGTTCTGAATCAAAAAAAAGTTATACAAATATATCTCCACAACTCGTCGTTGCGCCCAATATAGCAAAGAGTAGGACCTGCCCCCAACTTAGGTATTATCATCTATACCCACCCTGGAGCAAAAAGCAACCAAACATCAATACTGCCCTGTATATGTTTAGCAAGCAAAACACTAATAGTCAGGGACCGTAAATAAGAGTTATGAATAAAAATTGTAACTAAAAAAATCAACGTGAAGGAAATAAGTTACAGCAACATAAAAAACACCAAAATTCATTTTTTATTCGCTATTACCGATATCAGCCAAAAACTTTTATTTGCAATTTATATAATAAAAATAATTGTTAATATTTCAATTTTTATTAAAAAAATCAAAAATAATTATTAAGTCTCAATTTTATATTTAAAAGTTACAAAATAACTCTTATTTTTCATTTTTATTATAAAAATCAAAATTGAGAGTTATTTTTGATTTTTATTGAAAAAGTTAGAAATAAGAGTTATTCCATAACTTTTATTTTAAAAATCAAAAATAAAAGTTAAACTCAAATATCTTTTGAACCAGGAGGTGCATTAACAAAATTTAAAACTATTCTTCATTTATGGCTCAATACCTATCATATAATATATCATATGTCCTTCAAGGACAAATATTATGGATCCTTTAATAAAATGAAATACATTTTTATCGTTCTTATAGCAGCTATATAATATACTGATCTAATCCGACATACATATGTACTGCGCAAAATGACGGACCTGTACCAAGTTTCGTCAAGATAGCTTTAATACTGAAAGACTAGTTTGCATAGAAACAGACAGAAAGACCGATACTGCTATATCGGCTTAGCTCGTCGTCCTGATCAAGAAAATACATCTAGGGTCAGCCACGTCTTCTTAAATGCGTTCACAATTTTGTGACTTAATTATATTAGCCTCTGCCAGGGTAGATAATGCGAAAGAAAATTAACTAAATTTAATAGTATTTACTAAATACTATTTACAAAGTTAAACAAAAAATTAGCTGCAAAATTCAAAATAAATAAAGGCAAACCGTTTTTTTTTACACCAAATAATATAATATTTTAAACATTTTTATTTTATTTATTGTTCAGCTTTAAGAACATAATTTGTTTCAGTGAAATTGGCGACAAATTGCAACGCAAGTCGGACAAAACTAGCTTCAATGCCGAAAATGCTCTTTCGACACTTACTTGGGTGGCAGGAACGCAATGAATAACTTTTGCCAATTGATACAAGATTCCTCTACCATGCCTTGATG
Organism: Drosophila neotestacea; assembly: GCA_035044365.1. Classification (NCBI taxonomy): domain Eukaryota; kingdom Metazoa; phylum Arthropoda; class Insecta; order Diptera; family Drosophilidae; genus Drosophila; species Drosophila neotestacea. Next base: position 194,013 of record JAWNMD010000068.1, on the reverse strand, counting down.
CGATGTCAAGTTTGAGGGAAATTATTTTGTGCTTCATGGTCTTCACTATGGAAGCTTTCACCACTTCAAATTTGTCCGCAACGTGCTGCATGATATTCCGCGATGTTATTGGACTCATCTCCAATCCGGAAAAGATTTGGCTTGTCAGCTCCTTAAACGGTTCAGAGTCCAAGACAGCAAATGGCATTTTTTCCATCGTCACCAATTTTACGCATGCGTCCTTGACTTGATTAGTGGCGAAGGTAACCGCAAACTTTTTTTTTTTTCGTTGGGTTCATTTTCCTGTTCCCTTGTTTCCTCTTCTAACTCGAACTTATGCTCTTCATGCATGTGTCGTTTTAGATTGGTAAGATAATTACCCTTTAAAACGCTCTGGCATATTTTACATACACTCAAATTCCGTTCTTTTTCGAATTTAAAAAATTTGCGTAAAATGAAGTCACACTTGCGGCCCATGTTCAAAAAATACACTGAATTTCACGAAATTTAATTGAAATTAAAAAAGCCAATAAGCCAGCAGCCTCAAAAGCAGCCAACCTAAATATTTTGTCATTTATGTACCCGGTCTTCCCTTGAATTGTTTGGGAATTCTAAGTCAAAAAGTGATAAATTCTCATAAGTATACAACATGTTTTTTTGGATTGTTTTAAATAAATAGGTGGCATTACGTCTCACGCAATAAATCCAAAAAGTATTTCTGTTAGATTGAAGTATTCACAGTCACTATTTTATTATATAAAAGGATCCTTAATATTTGTCCTTGAAGGACATATGATATATTATATGATAGGTATTGAGCCATAGATGAAGAATAATTTTAAATTTTGATAATGCACCGCCTGGTTCAATAGATATTTGAGTTTAACTTTTATTTTTGATTTTTAAAATACAAGTTACGGAATAACTCTTATTTCTAACTTTTACAATAAAAATCAAAAATTGATTTTGATTTTTAAAATAAAAGTTATGGAATAACTCTTATTTCTAACTTTTTCTATAAAAATCAAAAATAACTCTTAATTTTGATTTTTATAATAAAAATGAAAAATAAGTGTTATTTTGCAACTTTTAAATAAAAATTGGAAAATAATTGTTATATTGTAATTTTTATTTTAAAAGTTATAACAGTTACGGTCCCTGCTAATAGTCAAATATTCCAAAAATTATTCCTGATCGAAAAAGCAAAAATTAGAAACACGAGCACTGATGGATCAAAAACTCCCCAAATGACTTAATTTGCAGTTGTCGACGAGGACAACACAACGCTCGCCGTAGCCATCTTCCCACTTCTGCTCAGTTTTCACTGCTGAAGTACTGGCAATATTAGAAGCTTGTTCCTTTGATAGCATGTCATCTATCGCAGCCCTACCACTCCGATCGGTCCATCATAAAAATTCGAAGCATAATGATATAACACCCTAAAATCACGATTCTCTGGGTGATAGGCCATATAGGCATAGCCGGCAACGAGTCTGCGGACAACGAAGCCCGGAATGTGCAGTTGGCTCCCAGTCACCTCTTCTGGCCCCACAGCAAAAAGGATTTGACAAACCTGGTTATAAGAAAAAGTAATTCTTTGAAGATATGTAGCTGCGTGGAGATCTTTTAACCACAGTTACCTTGCCACCAATCTAGACTGGACCAAAACACAGCTACCAACGGGAGCCACTAGGAAGATCTGCACCACATTCACCCGTCTCCGTACAGGGCACAGCCAACAAACCCACGAGCATCTCCTTTCCGGCAAACCACTACCGATATGCCATCAATGTGGAAAATCATGTACCATCAGCCATATCTTAAACGAATGCTTGCCAACCACGAGCTATAAACTATCTACCTTTCAAACCACCAACCTCTATTCCCTGCTTAATGATTGTTCCCTAAAAATATTGTAAAGATTAACAGTTTTGTAAATAATACTGTTTTTACACTGCCGCATCATTGTCGAAGGTGCGGAAAAATGATGCGCGTCGTTTACACTGGAGCCGCATCTTTTTTTGACAATGTAAAAACAGTATTACTTACCACGTTTGTTTACCTTAGTAGGCCGAATAGTTGAAAAATGATGCCGGCCTACTAAGGTTAACAAACGATACCCCATCGATACCCCGAAAAATTGCAGTATTAAAAAAAAATACTAACAGAATACGGCAACACTTGCCCATGATGCGTCGCATGATTTAAGATGCGGCCGCATCATTGTCTTCTTCTATCCACAGGGTTCTTATGGGCATCATTGCCGCATGTTCCGTTTCACGGAAAAATCCAATGATGCGGCCCAGTGTAAACACAGTATAAGTTCAAATTTAAAATCTAATGCATATATAACAAATAAATAAAAGAAATATAAGATAATTACACTATGCAACAATTTATAGCGTGTTTCCTGGTCCTCGGCCAAATTTTGATTTTTAATAAGATAGGTATGGACCCAAAGATAAAATATTTCGGCTTTAAAAAATTTTTCGGGGTGTAGTTTTTTTTTCTAATTTTTTGAAAATTTTAGTTACAGCAAATTAATACAAATTATAAAGTAAAAGGTCGCTAAAAACACTAAATTTAATTTTTTTTTAAATTTTACCGTTTTATTTGTTATTTTTTCATGAGGTGCTCTCACATTTCGAATTATTTTTCGAGAACGGCACAACCTATCCTAAAACACTTAACAGGTTCTGAAAGATAATGAATGTATCTACTAATCATTCATAAATTGTTGTTAATTTAAATCAAAAATTTAACAAATATATTTTTTTAAATTTTATAAATAAGGTTTTTTGTTGTTTTGTATTTCCCATTTTTTACTATTAGATTGAAGGAAAATTAAAAAAAAATTATGTTTTTTTCAAGGCTCCAAACCGGTTCCGAGCCGAACCTCGAGGAACCGGTTCGGTTCGGGTTTATTGGGCAACCCAAACCGGACCCCAAACCGAACCCTTCAAATATTCTAGCACTGAACCCGAACCGGAGCACTTCCTAAAAAAAAGGTTCGGTTCGGACTTTAAAATTTGTGGCGGTCGGCAAAAATTTCGATACAAATTTCGTTTTTTTTTGGCTTTGGCGGGATTTTTTTAAACGATGTTTTCAGAGATTTCGATAAATTTTCAACAAGTCTTCAAGAACATTTTATCGTTGTATTCAAATTTTATATTTATCCTGTGCATAAAAAGAGATTATAAGGTACTATAAAAAAAATGTTTAACATTGAACCAAGGTTCAAACCCGAACCTTGGGTTCAGGGGCTCCTTAAACCGGTCCGCGAACCGAACCCTCATCCTCCTCAACCTCCCATTACATTTTTGAGGTTTGCAGCCTTGGTTTTTATTTGGTTTAAAAGTTAGATGGCTAGAAGCATTAATTAGGCGTCGTTTAAGGTATTACTTATTAAAATCTTATGTAAGAAAGAGAAGTAACAACATTTTATAGCTAGGTATGTTTTTTCTCAAAATTTATGACTCCTTTCTCAAATGACTCCTTTCTATGAGAGATTATCTCTTAGTTTTAAAGCTATCTTGATGTCCTGTGTCAGGACAAGATTTGACAATAGAGTTTATAATTTGTTCCAAAAATTATATCTATAGCATTAAAGGTGTTTTCGTAATTCGACTTTAAAATTTTGTTTCAAATTTACGGGGTCGGAGGGGGCGTGGCAAAAATCTAAAAATAAACTTGATCAATGCAAGATGCAAGATAGATGAACGTGCATAACAAATTTGGTATCTCTTGCTCTTATAGTCTCTGAGATATAGGTTTTCAAAAAAGGGACAGACAGACAGACAGACAGACTTGGCTATCGACTCGACTGCTGATGCTGATCAAGAATATATATACTTTAAGGGGTCTGCCACGCCTCCTTCTGCACAAACTTAATAGACCCATTTGCACTTTATTAAAGTACTGGGTCTAAAAATCAAGGTGAAAGAAATAAGTTGCAGCAACATGGAAAACACCAAAATTCATATTTTATTCGTTTTTATTATCAGCCAAAAGCTTGTATTTATATAACAAAAATAATTTTAAAATTTTCAATTTTTATTAAAAAAATAAAAAATAAAAATGCAGTAAGCTACAGTGGAGCAAGCTCGACAGTAGGAGACCCAGTACTTTTTGAGTGCAAACCGTTCACTATTGATTGTTCTTCAATAATGCGTACCAAACAATAGATGGCGCCACTACGAAGTTAATAAACACGGAGGTCGCTAGCGTCTCTTCTTCTTCCTTTTGCCCGTAACATTGTTAATTGAATAACTTCCGCGTTTATCATCCGATTGAAATGAAATTTTCTGGACAGGTTTGGACCATAGTGTTTATTATATATACCAATAATGAAGTCGCTAACATTAAAGGGGCTCCTTCAGTTCGACTTCGAAATTTTGTATTTCAATTTCCGGGGGCGGAGGGGGGCGTGGAAAAAATCTAAAACAAACTTGATCAATGGGAGATATATATGAACCTAGATACCAAATTTGATGTCTCTAGCTGTTATAGTCTCTGAGATCTAGGTGTTCATATTTTCGAAATTTCGATCAGCCGTATACTATCCGTTTATTATCCGATCCGGATAAAACTTTCAGGACAGGATTGGACTATAAAGTTTATAATGTGTGAAAAAAATCATATCGCTAGCATTAAAGGTGCTTTCGTTATTCGACCTTGAAATTTTGTTTCAAATTTACAGGGGCGGAGGGGGGCGTGGCAAAATTCTAAAACAAACTTCATCAATGCGATATACAGATGAACCCTCATGCCAAATTTGGTGGCTCTAGCTCTTATGGTCTCTGAGATATAGGTGTTCAAAAAGGGACAGACAGACGGACAGACGGACAGACGGACATGGCTATATCGACTCGGCTGTTGATGCTGATCAAGAATATATATACTTTATGGGCTCTGCCACGCCTCCTTCTGCCTGTTACGCACATTTGCACAAACTTAATAGACCCATTTGTACTTTTTTAAAGTACTGGGTCTAACAATTATTTTCAATTTTTTATTTAAAAATTACAAAATAACACTTATTTTTCATTTCTATAATAAAAATCGAGCATCAGATCGTTGTCCTTAATGTTCGCCCTTAAAGGACATATGATGTATTATATGATAGGTATTAAACCATAGAACAAGAATAGTTTTAAATTGTGCTAATGCACATCCTGGTTCATAAGATATTTGAGTTTAACTTTTATTTTTGATTTTTAAAATAAAATTTTCTGAATAACTCTTATTTTTAACTTGTTCAATAATTATTAAAAATAACTCTTAATTATTATTCAACAATTATTAAAAATAACTCTTATTTTTTATATTTATATTACAAAAGAAAAATAAGTGTTATTTTGTAACTTTTAAATAAAAATTGGGAAATAATTGTTTTATTCTAATTTTTATTTTAAAACTTATAAAAGTTGCGGTCCCTGTTATCTTGTTTATTGGTAGAGTCAACTTCTTCTCTACTTCGTCACTAAGGTCATATTTCTCTGGCGGGGCGTTCCTGACCGATAAGGTATATGGGGCGTTTGCCGGCATAAATAAAGCCTAACCGATTTATTATGGCCTTGATGTTGAGGTTTTGCATCATTCTTGCGAAAACTCAAGAAACCGGCCTAATAATTGCCGGAGGTATGGTTTCTTGCGATGTAATGAAGAAGGGGTGGTTCATCCAAAAAATTGAAATTAACGATCGATCGGGACTCTCCTAATCATACGTGACAAATTTCAAGTCAGTAGCTTTTAAATTGCTTTTGTTATATAATTTTCTGATTTGTTTGCGAAGGGGGCGTGGCATCCAAAATTTTAATATAAACTTGCTGTGCTTGACCATCGACATTGTCATTTGATGACCATGCATGTATACCAGAGAACTGCAAGGGTGTCACTTCTTGCCACCCTACTTGCACCCAATGAAATGTGTGTCCCGGTGCCACTTAACACCGGCTAAGCAAAGCAAAGACACACACTCGACCCAACTTTGACAGTTTCTATAGCTAGATTTGAAAATAAAAATAAAAAAGTAATGTAAAGAAAGTACATAGAATTATAAAAATAAATGGTAAAAACAACGAAGCTTTATGCACTCCAAAAAAAATACAACATTTTTGGTTTACGTTTTTTTAATACCAAAAAAATCTTTTAAGAATTTTAAAAATAGCTAAATTGGCAACAGTGGCTGCGAGTGCCGGCAATGTCTCGCAATCGCTCATAAAATGTCCCGTTTTTTTTTTCCATGCACACAGGCACTTTTAGGCAACGGGTGTCGGTGGCACTCTACTCAAAACGAATGGAGGAACAACCGCAAGTTAAAAAAATATAGCGCAAGCTAACTTTGGCGCGCCAAAGTTTGGATACCCTTGCAGTGCCCTGTGTAAGCCGACAGATTTTTTACAAAATTTGTTAAATGTTGATTTTTAACCGATCGTTCTTATGGCAGCTATATGATATAGTAGTCCGATTTACACCAAATTTGGTCAGCCTGTTTTAAACTTATTCAAACACTCAATGTGTATATTTGGTTGAGATATCTTGAGAAACAAAAAGTTTTTCATACTAAATGTTTATTTCCAACCGATCGTTCCTATGGCAGCTATATGATATAGTTATCCGATCCGGCCGGTTTTGACATATGTACTGCGTGCAGCAAAAAGACGGCCCTGTACCAAATTTAATCAAGATATCTTAAAAACTGAGAGACTAGTTTGCATAGAAACAGACAGACAGACAGACAGACGGACAGACGGACATGGCTATATCGACTCAGCTCGTCGCCCTGATCAAGAATATATATACTTTATGGGGTCTGTGAGGCCTCCTTCAATGCGTTACACATTTCGTGACAAAAATATAATACCCTCTGCAAGGGTATAAAAAGGCACAGCGCAATAAATAGAAGTAGGCAAAACACATATGTATTACCATGGTGTTATTTACACACCATGAATTTGTTTGATGCACTGTAGCAATAATATATATATTAGGCCGGAGCGAAAAACACTATTTTTTTTTTTCCAATTTCTTGGGTGCGGAATCGTTGACCCGCTGTAAAATAATATTGTGTGCAAAAAATCTTATTTTGTGGAGCCCATCCTGAGGTGGCGCACCGACGTTCTTGTTTGAAAAATCACGCAAAAATTTAAAAATTTGGGGAAAAATGTGATATAAAAAGAAAACATGGTTGTTCTCCACAAAGCTTATTTTTAGACCCAGTACTTTAAAAAAGTACAAATGGGTCTATTAAGTTTGTGCAAAGAAAAATGTGCGTAAGAGGCAGAAGGAGGCGTGGCAGACCCCATAAAGTATATATATTCTTGATCAGCGTCAACAGCCGAGTCGATATAGCAATGTCCGTCTGTCCGTCCGTCCGTCTGTCCGTCTGCCTGTCTGTCCCTTTTTTGAGTTCCTAGATCTCAGAGACTATAAGAGCTAGAGACACAAAATTTGGCATGTAGGTTCATCTATATCTTGCATTGATCAAGTTTGTTTTAGATTTTTGCCACGCCCCCTCCGCCCCTAGAAATTGAAATACAAAATCTTAAGGACGAATAACAAGAGAACCCTTAAAACCCTTGATTTTTGGTACATATAATACTCACTATAGTCCAAACCCGTCCTAAAAATTTCATTCCAATCGGATGATAAACGCGGAAGTTATTTAACTAACAATGTTACAGGCAAAATGAAGAAGAGACGCTAGCGACCTCTATGTTTATCAAGTGGCGACATCTATTGAATGGTACGCAACATTGAAGAACAATCTTTAGTGAACGCTTTGCATTTAAAAAGTACTGGGTCTCCTACTGTCGAGCTTGCTCCACTGTAGCTTTATAAAACTGTATCAACTGTTAAGATCGGTTTAAAAATGTAGAAGCTAGAATTTTTTTATGGATGTCAAATTGAATAATAACCGTCAGCTTGCATGTGGCTAGAACAGTATACAATTTGGAACTTTTTGCCTGCCTCAGAAACCTTTATATTTTTTTCCTATAGATTTTGGCCTTCTTAATACAAAAATGAATTTTAAAATTTTCCTCCTCTTAGTTTTTAACATAGAATCTTCTAAAATTTTGTTCGAATTTTAAGATGACTAATTTTAAAGATGACTCAGCTTATTTACGCATAAATCATAAACGCGATTGGCGTTTTCAACAAAGAAAGTCTCCCAAAAAAAATTTCCTAACACTTTTCTATACAACGTTTTGAAATCGGTAGGATCATTATGATGTTAGAGACTTTTAAAGTTAAAAAACTTTAATTTTTTCTGAAAACAGCACGGATAAATGTACAATTCTAAAAGTATATAAATCGCAAAAATATCTTTAGTTTGACAAATTGAGCATAGAGTTTGGACATTCCCGAGCAAAGCAAGCCATCATTCATAAAAATCGACTGACGAATGACGAACTGATCCATACATTTTATTTTACCCTAACCAAAAAGCTCCATACTGCGAAACTCGTTATATATTCAAACTGACGGTTATTACCCCATTTCCTATCCATAAAAAAGTTCTAGCTCCTATATTTTTGAACCGATGTTAATAGTTGATACAGTTTTATAAAGAAAAATCGAAGGGCTATGTATAAAAAATAAGCATTACGTGAAAAAAGATCATGTTTTCTTTTTATATCATATTTTTCCGCAACAACAGTGCCGCGAGTAACAGTGCCATATACTGCAAATTTACTTTGAAAGTCGCAACAGCAATGAACCATACCCCCCCCCCCCTCACAACGACCATCTTCTTTTGATTGTTTATTAATAGCATTAAAAGCTAGTGTTCCAATGGCAGCTATACGATATAGTGATCCGATCTTGACCAGATTTTCACAGAAAGGTACAATAAGTAAGAAATACATAATCTGTGAGTTTAGTTAAAAGAGCTCAAAAAACAACAAAGATCTTCATACAAAGCTTTAATTTGCATCTGATTGTTCCTATGGCAGCTATATGATATAGTGGTCCGATCTTGACCAAATTTTCTCAGGATTGGTTAAGATAGCTCAAATAACAAAAAAAAATGTCGTACTAAGTAATATTGACCTTTGACCGCCCATTTTAGCCCCTTCCATTGGGGATATCAAAAAATCTCGTCTTATTGCACGATAATTATGAAAATTTCATCTCGATATCTTCAGCCGTTTGGCCTACAGCGTGATGACTCAGTCAGTGAATCAGTGAATCAATTAGGACAAAGAGTTTTATATATATAGATAATATTTAACTACGAGATTACACTTTATTTATTCATTTAATAACAATTAACAAACTCAATATATTAATAAGTTTATTGTTTATTGCTTCGGTGCTTCTGTGCTTTAGTTATAGTCCAATAACAAATAAAGTTAGTCAAGTAACACTTAAAATATATACATATATATATATGTATATATAAAACTCTTTCTTAAAAATTGCTTAGCATGAAATTTTTATACCCTTGCAGAGGGTATTATAATTTTGTCACGAAATGTGTAACGCATTGAAGGAAGCCTCACAGACCCCATAAAGTATATATATTCTTGATCAGGGCGACGAGCTGAGTCGATATAGCCATGTCCGTCTGTCCGTCTGTCCGTCTGTCTGTCCGTGTGTCCGTCTGTTTCTATGCAAACTAGTCTCTCAGTTTTAAAGCTATCTCGATGAAATTTGGTACAGATCCGTCTTTTTGCTGCACGCAGCACATATGTCGGAGCCGGCCGGATCGGATAACTATATCATATAGCTGCCATAGGAACGATCGGTTGGAAATAAACATTTAGTATGAAAAACTTTTTGTTTCTCAAGATATCTTAACCAAATATACACATTGTGTGTTTGATTAAGTTTTAAACAGGCTGACCAAATTTGGTGTAAATCGGACTACTATATCATATAGCTGCCATAGGAACGATCGGATCGAAAACAACATTTAGTATGAAAAACTTTTTTGTTTCTCAAAATATCTCAACCAAATATACACATTCTGTGTTTGACTAAGTTTTAAACAGGCTGACCAAATTTGGTGTAAATCGGACTACTATATCATATAGCTGCCATAGGAACGATCGGATCGAAAACAACATTTAGTATGAAAAACTTTTTTGTTTCTCAAGATATCTTAACCAAATATACACATTGTGTGTTTGATTAGGTTTTAAACAGTCTGACCAAATTTGGTGTAAATCGGACTACTATATCATATAGCTGCCATAGGAACGATCGGATCGAAAACAATATTTAGTATGAAAAACTTTTTTGTTTCTCAAAATATCTCAACCAAATATACACATTCTGTGTTTGACTAAGTTTTAAACAGGCTGACCAAATTTGGTGTAAGTCGGACAACTATATCATATAGCTGCCATAGGATCGATCGGTTCAAAATCAACAAATTTTGTAAAAAATCTGACGGCTTACACAGGGCACTGCAAGGGTATCCAAACTTTGGCGCGCCAAAGTTAGCTTGCGCTATATTTTTTTTTTATCTATCTCAACCAAACTTACAGATTATGTATATCTTAATCTCTGCTACATCCTGAGAAAATTTGGTCAAGATCGGACCACTATATCATATAGCTGCCATAGGAACAATCAGATGCAAATAAAACATTGGTATGATGACCTTTGTTGTTTTTAGAGCTATCTCAACCAAACTCACAGATTATGTATTTCTTACTCTCTGCTACATCCTGAGAAAATTTGGTCAAAATCGGATGACTATATCATATAACTGCCATAGGAACAGTGGCTTTTGATGCTATTAATGAACAATCAAAAGAATAGAGGAAGTGGGGGGGGGGGCACGATTCATTGGTGTTGCGACTTTCAAAATAAATTTGCAGTATATGGCACTGTTACTCGCTCTTGCTGCTATAATCCAATTGCAGCGAAATCTTTAAAACAGGGAGCAGCGAAAATGTAAATTCTCTATATTATATAAAGTACTATTATTTTAAATCCAATTGCAGGGAAAATTTGAATATACATTTTCCGCTTTCTTATAAGAAATGACATAAGTTCCAGCTGTGAGGAGTGTTCCCTATTTGCACTCCACTTTTCTCCCCGAGATTTCAGCGAGCGTAACGAGCATGCGGTGTGCGAGCGAAACGAGCACTAGGGGGCTTGCTACCTGTTAATATAAAGTACTTTTATTTTAAGTTCAATTGCAGGGAAAAATTAAGTATACATTTTCCGCTTTCTTATAAGAAATGACATAAGGTCCAGCTATAGCTGTGAGAAATGTTCACTATTTTCACTCCACATTTTCCCCAGCGTGGCGAGCAGGGGGCAAACCCCCTAGTATATATATATGTATATACAATACAATACTCAAAAATGACAATTATTTTTAACTTTTATTTTTGAAAGTTTCAAATAAAAGTTTAGTAGCTTTTTCAAGAGACACATCAACTACAAGCATTTGGGTATATTCGAACCACATATTAAACTAGCTCTTATGGTTGAATTTTTAAATTGAAATTTTGATGAAAACACTTATGATGGGTCCCTGATTTTACCAAACTGCTTGTAATAAATATATAAAATAAAAACAAAGGTTGTAAAATAAAGATATTAACTTCGAGCCAAAAACCTGGGTTCTTAGAAACAAACAGAATATATTCTAACATTGTTGAGGTATGCATTCTTGCATATTTCTTAATATTAATTTCTAAATTTCACAATTTTGAGCTTCAACATATATCTAAATATTAATTGTGTATTAATCTATTATTTCAAATCTCCTCAAACAGTTTGCCAAGCAAGTAGTGTCCAATCTGCATCGCAAGAAGAATGGTCACAAGCGCATGCTGGTCAGTTACACCCGAGACTCCTCCCTAACCGAGGTCAACACACTGCGTTGTCAGGTTGCGGGGCTCTTGAAGGTCAGTAACCATCTGCAACAGCTAACGAGACCTGCTTCTCATTCCCATTCCTTCCTTATCGACAGGATGTTCCATACTATACACTCCCCATGTATAAGTTCCGTGAGCTATTTCAGTCTCGATTCAAGACATCAATCAGTGTCCTGGATTTGTATAAAATGCAGGATATCTGTACGATTAACTCGGACAATAACGAAGACAAGTTCATAAGCCTGCAGCCGGAGTTGGTAAATACTCTGGAAAGTTCGCCCTTGATGGAGGGACTCCAGCACAGCGTGCCCTACTGCACCGTTCACTTTAAGCGGGAACAACACAAGGGCTGGGCAGAGCAAGAGATTGAACCATTGCCAAATGTGTGCATGACCATAGCTGAGATACAGCAACTGATCTATCCGCTTTTGAAGCATCATTCCGGTGACATTCCAGTAGCCACGTTGCTGCACTGCATTGAGGGTCAGTTGAAGGTGCAAATCTCTGCAGATGATAGCGGCGTCAATCTGGAGCATCTCGTATGCTGTGTCCAAGGCATTCAGATCCAAGTTAACAACTTTGGCATTAAGATTCTCGGCTGGTTAGAGCTCAACAAAGAGTTCACCGGAGACGATGGCAGCACCAGCTCCAATGTCAGCTTGAACTCCAGCGCTCGTCCAAGTGCCGTAGGAGGCGGAGGTGGTTATTTTAAAACTTCTGTAGCGGATCCCCTTTCTCAGATCTCCCGCGAGGTCATCGAGCTGGTCAAGATGTCACCAAAGTCCGCAATGAAGTTCAATCGTTTCATCCCAGCCTACCACAATCATTTTGGCAAGCAATGTCGAGTAGCAGATTATGGATACACAAAGCTGATTGAACTCTTCGAGGCTTTATCCTCAGTGGTCCAGATCATTGGCGATGGGGAGAACCGTCAAATAACGCTTACCCATCGCACCCAGATAAGACGCTTTACCTCGGATTTGTTGCGAGTTTTTCGAGCACATGGCAACAGCTCCATCCTCTTGTCTCAACTGCCGGGCGTCTTTGCCCAGACCCAAAATCGCAATTTTGATGTCACCGATTATGGTGTGTGCGATATTCTGGACATCGTGGATGGCCTTGTCAATAGCAATATTGTGGTCCTCAACACTGTGCAACAGGGCAAAGATATATTGATATCAATGCCGAAGCGTAAGCAAACCAACAGTGAGCTGGAGAAGATTTGTATTTTTGCAGGCGAGATGGTTGAACTCTTCCAAAACGCACTCCAATATTCCATTCTGTTTCAGAAGTTTGTCCGTTCCTATCACTATCATTTCGCCTATCAATGTCGTCTCAGTGACTATGGCTTTTTCAAGCTGGCCGATCTCATGGATGCCATCCATGGCGTGGTCCAGTTTGAGCAAAGCAACGATGAAAACAAAAAGATCATGCTCTCGCCGAAGATAGCAAGACGTGTGTTTGCCGAGCAGTGTGAGGATCTCATCCGAAATGCAACTGGTAGCTCCACTAACTGCATGAAGCTGGATCAGATACTTACGATGCACAAGAAAAAGTATGGCTATCAGATGCAGCCACAGACTCTGGGAGTCAAGGATATCGCTGCTGCCATAGAGCTGTTACCCTATGTGGAAGTTATATACAAGGAACATTCCACCTGGTTAATTTGTCACAATGATGACATGGAGTTCCGGCAGCTATGCTATCGTGCCTGCAAGCACCTGTTGCAATGGGAGATACCACCAGTAAAGGGAGAAAGAGAGATCAAGCTGGAGCCATTGAGTCAGGCGCAGTTCCTGGCCAGCTTCAATTGCAAACACAAGCTGCAACTGTCGGAATCAAAGCTATCTGCAATGCGACATGCTATCGAGGTACCAAAACCGTTATCGTTCCATATGTAGTCTCGAAACCGCAACAAACCGTTTTCAAGAAATACAATTTCTCCAACATTTTTTTGATTCTTTAGGGGAGAGTTCGATGTCATGGGCGCCAAGATCTGAAGATGGGTTCCGGTAGAAATGGTTTGAATATCTGGGCCAAGCGATGAAGTTGAATCGGACACAATACAGCACTGCTCTATGCAATACTATCGGTGTCTCGTTCTAACACAGTGCAAAGAGCAGCTTGCACGCTGAGCAGTTTGTATAGGAATCGGCAACTTATCGGTCCGAATATCTCGAGAACCGAGCCGAAAGTCAAAAAATTTTATTTCATTTTTTTTTCGTCTTATTTCGACGTGTTCTACCGGAATCCATCATCAGATCTTGGCGCCCATGATATCGGACTCGTGCCATTCTTTATGTATGTATTATATATTTATATACAACGAAACCTCTCTTGGGCGGACACTCATCTTTGGGCAATTTTCATCCGCCCAAGGGGAGTGTCCGCATATAGGAATATTTTTTTTTTTTCATAAATTCAAGTGTGTTTTTCAATTCAGCCTTTATTAAAATACATAAAAATGATTTAAAAATAATGAAAAATTAACTTTCAGTTAATTGACGTTCTAATTACATAGAGTGTGTTATTGTATGAAAAATTGGGAAAAAATTAAAAAATAAGAAAAAAAATTAAAAATAAGGAAAATTTACTTCGATTTTGTTTGTTAGGGTCTTAAAAAAATCATTTATTTTGGTTTGTCGAGCGTTCTTTAATTTCTTCTTTAATATGCAGGACTGCTAATGGCTTTCCAAATGTTTTACGTTTTATAGTCAATTTGAACAAATTTTTTTAATATCTTAATTGTGGTCATCGCCTTATCATCCGAATCTATTGGATCAGGATCATAGTCAGGCTCTTCCGGTTCTTCTTCGGATTCCGAATTATCATTGTTTCCGCCCACTTCTGACTACCAAACTAGCTCGTCAGCGAATGTTTTTAAAAAATTCGTGTCCCGCCAAGAGAGGTTCGCGTCCGCGTCCGTTAATAGACTGTCCGTTCAATAGAGGCAAAATTGGTCTGAAAACCCCACCAAAACCAACGTCATGGAAAAAGTGTCCGACCAAGGGGGGTGTCCGCCTGTAAGAGGTGTCCGCTAAGTGAGTTTTAACTGTACACATATTATATATAGATCATTGATATAATATTTTTTGATTCTTTCTGTATATATATAGATAATTTATATAATATTAAAAATTAATCAAAACTTAAGTATGGTTTATCACGATAAGCAAACTTATGTTTCTTAACCGGTACCGAAATTTAATTAATATACTCGTTTCGGAACGTATCGGAACCGTTTTATTTTTAGATTAAAGCCTAGTACCCCGCAAAGTTGTGGCAGGAGCGAACTAAAAGTTTTTTGTTTTTTTTATTATTATTACTTGGCTTTTATTTATTGGATCTTCTCTTAAATTTGAGACTAACAATAATTTTGCAAATCTTATAAATAAACAATAGTTAACAGTCTTCTTGGAAGTCTATCGTTGGGTTGGTAGGTCAATACGACGAAGACGGGATCGGCTGATTAATCTGAGAGGTGGAGAATTTAGCTGTTCAGGATAAACGTAACGTGCTTACATTTCTGTTCGTTTATTTTTATTCGAGAGTCGGATAGCCATTTTTCTACGTCGACCAGGTGAAGAGTCAATTGCGCAGTTGCTTGTATTGGGCATTTTGAGCGGCTGAGAATAGCTGTATCATCAGCGAAGGTAGAAGTTGTTAGTTCCCTGCTTGTTGGAATGTCTGCTGTGTAGAGGACGTATAGTGTCGGCCCAAGTACGCTGCCTTGTGGAACTCCGGCTCCAATGGTGTGATCGTCGGATAAAGCAGTATTACATCTGACAGCAAATTTTCTATCGTAGAGATATGACCTTAGAAGCTTGTGTGTGTTATTTGGAAGCGTTGATTTAATTTTATACATAAGTAAGACCGTCTTACCAGACTTTATCAAATGCTTGAGAGACATTTAGAAATATTGCTGTGCAATATTCTCAATTTTCGAAGGCATTTCGTATTTCTGTTGTTATGCGGTTGACCTGCTCAATAGTTCCGTGCTTTTCCCGAAAGCGATGGGACTTTGGAGTCTTATAGATTAATTTATCTGATTCAGCAGACATTTTTCGAAGATCTTTGATAGACACGACAATAGGCTTATAGATCTGTAAGACGAGGGGACAGTGTGATCCTTTCCTGGTTCTGTATTATTATAATGATCTACTTTTTCCATCTCTGCAGGAAGTGACTTAGTTTTGTGATAGCATTGAAGAGTTGTGCGACAGTGCATACCGCACAATATAGAAGCTCAATAATCATTTTGAGGGTTATTAGATCGCAGCCCGGTGATTTTTTGGGGTCCAGATGATTTGATGGTGTTGACGAACACATTTGGACGAAACTCGATTGGTTCATGTTGAGGCTGAGAGTCACTTCTTAATGTTAGTAGTGTAATCGCATTTGTTGCGAGATTTGATTGGAACACATTTTGAAGGTGAACCGCAAATGTGCTGGCTTTATTATACCCTTGCAGAGGGTATTATAATTTTGTCACGAAATGTGTAACGCATTGAAGGAAGCCTCACAGACCCCATAAAGTATATATATTCTTGATCAGGGCGACGAGCTGAGTCGATATAGCCATGTCCGTCTGTCCGTCTGTTTCTATGCAAACTAGTCTCTCAGTTTTAAAGCTATCTTGATGAAACTTGGTACAGGTCCGTCTTTTTGCTGCACGCAGTACATATGTCGGAACCGGCCGGATCGGATCACTATATCATATAGCTGCCATAGGAACGATCGGTTGGAAATAAACATTTAGTATGAAAAACTTTTTGGTTTCTCAAGATATCTCAACCAAATATACACATTGTGTGAATAATTAAGTTTTAAACAGGCTGATCAAATTTGGTGTAAATCGGACTACTATATCATATAGCTGCCATAGGAAGGATCGGTTCGAAAACAACATTTAGTATGAAAAACTTTTTTGTTTCTCAAAATATCAAAACCAAACATACACATTGTATGTTTGATTAAGTTTTAAACAGGCTGACCAAATTTGGTGCAAATCGGATTACTATATCATATAGCTGCCATAGGAATGATCGGTTAGAAAACAACATTTAGTATGTACAACTTTTTTTTCTCAAAATATCTCAACCAAATATACACATTGTGTGTTGGATTAATTTTTAAACAGGCTGACCAAATTTGGTGTAAATCGGACTACTATATCATATAGCTGCCATAGGAACGATTGGTTCAAAATCAACATTTATCAAATTTTGTAAAAAATCTGACGGCTTACACAGGGCACTGCAAGGGTATCCAAACTTTGGCGCGCCAAAATTAGCTTGCGCTTTATTTTTTATCGCTGCGGGCCCAACCGCCTACGGAGTTTCTGAAGGGCATCACGGTTTCTGTCGGTGAAGAAAGGGTGGGGTGAGCTCTCCATAGTTATACAAGGTGTTAATAATTTCTCTATATAACGGCATTGAGCATATGCTACTTCCAGCTTTAAAGCTTGGGTGAGTTTACGTTTGGCGTCTTTTAAACTTTACAGTGCAGAAGGCGATCTGTAAAATTGACATTCTCGACGTAATCGTCGATTTTCTTTTACGAGCTGTTCGATTTGTATATTTGTCTCTTTTGGATGTGTAGTACTTGTGTAGTTTCAGGTGTTGCAATACGAGCTGCGGTGACGAGGACGGACTCCAGTGTATGTATTTACACAGTGTTTGATGTCAGCTTCAACATTAAGGAGAGGTTTTAGTTTAATATGTGAACTAATATATTTTTTGTATCGAAGCCAATTGGTTCTATGTGAAGTCAGTCTAATCGGTTGACCTACGGACTCTGTTTGTCGAAGTAGTTTTATTAGACAGGTGAGTGATCAGATGAGAGATCTGAAAGACATTCGGCGCTTATCAGACTTCGAGGAATATTTATAGTAATTGCAAAGTCAATTAAATCGGGTAGTTTCTTGGGATCTTTTGGCCAGTATGTTGGTCTACCGGGAGAAACGTGGCCTAGCTTATTGTTAGCTTTAATAACAGCATTGTTAATGGGTTAACGAGTCGAGATCCCCAGTGCGTGTGCTTGGAATTGTAGTCTCCTGCTGCTATAAAGTGTTCTCCAAGTGAGTTAAAAAACTGCGTAAGCTCACTTTCAGTTATGGTAAAGCGTGGGGGCAGTATACGGCGGCTAGATTAAGTTGGATACCATTGTCCAGTTTTATGTTTATAGATGTGGCCAGTAGGTAGTTTTCAGCAAATTCTTTATGGCAGTGGTGCTTGATGCGGTTTCTAATCAGAATACCAGTACCACCATGTGCTTTACCATCGGGGTGATTTGTTCCGTAGAACAAGTAGCCTCGTAGATTAAAATTATACTTGCTTGTAAGGTGTGTTTCTGAGAGTAGCATAACGTCGATATGATTGTCGAGAAGAAATTGAGCTAACTCAAGTTTACGTTGTGAAACGCCATTAGCATTCCACATAGATATACGTAGGGAAACCATCAATGATTTTGATTATTGTGATACAAGCATTTGTATCAAAAGATTTTGGTTTCGCATTAAATTTTGCATGTTTGTCCGCATAAATGTCATGAACTCCATAAGGCTTTGCAGCAGGTTAAATAATATTGCTTCAGAACTGCTCTGTTGCTGCTACGGTGGTTGATACTGCTTTGCCGTGTTGGTTTCCAAATGTACTGCTTGTGAAAACGTTATATTTGAGGCAGGGGGCTCCAGTCCTGATTTTAACGCGTTCGCAAATGTCTTGTTTTATCTAAACTTTTCGGGGCCAATAGAGGATCGGGCTGCAGTCGGAAAGAAGGCATCTGGGTTTAATTTGGATAGAATAAACGGTACATGTTGAGGGCGTGCAGTGGTCACTCGCTGATGGAGTCGACTTTTCATCTCCTTATATATTGGGCATCCTTTGTAATTAGCTGTGTGATTACCACTGCAGTTGCTGCACTTTTTTGTGGTGGGGTCGTTTTTATCCACTGGGCAGTGTGCGGAGTCCTTAAGCTCTCCGCAAACTACACACACCGAACGCAGTGTACAGTACTTTCTTGTATGGCCATATTCTTGACAATTCATGCATTGTACCGGTCCCTTGCGTTTATGTGGTTCTTCTACCACAGAAGAACTGAAGTCTATATACTAGGTCACTTCGTTGTTCTTTAACGACTTGTTTTCAGGTTCAAGCTCTACCTTGAATAGCGGCTGCGGTTTCTTATCTCTGTTTAGGATGTTGAAAACTGTCTAAGCGCTAATTCCTTTATCTTGTTGTATCCTTAGTTATTTCTTCAGGAGTAACGTCATACTCAATGCCCTTCAGTACGACTTGCAGTCCCTTGCTGCTTTTTAGTTGGTACGAGTAGAAGTTCTTTTTACTGTCGTTTAGAAACTTCGACAATAATTATCTTCTGACTTCAATTGGATTTTTGTTTCATGAATGTTGCCATTTACAAGGGGGATTATATGAAAATTGCCAGTTGATGACATAACTGAATGATCCGCTTGCGTTGCAGAAATCGCTTTGGGTATTGAAGCCGTTAACGCGTTGTTGTTGACGGATACAGTTGCAGTTGTTGTTGCTGCTGCGATTTTAGTAACTACTGAAGTCATTGTGCTTGTTGTTGAAGCGGTGTGTGTCGAAATTAATGCGACCACCGGTGCTGGAGAGCTGAACTGCGAGCTCCATGAGCTGGAGGGTTCAGTGGGGAGAGCCGGAGAGCAAGAGCGATGTCTCTGGCCGACAGCGGACAAGAAAGCTGAATTACGCTGCAATTCGGTATCACGGGTTGAAAAGTACAAAAAAAGGAGGAAAAAGAGACGCTAGCGACCTCTATTTTTAGAGGCGACGAGCTGAGTCGATATAGCCATGTCCGTCTGTCCGTCTGTCTGTCTGTCTGTCTGTCTGTCTGTCTGTCTGTCTGTCTGTCTGTCTGTCTGTCTGTCTGTCTGTTTCTATGCAAACTAGTCTCTCAGTTTTTAAGATATCTTGATGAAACTTGGTACAGGTCCGTCTTTTTGCTGCACGCAGTACATATGTCGAAACCGGCCGGATCGGATAACTATATCATATAGCTGCCATAGGAACGATCGGTTGGAAATAAACATTTAGTATGAAAAACTTTTTGTTTCTCAAGATATCTCAACCAAATATACACATTGTATGCTCCATTAAGTTTTAAACAGGCTGACCAAATTTGGTGTAAATCGAACTACTATATCATATAGCTGCCATGGGAACGATCGGTTCGAAAACAACATTTAGTATGAAAAACTTTTTTGTTTCTCAAAATATCTCAACCAAATATACACATTGTGTGTTTGAATAAGTTTAAAACCAGCTGACCAAATTTGGTTTAAATCGGACTACTATATCATATAGCTTCCATAAGAACGATCGGTTAAAAATCAACATTTAACAAATTTTGTAAAAAATCTGTCGGCTTACACAGGGCACTGCAAGGGTATCCAAACTTTGGCGCGCCAAAGTTAGCTTGCGGTATAATTTTTTGTTGTGTTATATTTGTCATATGATCTCTTGAAATGATCTCCATCTTATTTTTTTTAACAAATAAACACATTTTTTCGATTTAATCGATGTTTTTTTCTAAAAGATCGAAAAGAATCGATGCACTGAGAATCGATTTTTTCGCAGCTCTAGTTCATAGTCTGCCAAGCTTGTTTTTATTGTTCAAGCGCCTTTTTGATTTTGCTCCAGTTTCCTCCATATTTCTATTTCGATAATTGACTTTGCTCTCGCTTGTGCTTGTTGTCAGAAAAAGACCACTCTTCTACTGACACGATGCGAACCTGTCCCGAAAAAACCGTCAACCTTTGTTCTTCTTTGGCTTGCTCTTCGCTCAACTGAAGACCGTTTAGTCGGCCGCTCGGCGCTTGTGTTCAGTCGAGACCGTTTTCTTTGTAAAAACTCGGCAAACGGTCTTCTGAGCATGTATGTGTGTTGCACGTGTGGATGGGTAAACATTAACAGCGGGCCTCCTCTCTCTCTATCCTCTTCTCCCTTCCACTATAATGCTTTTCCTGTTACGAAATACCTTAGACAACAACATAAGGCAACGCAACATCAAAAATAAAGACTTTTTTTGAGGACTCTTTGCTTGACTTGCTCACTTACTGATTCTCAGTACCTGAGCCACGAACGGATCTGTTCATAGCGAGCGGTCAGTAAGAGACTGATTCGTGTGTTACGCTCAACCTGAAACCCGAGAGCGTGAACACGAACGAAACGAAAAAAAGGGTTGCTGTTCAGACACTGAGCGACTCCGTCTCATTTTTTCGGTCTTTTGAGTGAGCAGACCGCGCAGAAAAATTTGGTTGAACATATTTTCCGAGCTCTGCTTCAGCCAATTTGTCCTGGTCCGGTTTTAAGACAATTTAGCCTTGAATTTATGAAATCAAACTAAACACACAATCTGTGCGTTTGGTTGAGAGAAGAAAAAAAACTTATGATTGAATTCTGACCGTTGGCAGCCATTTGATCCGATCAGGTCGGTTCCGACAAATGTTCTGCGTACAGCAAAAAGACCAAGGTTCATCATAAAAACCAGAGTATACTTTCGAACAGTTCAGTTGGGTTCATCGCT
Source organism: Drosophila neotestacea (assembly GCA_035044365.1). Taxonomy (NCBI): domain Eukaryota; kingdom Metazoa; phylum Arthropoda; class Insecta; order Diptera; family Drosophilidae; genus Drosophila; species Drosophila neotestacea. The sequence goes on along the minus strand of JAWNMD010000068.1, from coordinate 172,621 downwards.
CGAATTATATTGAATGTAGTATGTCTTAAAAATTTTAAGTTAAAATGTATTGTCTTACTAGAATTGTTTATAACCAGTGATGCCAATTTGGCCTTTTTCAGATAGATTTGTCCTATTTTAAACTGCTTTAGCCGGGAAAAATCTCAAACATCCTTTATCCGAAAATCTGGCCTATTTTAGATGCGTACTCAACGATCTAAACATGATTCTATACTCCCAATTTTTTAGCCTTTCGAAATTGGTAATGCTAAAAGAACAAAAACAGTTTAAAAAATTCAGTAAGCTACAGTCGAGAAAGCTCGACAGTAGGAGACCCAGTACTTTTTGAGTGCAAAGCGTTCACTATAGATTGTTCTTCAATGTTGCGTACCATTCAATAGATGGCGCCACTACGATGATACTTTATTAAACACAGAGGTCGCTACAGTCTCTTCTTCTTCCTTTTGCCCGTAACATTGTTAGTTGAATAATTTTCGCGTTTATCAACCGATTGGAATGAAATCTGGTCAGGTTTTGGATTATAGTGTATATTATATGTCCAAAAAATCGAGTCGCAAGCATTAAAGGAGCTATTGTAATCCGACTCAGAAATTTTGTAATTCAATTCCCGGTGGCGGAGGGGGGCGTACCAAAAATCCAAAAAAAAAACTTGATCAATGGGAGATATAGATTATCCTACATGCCAAATTTCGTTAAGCTCTCATAGTTTCTGAAATATAGGTTTTCGTATTTTCGAAATTTCAAACAGCCGTATACTATCCGTTTATTATCCTATCCGGATAAAACTTTCAGGGCAGAGTTTGACTATAGAGTTTATCATGTGTGCCAAAAAACATATCGCTAACATTAAAGGTACTTTCGTAGTTCGTCTTTGAAATTTTGTTTCAAAAACAAACTTTATCAATGCGAGATATAGATGAACCTACATGCCAAATTTGGTGTTTCTAGCTCTTATAGTCTCTGAGATGTAGGTGTTCAAAAAAGGAACAGACAAGGGTTCAAAAAGGGACAGAATGTTGGCATATTTAGAACCAGTACTTTAAAAAAGTACAAGTGGGTCTATTACGTTTGTGCAAATGTGCGTAACAGGCAGAAGGAGGCGTGGCAGACCCCATAAAGTATATATATTCTTGATCAGCATCAACAGCCGAGTCGATATAGCCATGTCTGTCTGTCTGTCTGTCACTTTTATGTGATCCTAGATCTCAGAGACTGTAAGAGCTAGAGACACCAAACTTGACGTGTAAGTTCATCTGCATCTCCCATTGATCAATTTTGTTTTAGATTTTTGCCACGCCCCCCTCCGCCCCCTTGATTTTTGGTACACATGATGTACACTATAGTCCTAGCCTGTCCATTCATTCCAATCGGATTATAAACGCAGAAGTTATTCAACTAACAATGTTACGGGCAAAAGGAAGAAGACCTTTGCGTTTATTGACTTTAAACTTATCTTCGTAGCGGCGCCATCTATTGAATGGTACGCAACATTGAAGAACAATCTATAGTGAACGGTTGGCACTCAAAAAGTACTGGGCACTGGGAGTACTGGGAGCATGCTCTACTGTAGCTTACTGCATTTTTATTTGTATATATAATCTTCCAAAAATTCGGATTGGATCCACAAAAATCTTTGGATCCATAAAATCATTTATATAAATTACCTTGCAAATTCCTAAAGCTAATGGGAGCCATAGCGACATATAATATGATGAACAAGAAAAGTTGTTATTTTTCCGGAAAATAGTTGGCGTCACAGTTTAGAATGAGAAAAATAATTGTTATGAAAAGTGAAAAAATCACTTTTAATAGTTATTTTTTATTTTTAAACCTATCAGTTATGTTAAAGAATTAATTAAGACTTTTAAAAATAAAAGCTCAAAATAATTGCGATTATTGTTTTAAAATATATTTATCAACTATAATAACTAACATTGGGGGCATTCAGCAGATAATTCAATCAGTAATCGCTCCTTTACTTGCGATGGATCACTAATCAGTACCTGCTGAATAGACATGATACATTTTGTACATTTTGTATCAGCCTACTACGTCTTTTAAAAGTACATGAAAAATCTAGAAGTATCAGTAATCAGTACCAGGAATCACACTATTTGTACGATACATTTTTTGTGATACCTATACCAAAAATTTGACGATTCTAATTGTCCAAAATTTCCTGCTGAATGTAAAAAGTAGTAATCAGGTATCATGATTGGTGATCAGAATTACCTGCTGAATGCCCCCATTGATTTTTAGTCTTATCAGTCTTTAAAAAACAATTATTTTTTACTTTTTGACATAAAAGTCTCCAAAGTCTATTACTAGTGAGAGAAAAAAATAAATATCACAATTGATTTTTTTAATTTGAAAATCTATTATAAAAGTTATCTCAAATATCTTCGCTAATATAAAAGGTAAAACTTTCAAATTCACAGATTACGTATTTTGTACATCATTTTACATCCTAAAAAAATATGGTCAAGACCGGACGACTATATCAATTGCTGCCATAGGATAATCAAATATCAACAAACTAGTAATAAGCCCATTATAACTTATTGATCAGCATGAATAGCCAGGCGCATAAAGCCATGTCTGCGATTTCTTATTGTCTTAGCAGTCCACTTTCGTAGGTTGTGTATGTAGGTTCATCTATATCTTGCATTTATCAAGTTTGTTTTAGATTTATGCCACGCCCCCTTCTGCCAATAGAAATTGAAAAAAAAAATTTTAAAAACGAATTACAAGAGAACCTTTTAAACTAGCGCATTGATTTTTGGGATATATAATAAACACTATAGTCCTAGCCTGTCCATTCATTCGGAAGTTATTCAATTAACAATGTTACGGGCAAAAGGAAGAACAAGAGACGCTAGCGACCTCTATGTCTTCGTAGTGGCGTTTTTACTTAGCTGAATTAAACAAATCTGTTGCACTGCTTCTTCGTTCTAGTTGTTCTAGTTAACAGTAAACGCACTGCGGAAAAAGCTCGCTCAACGCTAACTCGCGTTGCTGGAACGCTGTGAGCAACCTTAACGAGCTGATACAGAAAAGGCAGCTGAAATTTTTGGTCTTCCCAGTACTCCATTAAATTAACGTTGATGTTTATTGGTCTGGGATTGTAGCACTCAATATCAGAAAAGCCCACATTAAAATCAATGTCATCACCAGACTCAGTATTGTCTACTTCAATCGAATTTAAAAACTCATTTAAGTAGGAACAACTGCTGGCCTCTAGCTGTTCGCTACTGACAATGAGAGAATACGAAGAGGAGAGGGGAAGGTCGTCAGGTTCTAGTAAAATAATATGCCATATTTAGCCGACTTTCGCTTTGGAGCGTTCTTCGAAATCGTGAGTCGAGGTGCGCGGCAGAAACCAATACTTCGTTTTCAAACAAATAGTTATCACGCTCTTCAAAGCATTTAACTAATCTAGCGCATATACCTGATCCTTTTGCCTTAATGGAAAGGCTTAATTTCTAACCACATACAAAATTTTGATTTTTTCGCTATGCTGTTCATATGTGTCTTTTTAAATTTAATAATTAACAAAAATAACACCAGTTTACAGCCACTTTTCCATTTACCCATTAGTATTTTTCCCGTATAGATTTTGACCTCCAAAACATGAAAAAGTATCTTAAAAATTTTTCTATAAAGTAGTTTTTGAGATATTATTTTTTTAAATTTTTTCATAAGTGACTCATCTTCTTCGAATATAAATCGTAAACGCGACTACCGTTTTCAACAAAATTAGGTTTCAACTAAAGGTAATGCAATTTTCTAAAACTTTTTCATTCAAAATTTTGAAAAAAGCTCGACCTTTATAATGTTAGAGCCTCTTAAAGTTGAAAAATTCAATTTTTTTGCGAAAAAAACACAAAAAGGGGAACAAACCAAAATTTAAAATATATATTAAACGCAAAAATTAAAATTTAAAAAATGATGCAGACATAGAGCTTGAACTTTCCCGAGTAAAACAAGCCATCGTTCATAAAAATCGGTTGATTAACTTTGGAGTAATACGACTTTTAATGGCAAACAACAAGTTCAAAAATTTATATATTTATCGATTTTTGTGCGATACATCAAAATTGAATTTTTCAACTATAAGAGGCTCTTACATTATAAAGATAGAGCTGATTTCAAAACTTTGAATGAAAAAGTTTTAGAAAATTTTATTACCTTTAGTTGAAACCTAATTTCGTTGAAAACGGTAATCGCGTTTACGATTTATACTCGAAGAAGATGAGTCAGCTATGAAAAAATTTAAAAAAAAATATAACTCAAAAACTACTCCATAGAAAACTTTTTAAGATACTTTTTCATGTTTAGGAGGTCAAAATATATACGGGAAAAATACTTAGGTCTAAAAGGCAGACACAGATAATTCATTTGTAAACTAGTGTAATTAAAATTGAAACATAAACCATAAAAAATACGTTTACGTTTTGTCGTAAGTAACAGCAAATATGAGCTGTCAATTAATTGTTTGCAAAATGCAAACAATTGTTTTTTAAATGGCTATATCTTTGTAACCATGAGGCATAACTGGCTGATTTTTGGTATCCCCGTTACTAACATCCATAATTGCCCTAAGGCGCCGCGACATCGATGATATACCGTAGTATTCCGGTATTTTTCACAATTTCTTAATTTTTACTTTTGCCAAACTTAACTAGGTAGGACTCCATTTGCCGACCCATTTCTTGAGAATTGCTCACAAATTCTGTACAGGATTAAGATCTTAACTATAGGCAGGCGTGTCAATCACTTTGCTGCAATTATAAAGCAGCCATGTTCGAAACAGCAGCGATTTGAGCTTTGAATCATTATCTTGGTACAATTTTTACTTGAGTTTGTTGCTATTATCTGGATCAAGGAAGCTAACATTGTGCACTTTTTTTGTCAATTATTTTTTTAATATGTTCAACTAGTAGTCTTTCGACATAATATCATTAAATAAATTTGAGAAGTTTAAACGTCTCTCAGTGTTTACAACAGACAGAAATGGCTTCTGTTGGGCTGTATTTCATCCAATGGCGTTGGATAGTTACCCATACACACATTGGGTGTTTGGTATAGTTTCAAACAGGCTGACCAAATTTAGTGTAAATCGGACTACTATATCAAATAGCTGCCATAGGAACAATCGGTTCGAAATCAACATTTAAGAAATGTTGTAAGAAATCAGACGGCTTATCCAGGGCACTGCAAGTGTTAGCTTTTGCAATATTTATACCCTTGCAGAGGGTATTATATTTTTGTCACGAAATGTGTAACGCATTGAAGGAAGCCTCACAGACCCCATAAAGTATATATATTCTTGATCAGGGCGACGAGCTGAGTCGATATAGCCATGTCCGTCTGTCTGTCCGTCTGTCCGTGTGTCCGTCTGTTTCTATGCAAACTAGTCTCTCAGTTTTGAAGCTATCTTGATGAAACTTGGTACAGGTCCGTCCTTTTGCTGCACGCAGTACATATGTCGAAACCGGCCGGATCGGATAACTATATCATATAGCTGCCATAGGAACGATCGGTTGGAAATAAACATTTAGTATGAAAAACTTTTTTGTTTCTCAAGATATCTCAACCAAATATACACATTGTGTGTTTAATTAAGTTTTAAACAGGCTGACCAAATTTGGTGTAAATCAGACTACTATATCATATAGCTGCCATAGGAACGATCGGTTCGAAAACAACATTTAGTATGAAAAACTTTTTGTTTCTCAAAATATCTGAACTAAACATACACATTGTGTGTTTGATTAAGTTTTAAACAGGCTGACCAAATTTGGTGTAAATCGGACTACTATATCATATAGCTGCCATAGGAACGATCGGTTCGAAAACAACATTTAGTATGAAAAATTTTTTTGTTTCTCAAAATATCTGAACCAAACATACACATTGTGTGTTTGGTATAATTTTATACATCCCTACCAAATTTGATGTAAATCGGACTACTATATCATATAGCTGACATAGGAGCGATCGGTTCGAAACCAACATTTAGTATTACAAATTTTCTAAAAAATCTGGCGGCTCACACGGGGCACTGCAAGGGTATCCAAACTTTGGCGCGCCAAAGTTAGTTTGCGCTATATTTAAGTTGAAATTTTGAGCAAGAACAATTATTCGAGGTCCCTATACCCGGAAAAAATCAAAAGACAACATTCACTGAATACTTAAACACTATAATTTTGATTTTAGATATTTTGACTTGTTTTGTAATCACTAGCTAAAATCCTTACCATTTGTTAAATATAATATAAACTAAAATTGTAACTGAACTTATTATGATTTTAAACATGTGTAAGTTAATTTACAATTAAAATCAAAATGTATTTTACTTTGAGTATACCTGTTTTTGAACGACTCTTCACTGCATAAGTAACCACTTGCGTTTATTAGACTCAGTACTTTAAAAAAGTACAAATGGGTTTATTAAGTTTGTAAAAAAAAAAATGTGCGTAACTGGCAGAAGGAGGCGTGGCAGACCCCATAAAGCATACATATTCTTGATCAGCATCAACAGCCGAGTCGATATAGCCATGTCCGTCTGTCTGTCCGTCTGTCCGATTTTTAAGTTTTTAGATCTCAGAGACTAAGTATAAGAACTAGAGAATCCAAATTTGGCATGTAGGTTCATCTACATCTTGCATTGATCAAGTTTGTTTTAGATTTTTGCCACGGCCACCTCCGCCCCTAGAAATTGATAAACAAAATTTTTAAAACGAATTACAAGAGAACCTTTAAAACTAGCGCATTGGTTTTAGGGATATATAATAAACACTATAGTACAAACCTGTCCTGAAAATTTAATTCCAATCGGATGACAAACGCGGAAGTTATTCAACTAACAATGTTACGGGCAAAAGAAGAACAAGAGACGCTAGCGACCTCTATGTCTTCGTAGTGGCGTCATCTATTGAATGGTACGCAACATTGAAGAACAATCTATTGTAAACGCTTTGTACTCAAAAAGTACTGGGTCTCCTACTGTCGAGCTTTCTCCACTGTAGCTTACTGCATTTTTTTTACTTCTTTTCAACTTATCTTCTCCCGCAGATCTATACGGAGGCAAATCAGTCTTGCGTGCGTCTTACCAGCTTTATGCGTTTTCTGATATCCCTGGTGCGTCTTCTGGAGCAACGACCCAGCATGTATTTACACGAGCTAAAAACAGCTTTGGATTGTGGCTTGAGTAGTACGTTTGAGTTTGGTTTCCCTAATTTATATTCGGTAATTGTGGCCCACGATGATCTCTTTACCATCAATAATGGACCAACCCAAGAACGCAGCGATGTAACTTTGAATGTCAACTGTGATTGTGAGTACCAGGAAAATACAAATATTAGAAAATGATAGTGAAAATATCACTGTTATTAAATTATTCACTTTTTTCACTCAAAATCGAAATGATAAACTTTGCACAAATATCAATTTGCTATTAAACGCATGACTTTGTCTTCGCTAAATTCCTAACGGGACTATAGATTCAAAGCTGATAAGAAAGATTAACATGAAAAAACATCACATCATTAAAAAGCATGCATTCTCAAAAGATTAATACCTTTATTAGAATAACTGTACCATCAAAAACAAATTTCGCACAAATATCAACTTTACTGACCTATGCCAACTACTATAAGGTTTGGCTTCACGCTAAGACGTTAACTTTTGGAGGTATAAGGCACCTGCAATGCTCTTACTATCAATACTGGCATAAAAAGTGTTGTGCATGCCGGAAACAAGCACACCAAGTGAGTGAGACTTTTTCGTTAGACCAGCAATGAAAAAGTCTCACTCACTTGCTGGTCTAATGGAAAAGTCTCACTCCCTTGGCGAGTCACAATTTCACAGAAATAGTCGCAACTTAGTCCTCAACGTTAATAAAATTATTTTCATCCATAACAACTACGATACTTCCAAAGAAAGATTAACTTAATTTTTTACGCGTTGAAGAAGGCCTCACAGATCCCATAAAGTATATTTATTCTTGATCAGGGCTGAGTGTATAAAGCTATGTACGTCTGTCTGTCTGTTTCCATGCAATTAGTCTCTCAGTTTTTATGATATCTGGATGAAACTTGGTATGGGTCCGTAACGATCGGATGTAAGTCGACATCTAACAAATCTTGTAAAAAAAAAATCTGATGGCTTGCTTATACAGGGGTCTGCAAGGGTATCCAAAATTTGGCGCGCCAAAGTTAGCTAGCACTATTTTCATCATTATATTTAATTTAATAATTAATTATATTTATTTTAGTACGTCTCAGTGCCAGGGCAAGTCATCAGCATTTGTTTGGTTCCCTCAAGCTGCCTTCTGCCAAGCATAAGCTCCAGCGGCATTCACGCACTGCACTTGGTGAACACAATCGTCCACCTCTAATACAATCGGCTTCACACAAGACTCGGGCCGTTGACAATGAATATGCCAGCTCGGTGAGAAACGTGGCCTACAAGTCGCGAGTGATAGGCAACAGCTTCCTGTCTTACCAAGAACGCTTTGCTGCAGCTGCTCCTCCTACAAAATGCTCGCCACCTGGCCTAGCAAACTGCTCCGTCATGTCATCTACTTTGCTAAATAGCTCTGACTCCACTTCCAACTCTGGATCTGGATTTTGGAACAGCTGCACCAACAAGGAGAACTCTTTGAATAGTTCTCAGCAATGCTTATACAACAGCAGCTGCAACATTAGCAACTGCTCCTTTAATACATCTTCAGAGCTGAACGGCAGTCTTTGTGTAGGAGATGTCACCTCCAGCACAGCCATAACATCTGCCACGCCGTATGATAACTTCAACAAACTCTGGTATCGGCGGCAGACCAGCTTTGGCAATCATCAACAACAAGAAGAACTAGAACAGCGAAAACAACAACAGTCCACCTTGATGAAGCATCAGAAATCAATGGACGCTAAACGAGATTTGTATGATGGGGATGTAAAGACTACAAGTGGAGTCTTTGATCCAGTGAAGTATGGAACGTCAGAGGTGAGCCTGAAAGATTTTATTTCATTCATTCACAAAACCGGTTTTTAGCGGTAAATTCAGATTTTGAGGGTGTCCCCCAAATTCCAAGTAATCAGTTTTGGCCGTGAAAAATAATAACAAATAAGACAAAAAATGTAAATAAACTTTTTTGATTTAGAGCTTAGTTCTCGAGATATCGAGGTTTAAAAATAGACGATATCCTATGGAGATTCTCCATACAAAGTGCTCAAATTGAAGATTTCAAGAATAACGATAAGAATAAAAAAATTGAATAATTACTTGTATTTCAGTGTCGACATTTCTTTATTTAATATCCTTGTGATTGACTGATTAACTGTCCAATTATTTTACTGCCTAAGTCGACTGAAGAGGGATTTCGCATTATTTTCTAATGCGAATTCACGTTGTAAAAGTTCTAATGGCAAAGTATAACGTATGTTTACGCACCTTGAAACTGTCGGAAAATTCAAATTTCTAGGCGTGCAACAATTTTTAGCGTTTTTCATGGTCTTCGCCCAAATATTGCTTTTTATGATAGATATGGACCCAAAAAATTAAATTTATCGACTTTAAAAAGTTTTTCTGGGTGTAGTTTTTATACCCTTACAGAGGGTATTATAATTTTGTCACGAAATGTGTAACGCATTGAAGGAAGCCTCACAGACCCCATAAAGTATATATATTCTTGATCAGGGCGACGAGCTGAGTCGATATAGCCATGTCCGTCTGTCCGTCTGTCTGTCCGTGTGTCCGTCTGTTTCTATGCAAACTAGTCTCTCAGTTTTAAAGCTATCTCGATGAAATTTGGTACAGATCCGTCTTTTTGCTGCACGCAGCACATATGTCGGAGCCGGCCGGATCGGATAACTATATCATATAGCTGCCATAGGAACGATCGGTTGGAAATAAACATTTAGTATGAAAAACTTTTTTGTTTCTCAAGATATCTTAACCAAATATACACATTGTGTGTTTGATTAAGTTTTAAACAGTCTGACCAAATTTGGTGTAAATCGGACTACTATATCATATAGCTGCCATAGGAACGATCGGATCGAAAACAATATTTAGTATGAAAAACTTTTTTGTTTCTCAAAATATCTCAACCAAATATACACATTCTGTGTTTGACTAAGTTTTAAACAGGCTGACCAAATTTGGTGTAAGTCGGACAACTATATCATATAGCTGCCATAGGATCGATCGGTTCAAAATCAACAAATTTTGTAAAAAATCTGACGGCTTACACAGGGCACTGCAAGGGTATCCAAACTTTGGCGCGCCAAAGTTAGCTTGCGCTATATTTTTTTTTTTAATTTTTAAAATTGACAGTTTATTTTTTGCAATTTTATCATGAGGTGCTCTTACATATCGAATTTTTCTTACTAAAGATAATGAATGTTTCGGCGCAACCAATCTTAAAAAGCTATACAGATTCCAAAAGATAATGAATGTATCTACTTATCATTCATACATTGTTTTTAATTTAAATCAATAGTTTAACAAATATATATTTATACCCTTGCAGAGGGTATTATAATTTTGTCACGAAATGTGTAACGCATTGAAGGAAGCCTCACAGACCCCATAAAGTATATATATTCTTGATCAGGGCGACGAGCTGAGTCGATATAGCCATGTCCGTCTGTCCGTCTGTCTGTCCGTGTGTCCGTCTGTTTCTATGCAAACTAGTCTCTCAGTTTTAAAGCTATCTCGATGAAATTTGGTACAGATCCGTCTTTTTGCTGCACGCAGCACATATGTCGGAGCCGGCCGGATCGGATAACTATATCATATAGCTGCCATAGGAACGATCGGTTGGAAATAAACATTTAGTATGAAAAACTTTTTTGTTTCTCAAGATATCTTAACCAAATATACACATTGTGTGTTTGATTAAGTTTTAAACAGGCTGACCAAATTTGGTGTGAATCGGACTACTATATCATATAGCTGCCATAGGAACGATCGGATCGAAAACAACATTTAGTATGAAAAACTTTTTTGTTTCTCAAAATATCTCAACCAAATATACACATTCTGTGTTTGACTAAGTTTTAAACAGGCTGACCAAATTTGGTGTAAATCGGACTACTATATCATATAGCTGCCATAGGAACGATCGGATCGAAAACAACATTTAGTATGAAAAACTTTTTTGTTTCTCAAGATATCTTAACCAAATATACACATTGTGTGTTTGATTAAGTTTTAAACAGTCTGACCAAATTTGGTGTAAATCGGACTACTATATCATATAGCTGCCATAGGAACGATCGGATCGAAAACAATATTTAGTATGAAAAACTTTTTTGTTTCTCAAAATATCTCAACCAAATATACACATTCTGTGTTTGACTAAGTTTTAAACAGGCTGACCAAATTTGGTGTAAGTCGGACAACTATATCATATAGCTGCCATAGGATCGATCGGTTCAAAATCAACAAATTTTGTAAAAAATCTGACGGCTTACACAGGGCACTGCAAGGGTATCCAAACTTTGGCGCGCCAAAGTTAGCTTGCGCTATATTTTTAAATTAAGAAACGATCTTTTTTGTTGTTTTTTTGTTTTACGATTTTTTGACTTTCAAATTCAAGGAAAATAAAAATAATTTTTACGTTCTTTTTGTTTTTAAAATTAAATGGTTTAAGGTATTACTCATTAAAATCGTAGGTAAGATAATGAAGTAAGAGCCTTTTATAGGCAGACATGTTTTTTCACACAATTTGTAATTTTCTTGCGGGTTTGTATGGAAATCTGACTTTAAGTTCAGAAAATCCATCCTGAATTCATTCTTATCGCTGTTTGATTTTGTAATGACATGCAGCTATGGTTTAAGACTCACGCAAAGTATTGCTCATTAAAGTAAATTCAGAAATGACCAATTTATACGATACAATACTCCGTGCAGAGAGTAAAATTCGGCTTTTGACCGATCGGTTCTATATCAGCTATATGATATAGTAGTTCGATTTTGTTCAAATTTGATCCGATAGTATAAAGCTATATCGAAAACACAATCTGTGAGTTCGGTTGAGTTTTCTTGAGAAACAAAAAAGTTTTTCATACACAATTTGTGAGTTTGGTTAAGATATCTTAGGAAACAAAAAATTTTTTCATACCTATTTGTGGTTTCGAACCGATCGTTCCTATGGCAGCTATATGATATAGTAGTCTGATTTGAATTTAATTTGGTCAGAATGTGTGAAAGTGTATTAAACACATAATCTGTAAGTTTTGATAAAAAAAATTCTGCAGAAACGAAAAAGTTCTTCATACTAAGGAATGATTTTTAACCGATCGTTCAAATGAATGCTATATGATATAGTGATCCGACTCTAACCAAATTTGGTCAGTCTATGTAGAGCTATAACACACAGAAAACAGGCGAGCTTGTTTAGTATATATTATAGAACCAAAAAGTTTTTCTTACTACATTTTAATTTAAATCCAGTTGGCTCCGACATATGTACTGCATGAAATAATAAAACGGACTTGTACAATGTTTCATCAAGGTAGCTTCAAATCTAAGAGATTAGTTGGCACAGAAAACAGTCATCTGACAAGGGAGTCATAAATTTTGAGAAAAAACATTCCAAGCTATAAAATGTTGTTACTTCACTATTTTACCTATGATTTTAATGAGTAATACCTTAAACGACGCCTAATTAATGCCACTTGCCATTTAATTTTAAAAACAAAAAAACGTATTTTTTTTTTGTTTTCCTTGAATTTTAAAGTTAAAAAACCGTAATAAAACAACAAAAAAATCATAATTTTATTAATTTAAAAATATATATTTGTTAAACTATTGTTTCAATTAAAAACAATTAATGAATCATTAGTAGGTACATTCATTATCTTTTGGAATCTGTATAGCTTTTTAAGATTGGTTGCGCCGTTGTAAAATGATGTAAAATGTAAGAGTACCAAAAAAAAATCGATAGAAAAAAATTAGTGATGTAAGTCCAAGCTGAACATCGATTTAAAAATCGGATTCTTAGAATCGCTTATGCAAATATCGATTGATCGGAACATCGGAAATTTAGAAATAAATTTTTTATATGCATATACATAAATACACAGAAAAGTACATATACACTTTAACACAAAACACATTTTAACTCAGCTCGCGATCAGTAACATTATCTTATTATGTTATTTATATACATATACGTTAATAATATTATAGCTCACACTAACTATAGCATGATTGATAAATTTAACTTTTCTATGAGTGAAATTTTGACACCGCGTGTGTATTTTGTAGCGTTTGCTAAGGATTAGAGCTGGAAAAAACATCGACGATGTATCGATACATCGATGCTTTTCAATTTCTTAAAAACATCGATGTTTTCAAACCGATGTTTTTCGATATTCGATTTTTTTCTCATCTCAAAAAAGAAAAAAGCGGGAGGTAGCATTAAAATCGTCGCTAAAAAATGTAAGCGAATTGTGAGTTTTTTCAAATTTGCTTCGCCAAATTCAAAGAAGCTCAAGAAACTGAAAAATCATACAGTCTAAAACAGAATAGCGTTTTCTATACGATAAAGCGGATTTTACTGACAAAAGATGAAATGGTGAAGGTGCGAGAGGATGTTTAGTATGGCGGGATTGATTGTCAGCGAAAAACGGAGCTCATTGAAATCAAAAAAGTTGATGTATTAGTTTTTGTGAATCAAAACGAATGGATCTCAACATAATTTAATACTTAAGTTATATAATTAATTAGTTTTTAGTTTTGAAAACCATGGGTTAAGCTATTTTCTTTTTAAAACAATTAATGCTAAAAGCACTATGTATATAAGATTTTTGAATTAATACACCAAGACCAGGGGATAAAACCGAAACGAATTTCGGTTACGGTTCCGGTTCCGGTACGTACCGAAACGAGTATTTCGGTAAAAGGTTCTATTTCGGTGTTGTCCTTTCGGTTCCGGTTCTCGTATCGGTCCATACCGGTACAGTAAAGTAATTTTTAAAAAAATTTAAAGTAAAGAAAATCGAATTTTATCAACAATTATTTGTGTATGTATAAACGTACAAATGCATGCATTTTAGCATGTTAAGTCTGACGTATAATTCGAGAAATTTTTTTATAGTGCAAAACCATGTTCGTACGAAAAATAACAATCAAATTTTTTTTAATGTACCGAAACCGTACCGGTACGAACGTTTCGGTTTTCGGTTCTTGAAAAATAATTTATTTCGGTTCCGGTTACGGTTACGGTATTTCATTTGAAACGGTTAATTTCGGTTAACGGTTCCGGTTCCGGTTCCGGTTACGGTTTCATTCCCTGACCAAAACATAAAAAATAAATGCTGGATAATTTTAATGGGTTAGGTTCAAGACGATATATCGATACATCGATGTTTTTCACCAAAAAACATCGATGCACGTAAACATCGATGTTTTTCCAGCTCTACTAAGGATGTTCAAAGAGGACGATTTTACATGAATATCGATTTATTTAAATCAATCGATTATGATCAATCGATATTTTGATGCTTTCGTACATCACTAAAAAAACGCAGAATTTTAAAAAAATTTAAAAAAAAAAAACTACACTTAAGAAAATTGTTTAAAGTCGATTTTCGGCATCAGGGGGTCCATATGTATCAGAAAATGTGATTTTGGCCAGGGGGAGTTTTGGCTGTTGCATAGTGTAATTTATAATATAAGTTAAATTGAATATTATTGAATTTCTCTGCTTTAATATCATTTTGCAAATCTAAAAGCAATATCTCCAATCTACAGTAATAATCAAAGTATTAATATTTTCAAATAGAAGCTGCCCTACTGGATCGATCCCATTTGGAGCAATCAACTGCAGGAGCCAAATCAGAATTTACTGAACATACGACTGGCGGAACTGAAGGCTTTCAATGTGTTGCCCATGATTCTATCACCTTACACAATTTCAAAGCACAAGAACATGAAACGGCAACTGTTTAATTTCGATAACCACGATCGTAAAATAGTCTAAAAATTCTCCTGGCGAGCGTTAAGTTTAATACAATTAGATTTATTTTCAATATCATCAATTTTATTATATCTTTATAAAATTCGTTTAGTTGTAAACACTTTTTGTTAATGCCATTTAATCCCTATTATTATTTTTTACAAATTGTTTCACACAACAATCCACTTTTTGTATATTAGTTTTAAGCAAAAAATTTTTAAGTCTAAAACAGAAAATTCCTTTTTTAATATACTTGTAGAATTTTGCACCTCTTGCCTGTTAATGCACATTTCAAATAAATCTATTGTCTTGTAAGAAGTCTTTTTGTGTGTTTGGCTTTTTGCAATTTCTAAAAATACAACGATTTAAACCGATTCTGTAAGGTTAATTTACACATGAATCGAACGGGCTCTGATCCGACTTTTAAGCTCACTTTCGGTACTTGATATTTGTTTTTTTTGTTGTATCCGTTGCTGGCAATACGTCGCTTTCAACATCTTCGCCTGCCCCATGCCACGCCAGCTTTTTCTCAACTGCAGCTGCTTTTGCTTGCGCTTTTGTTTGTCAGCAGACGGCGCAGAAATATTTCTTCTTCTCAATTCGTTTTTTCTATATGTATATATTTTTTTTTGTGCAATTGAATTAAAGCGACACCAGACAGAAGTTTCTCCTGTTGCAAGTTTTAACAGTGTGTGGGAGACATAGCCGCCTGAGACTCTTGTGCAGCTTCTTAAGAGCTGACAATCAGTTTGAGACATGTGTGTGTGAGTGTGTGTTAAGAGTGTCGCTTGTTAGCCGGCAAGATGACAACTGATGATAACAGTTGCCAAATTCAAGCAGTAATCACGTGGGCTCCATATACATACATAGATATAAAACACTGTGACGTGAGGCAACCTTTTCTCCCTCTTATCATATTGATCGCGAACATCTGTCTTTTGTCAGAACTATTTGTGAAATTTAACGAGACAGATTGTATATCTAATTCGTAACAAGGTTAAGTAAGATTAAAGACAGTTATAAACTGATCTCCTCATTTTTATAGATAGAAACTGGAATCCAAATGAGCAGAGAATTGTCTAATTCAGTTCATAGCTATCCCTTTAGAAAAAAAACCTATGATAAGACAGAAAGCTTTCTCGAAATATAAATATACTTTTTTGATTCAGTCAAATATTTGTAAGATTCAACTTCTTCAAGTTAACAATTTAGTTAGTTTACAAATAACACTGAACCCAAAGATTAAATATATCGACTTTAAAAAATTTTTCTGTGTCTATTTTTATACCCTTGCAGAGGGTATTATAATTTTGTCACGAAATGTGTAACGCATTGAAGGAAGCCTCACAGACCCCATAAAGTATATATATTCTTGATCAGGGCGACGAGCTGAGTCGATATAGCCATGTCCGTCTGTGTCTTCCGTGTGTCCGTCTGTTTCTATGCAAACTAGTCTCTCAGTTTTAAAGCTATCTCGATGAAATTTGGTACAGATCCGTCTTTTTGCTGCACGCAGCACATATGTCGGAGCCGGCCGGATCGGATAACTATATCATATAGCTGCCATAGGAACGATCGGTTGGAAATAAACATTTAGTATGAAAAACTTTTTTGTTTCTCAAGATATCTTAACCAAATATACACATTGTGTGTTTGATTAAGTTTTAAACAGGCTGACCAAATTTGGTGTGAATCGGACTACTATATCATATAGCTGCCATAGGAACGATCGGATCGAAAACAACATTTAGTATGAAAAACTTTTTGTTTCTCAAAATATCTCAACCAAATATACACATTCTGTGTTTGACTAAGTTTTAAACAGGCTGACCAAATTTGGTGTAAATCGGACTACTATATCATATAGCTGCCATAGGAACGATCGGATCGAAAACAACATTTAGTATGAAAAACTTTTTTGTTTCTCAAGATATCTTAACCAAATATACACATTGTGTGTTTGATTAAGTTTTAAACAGTCTGACCAAATTTGGTGTAAATCGGACTACTATATCATATAGCTGCCATAGGAACGATCGGATCGAAAACAATATTTAGTATGAAAAACTTTTTTGTTTCTCAAAATATCTCAACCAAATATACACATTCTGTGTTTGACTAAGTTTTAAACAGGCTGACCAAATTTGGTGTAAGTCGGACAACTATATCATATAGCTGCCATAGGATCGATCGGTTCAAAATCAACAAATTTTGTAAAAAATCTGACAGCTTACACAGGGCACTGCAAGGGTATCCAAACTTTGGCGCGCCAAAGTTAGCTTGCGCTATATTTTTATTTAAATTTTCTAAAATTTGACCGTTTTTTTTAATTTTTTCATAAGGTGCTCTTATACTTCGAATTATTTGTCAAGAACGGCACAACCGATCTCAAAAAACTTTACGGATTCCAAAGATAATAAATGTATCTACTAATCATTCCTACATTGTTTTTTATTTAAATCAAAAGTTTAACAAAAATATTTTATTAAATTTTATAAATGTTGTTTTTTTTGTTGTTTTTCTTATGATTTTATGACTTTAAAATTCAAGGAAAATTAGAAAAATATTAGGTCCTTTTCTTTTTAGACCCAGTACTTTAAAAAAGTACAAATGGGTCTATTACGTTTGTGCAAATGTGCGTAACAGGCAGAAGGAGGCGTGGCAGACCCCATAAAGTATATATATTCTTGATCAGCATCAACAGCCGAGTCGATATAGCCATGTCCGTCTGTCTGTCCGTCTGTCCGTCTGTCCCTTTTTTGAACACCTATATCTCAGAGACTATAAGAGCTAGAGCTACCAACTTTGGCATGTACGTTCATCTGCATCTTGCATTAAACGAGTTTGTTTTAGATTTTTGCCACGCCCCCCTCCGCCCACGGAAATTTGAAACAAAATTTCAAAGTCGAATAACGAAAGCTCCTTTAATGCTAGCGATATGATTTTTGGCATACATGATAAACTCTATAGTCCAATCCTGTCCTGAAAATTTTATCCGGATCGGATAATAAACGGATAGTATACGGCTGTTCAAAATTTCGAAAATATGAACACCTAGATCTCAGAGACCATAAGAGCTAGAGACACCAAATTTGGCATGTAGGTTCATCTATATCTCCCATTGATCAAGTTTGTTTTGGATTTTTGCCACGCCCCCCTCCGCCCCCGGAAATTGCAAAACAAAATTTCAAAGTCGAATTACAAGAGCCCCTTTAAGACTAGCGCCTTGATTATTAATATGATTATTACATATAATATACACTATAGTCCAAACCTGTCCAGAAAATTTCATTCCAATCGGATGATAAACACGGAAGTTATTCAACTAACAATGTTACAGGCCAAAGGAAGAAGAAGAGACGCTAGCGACCTCTGTGTTTAATAACTTTGTAGTGGCGCCATCTATTGTTTGGTACGCATTATTGAAGAACAATCAATAGTGAACGCTTTGCACTCAAAAAGTACTGGGTCTCCACTGTAGCTTACTGCATTTTTTTGTCACGAAATGTGTAACGCATTGAAGGAGGCCTCACAGTACATATGTCGAAACAAGCCGGATCGGATCACTATATCATATAGCTGCCATAGGAACGATCGGTTCGAAATCAATATTTATTATGAAAAACTTTTTTGTTTCTCAAGATATCTCAATCAAACTCACAGATTGTGTGTTTCATAAAATTTCTTACATCCTTACCAAATTTGGTTCAAATCGGAAAACTATATCATAAAGCTGCCATAGGAACAATCGGTTCGAAATCAGTATTTAGTGTGAAAAACTTTTTTGTTTCTTAAAATAACATAACTTAACACACAGGTTGTGTGTTTGGTATAGTTTCAAACAGCCTTACCAAATTTGGTGCAAATCGGATTACTATATCATATAGCTGCCATATGAACGATATGCTCGAAATCAACATCTAACAAATTTTGTAAAAAATCGGACGGCTTATGCAAAACTCTGCAAGGGTATTCAAACTTTGGCTCGCCAAAGTTAGCTTGCGCTATATTTTGTTTCTCAAAATATCTCAACCAAATATACACATTGTGTGTTTGATTAAGTTTTAAACAGGCTGACCAAATTTGAGGTAAGTCAGACTACTATAGCATATAGCTGTCATAGGAACGATCGGTTCGAAATCAACATTTAACAAATTTTGTAAAAAATCTTACACAGGGCACTGCAAGGGTATCCAAACTTTGCCGCGCCAAAGTTAGCTTGCGCTATATTTAATAATAAAACAAGTGAAAAATTAATAAGAACATAAAAAGTGATATGAACAAATCGTGCAAAATGAGCAATGCTCAAGCAAAAGGGCGAAGAAGCTTTATCGAACAAAGAAATGGGTTCTACCAGTACTTTTTTATCCGTGATACCGAAATACAGCGTAACTCAGCTTTCTTGTCTGCTGACGGCCAGAGAGCAAGCTCTTGCTCTCCTGCTCTTCCCCCTGTAACCACCAATTAATGGGGCTCGCAGTGTAGCTCAGTGCAGTGTAGTGCACCGCTCCAACAACAAGCACAATGACCTCAGCAACTACTACAATCGCTGCAAAAACAACAGCTGAACCAGTATCCATCATCAACAACGCGTTAGTGGCTACAATACCCAAAGCGATATCTGCAACGCAAGCGAATCATTCAATTATGACATCAACACCGCCAATAACAACAACATTACAAATCAAGAATCAAAACAAAAACCAAAAACGAGTCCGGCTGTGCAGACTGGTATGGATCTCTACATTCAAACTAAAAGAAAGTCGAGCCCCCTAAACTCCACGCCAAAAATTATCCGTGGCAATTCCAGCCTAGATTCCAGATTAAAAGAAAGAATAAGCCACCCCTATATATATCCGAGAGAAAGGCTCTAATGCTCTTGTTAACAAAATTATAGAGCTTTTTGGGGCGGACAACTTACACATAGTCCTCCTTGTACAGGGCAACACTCATGAAACAAAAGTCCAAACGAAGTCAGAAAATAATTATAGAGTATTGTCAAAGTATCTAAACGACAATAAAAAGAATTTCTACACGTATCAACTAAAAAGCAGCAGGGGACTGCAAGTCATACTGAAGGGCATTGAGCCTGACGTTACACCTGAAGAAATAACTAAGGCTCTAAAAGAGAAACAATTTAACGCTAATACAGTTTCCAACATCCTAATTAGAGATAAGAACCCGCAACCACTCTTCAATGTAGAAGTTGAACCTGAAAACCTGAAACCTGAAATATACAGCACTTGCCCAAAGGATAAAGAAGACCCCACCAACTGCGGTGGTAATCACACAGCTAATTTCAAAGGTTGCCCAATATGTAAGGAGATGAAAAGTTGACTTCACCAGCGTGTGCCTACTATACGTTCCCAAAACGTTCCAAACTAAACTCAGACGTCTTCTTTTTGACTGCAGCCAGATCCTCATTTGGCCCCGAAAACCTTAAAACAAATGCAGTAAGCTATAGTAGAGCATGCTCGACAGTAGGAGACCCAGTACTTTTTCAGTGCCAACCGTTCACCATAGATTTTTCTTCAATGTTGCGTACCATTCAAAGTTTGGTGTCTCTAGCTCCTATAGTCTCTGAGAACTAGGAACTCAAAAAAGGGACATGCAGACGGACAAGGCTTTATCGACTCGGCTATTGATGTTGATCAAGAATATATATACTTTATGGGGTCTGCCACGCCTCCTTCTGCCTGTTACGCACATTTTTTTTTGCACAAACTTAATAGACCAATTTGTACATTTGTAAAGTGCAGGATCTAAAAACGTGACATTCACAAATACGTGAAAGTCAGGACTGTGACAGGGGCTCCCCTGCCTCAAATATACCGTTTTAACAAGCACGACATTTAGAACCATACACGGCAAAACAGTATCAACGACCGGAGCAGCAACAGAGCAATTCTGAAACAATATTATTTAACCTGCAGCAAAGCCTTACGGAGCTCATGGCATCAATCAATGGCTTCCCTACGTATATCTAAGTGGAATGCTAATAGAATGCTAAATAATTTGAGTTAGCTCAATTCCTTCTCGACAAACATATCGACGTTATGCTATTTTCGGAAAAACACCTTACAAACTAGTATAACTTTAAATTACGAGGCTACTTATTCTACGCAGTTCTAGTTCACGCAGTTTTTTAAATCACTAGGAGAACACTTCATAGCAGCTGTTATTAAAGCTAACAACAAGCTCAACCACATTTCCCCCGGCAGACCAGCATTCTGGCCAACAGATCCAAAGAAACTACCCGATTTAATTGACTTTGCAATTACAAAATATATTCTTCGAAGTCTGATGAGCACCGAATGTCTTTCAGACCTCTCAATTGATCACTCGCCTGTTCTAATTAAGCTAATCCGACAAACAGAATCCGTAGATCCACCGATTAGATTGACTTCACATAAAACCAGTTGGCTTAGATACAGAATATATATAAGTTCACATATTGAACTAAAACCTCTCCTCGATGTCGAAACTGACATCGACAGCTTTGTAAGTACACTGGAGTCCGTTTTCGTCACCGCAGCTCGCATTTCAACACATCAAACAGCACAAGCACTACACAACCAAAAGAAGATAAATCTACAAATCGAACAGCTCGTCCACGAAAAGCGACGGGTACGTCGATAATGGAAATCTTGCAGATCGCCATCCGCACGGCAAAGGTTAAACGCCACACCTAAACTCACTAACGCTTTAAAGCAGAAAGAAACATATGCTAAATGCCGTTATATAAAGCAATTATTATCATTTTGTACGAAACACTCACTATGGAGAGCTCACCGCACTCTTTCCTCACCGGCAGAAACCTAGATGCCCATTAGAAACTCCATAGGTGGTTGGGCCCGCAGCGATGAGGATAGAGCCAGCACATTCCAACCAAATCCTGCAGCAAATGCGTTTATACTTAAAGAAGTGACGCTCAGCTTCAACATGGACCAATCGAGTTTCGCCCAAACCAAAATCGTTAATACCATCAAAATGCATCTGATCCCTAATAAATCTCCGGGCTACGACCTAATAACCCCGAAAAAATTGAGCTCCCATATTGTGCGGTGTGCACTGTCATCCAGCTCTTCAATGCTATCACAAAACTAGGCCACTTTCCAGAGAGATGGAAAAAGTCAACCATCATAATGATACCGAAGCCAGGAAAAGATCACACAATTCCCTCGTCGTACAGACCTATAAGCCTATTATCGTGTCTATCAAAGCTCTTCGAAAAATGCCTGCTGACTCGGATAAATCCATTTCTAAGAACCCACAACAAAATCCCATCGCATCCATTCGGTTTTCGGGAAAAAATACGGAACTATTGAGCAGGACGATCGTATAACATCAGAAATTCGAAACGCTTTTAAAAATCGAGAATACTGCATTGCAATATTTCTGGATGGCTCTCAAGCATTTGATAGAGTCTGGTTAGACGGTCTATTGTAAGTATAAGATTAAAACAACGCTCCCTAATAGTACACACGAGCTTTTAAAGTCATACCTCTACGATAGAAAATTTGCAGTTAGGTGTAACACTGCTATATCCGTTCCTCAAGACAGCATACTCGGACCCATACTATATATTTTCTCTATACAGCATACATCCCAGCAAGCAGACGACTAACAACATCTACATTAGCGTATGATACCGAAATTCTCAGCCGCTCCAAATGCCCAATACAAGGAAAAGTACTATGTCAAGCTTTCTTCGCACCCTAACCATCTCGCGAGATGCCTTACAAGGTTATGCAGCCGATCCCGTTTTCGTCGTATTGACCTACCAACCCAGCGGTAGACTCTAGGGACGTGCAGCCACAGTACAGTCCAAATAGACTGGTACTTAATGACTAGTTATAAGATTTATAAACTTATTGTTACTCTCATATTTAAGAGAAGATCCAATAAATAAAAGCAAAGTAATTAAAAAAAAAAAAAAAAAAAGAACAGCAAGATAATTTATCTGGTCTGAAATTTCACTGGTGCGGTACTTAGTATTTCAATGATATCTCTATCTGTTGCCACTAAAGGCACGAGCGCTCTTCAACACTGTAGACAACAGCTATATGGCAGCTATATTATATAGTAGTCCGATATACACCAAATTTGGTCAGCCTGTTTAAAATATTTGGTTGAGATATCTTGATACACAATTTGTGAGTTTGGTTAAGATATCTTAAAAAACAAAAAACTTTTTCATACCTATTTGTGGTTTTGAACCGATCGTTCCTATGGCAGCTTTATGAAATAGTCGTCTGATTCGAATTAATTTTGGTCAGAATGTGTGCAACAGTATCAAACACATAATCTGTAAGTTTCGTTAAAAAAACAAAAAAGTTTTTCATACTAAGGACTGATTTTCAACCGATCGTTTATATGACAGCGATATGACATAGTGATCCGACTCTAAGCAAATTTGGTCAGTCTATGTAGAGCTATACCAAACAGAAAACAGACGAGTTTGTTTAATATATACTAAGGAACCAAAAAGTTTTCTTACTAAATGTTAATATTTAACCGATCGTTCCTATGGTATCTATATGATAGTGAGATCCGATCCAGTTGGTTCCGGCATATGTACTGCATGCAACAATAAAACGGACTTGTACCAAGTTTCATCAAGATAGCTTCAAAACTAAAAAATAAGTTTGCACAGAAAGGAGTCATTTGACAAGGGAGTCATAAATTTAACAAAAAACATACCTAGCTTTAAAATGTTGCTACTTAACTAACTCACTTACGATTTTAATGAGTAATACCTTAAACGACGCCTTATTAATGCTTCTATCCATTTAATTTTAAAAACAAAGAGGACGTAATTTTTTTTTAAATTTTCTTTGAATTTTAAAGTCAAAAAATCTTATAAAAAAATCATTTTTTTAATTTAAAAATATATATTTGTTAAGCTATTGACTTAAATTAATAATAATTTAGAAATGATCAGTCTTTTGTCTTTTGGAAGCTGTAAAGTTTTTTAAGCTTGTTTGCGCCGTTGTCGAGATATGATGTAAAATGTAAGAGCACAAAAAAATAAATCGCTAGAATGAAACAGCTAAGCTTTAAAAAAAATTTAAAAAAAAAATGCACCCAGGAAAATTTTTAAAGTCGATTTTCGGCGTCAGGGGATCCATATGTATCAGAAAATGTGGTTTTTGGGAGTGTTTTGGCTGTTGCATAGTGTTATTGAAGTAAACACGTGCTCTGAGACTCGCTCCGCTAAGTAGTCGTACAAAATGAAAGAAGTAAATTCTGACAGGCTAAAAATGTTGATTACTCGACGACATATGCAAGGGCGAAGGCAGTTGTGGGCAGAGGGGGCCGTTGCCTCCCCCTTCTACACACAACTTTCCTGCATTCCTAATCTTATTAAATAGTATACAACATGTTGTCTAAAACGTTAATGAAACTAACTAAGTAGTATCTGAACAACTAAGTAGTTTTACGATTAGTTAAAGGCAGGGATTCAAACCGTAACCGAAACCGTAACCGTTATTAACCGATTGAAATTTGAAACCATAACTGAAACCATTACCGAAAAGAAATTTTTTTAATAAGCCGAAATCGAAACACCGAAATTAGTCATAACGGTTTGTTTTGGTTTTGGTCGACAAAGAGAACTTTAAAAATTAAATAATCCATGGCCATATTCTAAGCAGAAGAACAGGGGTGCACACAATTTTCTTACGTCAGAGCACTAAACAATACAAGTAAATAAAAACACCAATGCATAGATGCGATAATTTTTAGACCCAGTACTTTAAAAAAGTACAAATGGGTCTATTAAGTTTGAGCAAAAAAAAATGTGCGTAACAGGTAGAAGGAGGCGTGGCAGACCCCATAAAGTATATATATTTTTGATCAGCATCAACAGCCGAGTCGATATAGCCATGTCCGTCTGTCTGTCCGTCTGTCCGTCTGTCTGTCCTATTTTGTGTCACCTAGATCTCAGAGACCATAAGAGCTAGAGACACCAAATTTGGCATGTAGGTTCATCTATATCTCCCATCGATCAAGTTTGTTTTGGATTTTTGCCACCGCCCCCGAAAATTAAAAAAAAAATTTCAAAGTCGAATTACAAGAGCCCCTTTAAGACTAGCGCTTTGATTATTGGTACATATAATATACACTATGGTTCAAACATGTTCAGAAAATTGTATTCCAATCAGATGATAAGCGCGGAAGTTATTCAAATAACAGTGTTACGGGCAAAAGGAAGAAGAAGAGACGCTAGCGACCCCTGTGTTAATTAACTTATTTCGTAGTGGCGTCATCTATTTCATAGTACGCAACATTGAAGAACAATCTAGTAAACGCTTTGCACTCAAAAAGTACTGGGTCTCCTACAGTCGAGCTTGCTCCACTGTAGCTTAATGCATTTTTAAAAATGAGATAGCTAGAAGCATCAATTAGGCGTCGTTTAAGGTACTACTCATTGAAATCGTGGAAGAAATAAGAAAGCGAAGTAACAGCTTTTTATAGGCAGACATGTTTTTTCACGAAATTTGTAATTTCCTTTCGGAATCCTGACTTTCAGTCCAGAAAAGCCATCCCGAATTCAGGCTGTTTGACTTTAAAATCACATGCTTTTATGATTCAATACTCTCGTAAAGTATTGATCAATAAAATAATTTCAGAAACGACCAATTCATACGATATTACACTCCGTGCAGAGAGTAAAATTCGGCTTTTGACCGATCGGTCCTACGTCAGCTATATGATATAGTTGTTCGATTTTGTTCAAATTTGATCAGATAGTATAAAGCTATATCGAAAACACAATCTGTGAGTTTGGTTGAGTTACCTTTAGAAACAAAAAAGTTGTTCATAGTACTAAATGCTGATTTATAAACGATCGTTCCTATGCCAGCTATTTGATATAGTAATCGGATTTGCACCGAATTTAGTCAGACCATTTGAATCTGTACGAAACACATAATGTGTGAGTTTGGTTAAGATATCTTAATACTGTGTTTACACTGGGCCGCATCATTGGATTTTTCCGTTAAACGGAACATGCGGCAATGATGCCCATAAGAACCCTGTGGATAGAAGAAGACAATGATGCGGCCGCATCTTAAATCATGCGACGCATCATGGGCAAGTGTTGCCGTATTCTGTTAGTATTTTTTTTTAATACTGCAATTTTTCGGGGTATCGATGGGGTATCGTTTGTTAACCTTAGTAGGCCGGCATCATTTTTCAACTATTCGGCCTACTAAGGTAAACAAACGTGGTAAGTAATACTGTTTTTACATTGTCAAAAAAAGATGCGGCTCCAGTGTAAACGACGCGCATCATTTTTCCGCACCTTCGACAATGATGCGGCAGTGTAAAACAGTATAAGATACAAAAAAGTTTTTCATACTAAATGTTGATTTTGAACCGATTGTTCCTACACTGATAGAAAAAACGTTGTAAATTTCACTATTTACACTTTGATTCAAATATTTTTTGCCTTAATTTTGCACCATAGACGATATTTGTTGAACCGAAGTGTGTACACTTAGATTTTTGGTAAAATATGCACATATTAGAATCAAATCAACTCCATATTTGATTTAACTATGGACACCAAAATGAACCAAAAACAGAATTTTCGCATTATTTATTCAGCTTTTTTAATTTGTTTTTATGGTGTTTTTTATTAAAATAGCTTATTAATTTTATTAACATTACCGAATTGTTTATAGTACATTATTATATAATTTATAAAAAGCCAAACTTACGTGGGATTCGAACCTGGGACCTCAACTTTAGAGTCGGACACTCTATCCAGTGACCTACATTGCAACTATTTCTGGCATGCTAAATAAATACCTATATGTTCTGTTCAGAAAGTCGCAAGACTACGCAGGTTCGATACCCAGTGCATCCATGGTTTTTTTTTTATTTAGAAAAACGGTGTTTTAAACTTTGCCGTGCATGTTTGGGTAATATATATTAAGGACCCAAAAAGTTTTTCTTATTAAATGTTGATTTATAACCGATCGTTCCTATGGTAGCTATATGATATAGTGTTCCGATCCGGTTGGTTCCGATATATGTACTGCATGCAACCATAAAACGCACTTGTACCAAGTTTCATCAAGATAACTTCAAAACTAAGAGATTAGTTTGCAGAGAAAGGAGTCATTTGACAAGGAAGTCATAAATTTTAACAAAAAACATACCTAGCTATAAAATGTTGTGACTTCGCTTTCTTACCCACGATTTAAATTAATACTACCTTAAACGACGCGTTACTGGAAATTATAAAGATTTTTAAGATTTGTTGCGCCGCTCTTGAGATATGATGTAAAATGTAAGAGCACAAAAAAAATCTAAAGAAAAAAACAGCTAAACTTTAAAAAAATTAAAAAAAAAAACTACACCCAGGAAAATTTTTAAAGTCGATTTGCAGCATCTGGGGAAAATGTGATTTTTGGCCAGGGGGAGTTTCGGCTGTTGCATTCTTAATGCCACGATAAGTTTTTGGCAAATCACGATTGAACATTTTTCTTGGCGGGAGAGATGATTTGAGGTTCGAGGCGGACGGACGTGCCCCTATATCCACATATGTTAATTAAATAATAATTAATATATAAAAAAATATATCGTGAGACGAGTGAGGACCGGGAAGACCCAGCGCCGAATTCAGGGGAATAGAAGCTCCCAATTTGCTTTCGATTCCGCCGGCAACGAGCTGTAGCCAAGGCCGAGAGTGGCCACGGCACAGCAGGAGGGCCCATTGTGCGTCCAAACGGCAGCAAACAGCCGTAAGCAGCAGTAAGCAGCGCCAAGGCAGTTGGCCTGAACTCCAAAAGCAATTGCCTTTTAATAGGCGACGGAAGCTCACCGAGAAAAAACAAAAATGAGTCCGTTCCATACGCCTTCTGGCGATAGTGCACTCAAAACGACACAGCTGTGCGGCAGTGTCAGAGCTGTTGTTCCTCATGGGTATTGTGTCCGTATACGTTGATCTTTGCTATATAATAAATAAAAGCTGCAAATTTGGCAATAATTTAATAAGACAGTCCCAGCAAGTTTTTTTTAGTTATGTATATTAAATACAATTTATTAAAAATATCATAAATTCAGTAAAAACTAAAAGGTGCAAAAAATCAAAATTTTGAAATAGTTATAAAATAGAGATATGAATAAATTAAAACTTAAAGAGTAAAAACACTTAGAATATGCACGAATAAAATCAAAACTTATTAAAAGCTGAGATAAAAGGAAAAGATATAATTAGTTAAATAAAATAAAAATCGAGTTGTAAAATAAACAGAATGGGAACAAAACAGGTCACAATACAACATTACACAGAATTAAATAAATAATAAATAATGCCAGGTATGCAAGTTAAGCCAACCCGCGACCACGCGGCCTTGGCATCTTAACACACACGGATAACTCTTCCTTTCAGCCGTAGCCGATTAGTCATTATACTCTTACAACTTTCATGTTACTTTTACCTCAACATGTTAAAACAGATGATTTCGATGAAAACGTTATAAAGGTATTTTATTCAAAGTTTCGTTATTACAATAAAATTTCAGCGACTGATCTGCTTCGTGCTCCAAAAGGTTCTAGCCCAGCCGTTTGGCTTTGGGTCTTACTAAACCTCCGCCGTCGCTGGCGTGAGAACAGCTAACGCTGCAATCCGAGCCCGCTAGCCGTTGCTGTTGTTGGCCGCTGCTGTTGTTGGCCGTTGTCGTCGCTGACCGCCGCTGTCGTTGGCCGTCGCTGTTGTTGGCCGTCGCTGCCGAATTGCAAGCTTTGCAACTCGAGCGCTCACGTTGTCGCGCACGTTGCTATCTTGCGCAACAGCGGATGTTTTTTGGCACAGCTGAATTGCAATCGGATATTGCAACAGCGCGCGGGGCGTTCACCTCATTATTGGAATGCGGTGAACTTTGAGGGGGGTTAACTCTTCCCCCTTTTAAGATCTGCGTCCCGCAGATTAACTTCCCTTAGATGGCGTCGTACTGGCAGGTGGTGCCTCCAAGTTGGCGACGCTTTGATGAATCGGGATGCCCCTTGTGGACGTTATTTTTCTCCATATTATCCAGAGAATCGTGGCTACGACGGATACCATGGTTATTTCTATTAGGATTGAAAGTACAAAATTACTGGAAATGTTTGATAGTGCCTTTAAGTTCCTAAGACTAAAATCGTGAACGTATTCTAAAGACAGCTTGTAGTTTGCAGCGGTGACCTTTGTCAGCACCGCCGGCATAGCCATTAGATGAGTTGCCGAAAAGCTACTGTAGGATTCATTCTTGACGTGAATAGTTTCGTTACTATATTGCACCAAGAATGACCCTGATAGCTGATATTTTCCCGAGTCGGCGGTTACCGTGTCGTTGAAGTTGGTCAAGAATAGAGTGCCGTCGTCGACCAGCTTAACTACTTCTTGGTTGTTCCTTACGTAGTTACACGTTGCTCGACCTCCTTTCAGCAACCTGGGAATGCAGTCGTCTTCTTCCAACCTCTTCAGATCTCGCTCCCGGCAGACGGTTGTGTTTCCGATCGAGAGACATCTCCCCAGTATTGCGTACGTTTCTTGTGAGTCCATGGCTAGCTTGTTGAACTCCAGTTCCACTTGCTTGCCAGCGCGAATGGTAGGGTAGAGGAGCATGAGACGGTACCTCTTGTCCACGACCTTGGGCATCGACAAAACGTATAATAAGGAACTTCCATTGGTCAGTACCGATGGTTCCGAAAACTCGATGGCTTCCACCACGTTTTGGTATGGCAAACTCTCAGTTTCGGACAAGAGAGTTTCTATCTCCGTATGGTCCAGCAGGTTTGTGTTGACCACTCCAGACTTTGCTAATTGACAAGCTCTCGTAATCTCGTCAACTTGGTTGACCAAAATCATCGCTTTATGAAGCAGAATTGTTGCCACATGCGCATCTCCGTCGATGGTATTGACTCTTTGTATGAGTTCGTTGAGCTTCTGGATGGACTCCCGTGTGCTGTCGAACAATCTGGTGTTAATCCTGATTTGTTGGTTGTCGTTCTTCAGCACGTGTTCCTGTGTTTGGAGAATAGAATTCCAGTCTGAGGCGTCCGGCGATCCGGCGACCCATTTCCATGCAGATCCTAACCAATCGATGGAACGCGGCTTACGTCGCGTTATGGTGGTCATCTTTGAAATGCCATCAGCAGCTCTCTCCAAATAGTGTGCCACTAGCGTTCCGATTTTCCGGTCTGTGATAAGAGAAGCCTCCTCGGTAGTATTGGCTATGACCTGTTGTAGCTGTTGGAGGTCGATTACGTGGGCGAGCTTAAATCCACCGTTGACCCGCCATACTACGCCTTGATGGAGAGGAACCACCGGCGTGTAATATCTAAATATGTGAAGAAAGCTTGCGGTGTGGACTAACGCCAATCTTAGAGTAAAATTGTTGATTAATAAATCTTTTCTTAATGCGCTTATTTACTAAGTTCATTTTTTGTTTTTTTTTGTGTTTTTTGTATTTCTTAATGCGCTTATTTACTAAGTTCATTTTTTTGTTTTTTTGTATTTTTTTGTCTTTAATTTTTGTATTTTTGTGTTTTTTTTTGTGTATTTTTTCCTTGGTTTTTTTTTCTTGAGCTTCTTGTTACTAGTCTAAATTTCTTAATATGTAAGTCGTGTTAAGTACGGTGTTGTGAAACGTTTTCTTTTGATTAATAAGTTCTTGACGAAGTTTGCGTTTGATTGTTGAAAAAAAAAAACTGTAAATTACTAAAAAATGCGAAGAAAAATGCTTTTGTACACTTTTAATTTCTAAGATGGGATTTGTGAATGAGCTTCCCCGACTTTGTTTTAATAGTAACTCGTCCGTCCCCTTCTACCTCCTCTGGTTTGTAACGCTGTTTGTCCTTACTTTTGATTTGTTTGTTGGAAACGTAGACCACATTGCCTTGGTCGTACTTGACAAGCTGTGTCCTAGTCTTGTTTAGTCTGGCTGTGGACATTTTTTGTTTGTGTAAGAGTAATCCTCTTATATCCTCTTGAGTTTTTTCTTTGAAATTCGTTAGCCCCTGGTAGTTAATTCTGGAAGTTCGATTAAAAAAAATGTCGACGGGTTTACGGTTAATCACCGAATGAACCGAGTTGTTATATCTGTCTACGGCTATGAAAACTAACTCCATCACTTTCAAATTAGGTCTATCGTTTTTTAAACATCTGTATATCTCGAGGAAAGTTGAATGGAATCTTTCGATTTGACCATTGACCTCACTTTTTTGAGACGGCGTATAGTATACAGAAATCCCCAATGATTGTAAATAATTCAAAACTGTTGGGCAAAGTAGGCCCCTTTCGTTATCTGACACCAAGGTTTTTGGTGCCGAGAAGTAGTGTAAAACCTCAGTCAACCTTTCCCCCAACTTTCTTTATTTCATCTTTCAAACTATTCATTTGGCTAAGTAAAGCGGCCAAGCTCGCATTGAATTGGGTTAGAGTCTCTTTCACTTCCTCCATCTTAAATCTGGTACAGCGAAGAGTTTTTTGGTGAACAAATTATATCGGTGAACAAATTAAATTTGGATACAAGTTATATTACTTTTAATATATTTTTTCCTTTTTATTATTATTTTTTTCCTTTCTTTTTTTTTCAAAGTTTTTTGTAAAATATTTTATTTATTATTTTTTATTCTTGTTACTTCGATAACGTTTCACTCACCCGCAGGTTGGATGTAATTTGTTTCAGCTTTCTTATTTGTTTGGTTGGATGTGTGTGTTCAGGTGTAGAAGTCGTTTCACTCACAGCATGCAGAATCTAAGTATGGTAAGAGATTGTATTAGTGATGTTTTTTTTTTTTTTTTTTTTTTCGATACTTAAACTATTATGTGAACAAGTGTCGTGCTCAATTTATGTGTGGGTGCTTTTGATTTATTTTTTCTTTCTTAAATAATACAATAGTATCGTGGAATTTCATTCGAACTTATTTCGGTACTAGGCCCGGTGGATCGTATTCTTCCGTTTTAGCATTGCGCCTACTAAGGTACGATTTTACACACAACTCACTAGGCGGCTCTTTCGGTGTTGGTTTCACCGAGCGTTTCTAGCAAGTTACCTTGACCACTTTTTTCACTTTATCATATTTCTTTTCGTTTATATTAGGGGCCGCTCGCAAACAAGTTGCCGCAGCGGTTGTCGGTTTTTATTTCTTTATTTACAACTTTTTTTGCGCTCGTGAATTCAACAGCACTTGTTAGATCACCGCAGCGGATTAGTTGCCCAATTTTTTCAAAGATAACGTTTTTGCGCTCGTGGATTGATCCTAGGGTCAGGATCACCACCGCAGCGGGTTCGTTATATTTTTTTAAATTATAGCGAATTTTTTTGCGCTCGTGGATTGTATGTTTTCAAACAACAAAAACACATCACCACCGCAGCGTGTTATCGCTCATTTTCGTTCGAGATTCTCACGTTTCACATTCTTTTTGAGTTTTTTTTCTTTTTGCACCACACATTTCACACGACTTCACTTGCCTTTGTTCTTACAACTAACTTTCGTTTTTTATTTATTTTTTTTTTTTTGAACACATACTGCACTTAAAACTAAGAGCCCCACCAAAGATTTGGTGGGTCCCTGCTCGGGCGCCAGTTAAGCCAACCCGCGACCACGCGTCGCGGCCTTGGCATCTTAACACACACGGATAACTCTTCCTTTCAGCCGTAGCCGATTAGTCATTATACTCTTACAACTTTCATGTTACTTTTACCTCAACATGTTAACACAGATGATTTCGATGAAAACGTTATAAAGGTATTTTATTCAAAGTTTCGTTATTACAATAAAATTTCAGCGACTGATCTGCTTCGTGCTCCAAAAGGTTCTAGCCCAGCCGTTTGGCTTTGGGTCTTACTAAACCTCCGCCGTCGCTGGCGTGAGAACAGCTAACGCTGCAATCCGAGCCCGCTAGCCGTTGTTGTTGTTGGCCGCTGCTGTTGTTGGCCGTTGTCGTCGCTGACCGCCGCTGTCGTTGGCCGTCGCTGTTGTTGGCCGTCGCTGCCGAATTGCAAGCTTTGCAACTCGAGCGCTCACGTTGTCGCGCACGTTGCTATCTTGCGCAACAGCGGATGTTTTTTTGGCACAGCTGAATTGCAATCGGATATTGCAACAGCGCGCGGGGCGTTCACCTCATTATTGGAATGCGGTGAACTTTGAGGGGGGTTAACTTGCATATACATATGTATGTATATATATGTTTACAGGTCGTTTATATAAGTCGCCCCTTTAACCACCCAGAGAGCTCTTTAGGCAGGTCAAGGTAGTATTAAGCGATTTCGAACATAAATATTATTTTTCAGCAAACACATATATACACATACACATACAATTTATATGCATGTATGAAAACATTAATTAACCAAGATACACAGATCACTCTTGCTGTTGGGTTAAATACATACCAACATTTCTGCCGATTCCTATTGTTGTTCCTCATCTGGTTGTTCCTTGATTTAAACTCGTCCTTGTTGCACATCGTCCTTTCTGTGCATGGCACACATGTCAATTAGTAAATATAAAATATGAAATAAAAATATGTTAGACAGTAAAAAATTGATTAAAATTATACATACATGAAAGAACAAGACATGTCCGGCTGATTGAATCATCTTTAGGTGGAGGGGAATCACGCGAAGCAGCACCAGGTGAACTTCATCATTGGCGATGACCAACACCAGGGAGATGACGTCGATGTGGTCATCTCAGGCAGGGTGGGTACGCCTGGGTCCAGAACCAGGATCCTGTTTGGAGAAGATGGATCCGTGATTAGTGTTGTTATATTTTTTTGTTATTTATTGCTTACCATGTCAATTAGTTTCCGTTTTTTCCAGTTTTGTTGTGCAATATTTACCTTTTTGCTGCATTTCACCATCTGTTTGTTTAGTGTTGTGTAGTTCCTCGAACGTATCGATTGTGCGGACTCTGGGCCTGGGTCGATACTCGCCCTGAGTACCGATGAGCCAGCCGGTGTGGCCCTACAAAAAAAGCAGTCCGTAACAGTGTAATTTATAGACAGTTTATAATACTAGGCTTCTGGCCCCCTTTAAGGAAGGAAGAAAAACAATTGAAGAAAAGAGGTGTCCCGAAAAACAATTAAAGGAGGAATTGGTACAATTGGAATTAAAGAGTAATGAGAGGGCTGCATTGGTGGAGAAGCAGCTGGCCTCAAAACCCACCCAACCATGATTCCCAGTCGGCCGGACATGTGGGAAATCCCTAAGGCGCTAATTCATCCCTGCACCACGTTAAGAAAATAATTGAAACGTTTAAGCCAACATTATAAACATATACATATATTTTAAAGCGTTCGGAACGGAATCAAAGCAAAAGACGAGGATGCAAAAAGTCGAAACGATTTTATAGTTTAATAGTATAGTAATATAGTTTTAATTTTTATTGCAATAAAACAACAAGAGCTTAACATTGTGAAAGAAAGCAGATAAACCAAACAGAGAAAAGGAAGACAGAGTTGAAAGAATAGAAGCATGTTCCGCTCCCGCGGGACTGCTAAGCACTACTTCACGAGGCGGATGACGGCTAATTTGCTAGATTGAGGCTTCCTGTACACGACGGTTCCTCTCTCGACGAATAAGTTCCTTCAATATGGCTGCTGTCATGTTGGCTATGGTAGCCCAAACAATCTCACTCTGCAGCATGGAGGCGACAATTGTGTCCGGTGTCAGTGGTAAATTCGAATTTTCCCTCCCTCTTCTACGTGTTTCGCATCTTCGATGACTCCTTCTCCGCAGAACTGATTTGTCTCTTGGTTCAACCGGTGCAAGTATGCTTTGAAGTTCCGGGATGAGCCGGTGTGTCCACCTGCCACGAATGGATAGTTGCCACGTTCTCTGCCATTGTGAGATCGTTTCCTCTCGAATCACTCTATTGACCATAGTACCGCTCTGACATTCCGCTGCCAGCAACCTCAGTGGGATCATGCACGCGATGACCAGCGCTGCATCTCCAGATACTGTTGGGAAGCAGGTGGCTACTCGAAGTGTACAGCGTCTGTAGCACGAGTTGCATTCTTGGCTGTAAGATGGCACCTTTATGGCCGAGGCCCATATTGATCAGCCATAAAGGAGTGTAAACATCACTACTCCAGCAATGAGCTTCCGGTGTTGGACATTAGACGAGTGATGGCAGTGATGGATGACTTCCAGCTGGCGTAGTCCAGGTGAGGCTTATAGTTTAACCGATGGTCGATCATAAAACCAATCATCGTTGAGCCCACCCTTATCCTGGCCGTCTCTACTTTCTACCTTCTTACTGCTGATTAGCACGGCTTCAGACTTGGGCTCCGCCAAATCAGCGGCTGCACTGCATCTCTCCGTGGTATCGGCCAGTTTCTTGCCTACGCTCACCAGGGCAATGCCGTCTGCAAACTCAATGATATTGCAACCGGCTGGAAGATTTAGGCGCAGTACTCCGTCGTACATCACGTTCCAGAGGAGCGGTCCTAGGACCGAATCTTCTGGGACTCCTCCTGTGACCGTGTATCGTCGTTCCCCATCACTGGTATCGTAAAGCAAGACCCTGTTGTGGAAGTAGCTTGCAATCAGCTGGATTAGTTAGCTAGAGATGCGTCTGGCGATTAAGGCGTCAAGGATATGCATCCAATTTGCGGAATTGAAGGCATTTTTGACGTCTAGTGTGCAGACGGGGCAGTATTGCTTTGTGCCTCCAGCCCATATAGTGCCCTGAATTGCCCTTCGAGCTATGTTCGCCACCGCGCTGATGGCATCTGTCGCGCTGCGTTGCTTCCTGAAGCCGTATTGGTGTTCTGAGAGTCCGTTTCTCTTGAAAAGTTCCCTTTCCAGTCGGATGCAGAGGATCCTTTTAAATATTTTTCCCCGCGTGTGCAGCATACACAGTGGTCTGTATGCGGAGGGGTCATTCAGCTCCATTCCTGGCTTCGGTATGAGCACTAGCCTCTGAACTTTCCATCTTTCATTTTTTTAAATTCATTTTATTGTAGAATGATAGAGGTTATTTACGTAGAGGGACAGGAGTAGTTATAACTTGAGTGTAAAAGAAGCAACAGAGAGTACGTGTGGGAAAGCGTGATTTCTGATCGGTAACTGGACCTGCGGGACTGACGTGGGTTATTGCTAAGCAGGTCCAGTTGATGGCAAAAAGTTGCCTCGCTAATATGGCTGTTGCCTTCTTTCCTTCTCCAGGGACCTGAGCTTCTCCGCCACAGCGTAAGCAAAACTACAGACTGCTGACCACTTTGCTGGGCTCGATAGCATTTGGGCGACCAGGGAGCTCACTTCGATGCCACCACCGAGGCTGCTTTCGAGGGTGCATCTTTCCTGTCCAAAGCGTGGACATTCCGTCATAACATGCTCAGCGTCTTCTATCACACCGCATAGTGGGGAAAAAAGGGCTCTCGTCATGTCCAAATCTGTTTAGGTACTGTCTGAAACAGCCATGTCCGCTTAGAAACTGCGATAAATGGAAGTTTCCTCCCCCGTGCCACCGATATATCCTCGGCTCGATCCTTGGTATGAGCCTTACCTACCTGCCGCTCGCTCTCAGTATCTCTGCCATCTTATCAGGTTCGTTGTGCGGGCATCGGATTTAATCACCGCCAAGAGCCTCTGGTCGGATTGATCTGCTTTGGCATCATATTCCTCCTTGGCTTCTTTGGCCAGCACCTGCTTCGGCAGAGACCGTACGAAAAGCACTACAGACTCTGATGGCGCAATGCCTGTATGTTGGTCTAATCCCACTCATGTACGACGGTATACTCGCCGCGTCCGCCCAAACAGGGGCCGCATACATAATGGTAGATCACACCACGCTGCTGAGCAGCCGCTTCACGCTACATCTTGGACCTCCGTGATTTTCCATCATCGGCAATAGCCTCTGGTTGATGAGCGCAGCCTTCTTCTTCGTGTTCAGCAAATGTTCCTTGAAGCACAGGCGTGAGTCTATGTGGAAGCCTAGGTAGCGTAACGATCTTTTCGACTACTCTACTCTACCTTTTTTCGGCTGCTTACTAGCAGCGCCTCCGTTTTGTGGTCCGCTAGCTCGAGTCCTACCTTTGCTAACCAGCTTCTAACAGCTTCGGCACAGATAAGCTCGACTTCATGCACCTGTTAAGCCACCACAATAATGGCGATTTCGTCCGCAAAGCCGACCGACTGCACGTTGTTCGGGAGCTGCAAACGTAGAACGCCGTTATACATGATGTTCCATAATGTAGGCCCCAGTATTGAGCCTTGTGGAACTCCAGCGGAGACTCGTACCAACATCAGAGTCGTATACCAGCGTACGGTCGTTAAGGTAGTCGTTGATATTTTTTGATAAGTAGGGCGGCACATTGAAGAACTGCAACGCCTCCATGATATTGCTCCTCTTCGCCGAATTAAAGGCGTTCTTAAGATCACCAGGCAGTATTTTTTCGTTCCTCCTTTCCATCTAGTGCCCGCTATTGCGTTTGCGGCCAAGTTTTGCACCAGACTAATTGCGTCCCCAGTGGATCTGGCCTTGCGAAAGCCAAATTGACTAGTTGAAAGTCCACCCCTCTCCTGAAGAGCCTCTGTCAATCGTCCACAAATAATTTTTTCAAAGAGCTTGCCGACAGAATACAGTAGGCAGATGGGTCTGAAAGCTGAAGGTTCGTCTGACGCTTTGCCTTTGACACTAAGGGATGTCCCATTGTTTAGGCACGTTGTGAAAAGATCCGTCAAATACGTGAGGATGGTATGCGACCGATATCTTAACTGATCTGTTTCGAATGCCGTCTGGGCTGGGTGCCTTGTCGTTCGGCAGAGTGTATGAGGCAGCAAGGACTTCTTCTAGCTCAATCGACACGGAATCTTAGGGGGTGGACTGAAGATCCAACGTAATCTCTTTCATGGGGTGTGAGGGGAACAATTACCTAATTATGGCTTCAAATCCGATCATCTAATTTGTGACTATTTTATAGGCCTGTCCCCATGGGTCCCTATCACCTTCGTCACACGACGAGCGAAAGCATCGAGCTTTGCTTGCCCGAATCTCCGTGCAGAACGCACGACGTTTCGTGGCGAACCCGGTACTCAAATTTTCACATGGCATGGACCTACACGCAGTTAGGGTGAATTTCCTTCTAGCTCTAGTGCAGTTAGCCCTGAGTTTCGCGATGACGTCATTCCACCAATAGACTTGTTTATGCCGTCGAAATGTTCTTCTTCGTGTCATGCTAGCGGCGCAAGCCTGGTTGAGTGCCTGCATAACCATGGCTGCCTTTCTGTCGCCGTTTTCACTAATGGACAAGCCACGGAGCTCTTCCAAAAACTTCTCCTGGTCCAGGGTGTGAATCCTAAATCGCCTTGTCTCCTGAGCAAGACTCTGTCGCTCGTGCGTATTGAGTGCTCGCAGAGCTGAGTGGTCGCTGGCAGTGTAACAGTCGCTGACGCGCCAACTCATAGATCTGGCTAGCTGCGGCGATGCAAAGGTCAGGTCCACGATAGAGCCTAGATTTCCTCTACTAAATGTGAGCGTAAAACCTTCTAGAAAAGGTCGTCCTCTTGTATTTGTGTGCAGCGTCTGCCACTCTACGGCCCAGGCATTGAAGTCCCCGGCTATAATGGCGGGAGAGTGTAAACGTGCATCCTCTACCAGCTCGTCTATTGCATTTCCCAATTCTGCGATGCTCCAACTTGGTGGCATGTGGCAGCGGAACACCCACATGCCTTTGGTAAATGCTCTAACCTAACATAACTGGGCACTTGAAGCTTCCGGTCGAATGGGCGGTGTTATCCTCACCAGATCTCGTACATAGAATGCATGCAGGCGTGCTCTTGCAGGCTTTTAAAGAATGGTCCGTAGCTCCGCAGTTAAAGCACAGTTTACATGCGTCGTGCTTGCTCCTGCATCTTGCGGCTATGTGTCCAAAGTTTAGCCATTTGAAGCACCTTCTGGGCTCCTCCTTTTGCCGCACTCGGCAGACTGCCCATCCAAAACGAATTTTCTCCAATTTTAGAATTTGGGCGGCAACGTCCTTTGGAAGAGACATCATGGCGGCTATCGTGCCTCTGCAACCAGCTTTTGACAAGTTAAGTACATTTTTACCTGCTGATGTGCGCCATATTCCAGCCACCATCTCCTTTGATTGTTTGAGTGATCCGTCTCCTTGAACAGCTTTAAGTACATCAGCATATGCGTCCTTTTCTTTGCAGTAAATCACGACCGCGTTGGGCCTGGTGCTTTCTTTGGAACGGATTTTGCGTTTTTTTTTCCACCTTCGTCCAGGAAGACGGGTCCGAAGGTTGACTACTTTCCTCATTTTACTGCTGTGCTCCGGGGTCTGACAATTTTGGGAGGAGAAACTGCACATTTTCTGCGACTCTTGGCGATATAGAGTCCGCTTCGCATCGGTGAACCTCCTTTTGCGGAGGTTGACATTGACGGCTCACTAAATAAAATATGCAGGAAATTTCCCTATATAATTAAATTACATAAAATAAACAAAGCTAGAAAACGTTTCCCAAAATATACTAAATAATTTAACTATTTCGCTAAAATTTGCCATGTGCTAAACACAAAACTCCTTGATTGAATATTCAATTCAAATTTCGTTTTCCAACACTGCTCTAATGATAAGTGGAGCAGCCGCGGAAGCGTGTTAAAAGTAAGAAAAGTTACGAAAAATTGCAAAAAAAAAAAAAAAGAGGAAAAAGGAAACGGGGTAGTCTCCCCTCTCTCACCAACATCTTGTGGCGGCCACCGCCGATCCGCGATCTTAATATAATCGCTCCTGGCCAACCACCGATGTTCAGCACCAATCGACGACAATCCAGGTGAGCAGCAGGCAACTCGCAATACAATCTAGTAAGCGCCACAGTTTTATTTCACTGATGGAAACTCACTATGGAAGCCAATTTCACGGACCACAGAGAAAAATACAAACAGCGAAAAACACAGTGTATGTGTGTGTGTGTGCGAGTGTGTGTCTGAATTTTCCATCTGGACGGTACTGGCGCTCCGAGATGCATTGGTTGTAAAGCTTTACAAATTTTTCTGGATGGGCAGCAATAACAACCGCCCCATAACCAGTTTGTAGGCTGCTTCAAATGGCTGTTGGTCGGCGGCGTCACTAAGCTCCTGGAAAAAGCGGGTTTTGCTTTGTTTAATTGCATCCTTCAGAATCTTCCTTCTTCTCTTGAAAACATTGGCATACTGGTCGTATTACGGCGAGGATCTGCTTCGTTCATATCTGCGTCTTGCCGCATGGCACTCGCTACGGGCATTTGAGATTTCCTCATTCCATCAGGATACTGGCCGCTTCTGGCTTTTCCCTCTGCATACCTTTATCATGGAAGCATCACATGCTGCGGTTATGTTATCAGCAATTGCCTCGGCAGAGCTGTTAGCGTCTCTGCACTTGGATAAAAGCCTGCGTCGTTGGAGTGTAGTCGACTGACGTCTTCCAGCAGGGGATATCGTTTTTATTACCGCAAAGTGGTCGCTGTGGGTGTAACTATCGGAGACATGCCATTTGGCAATACCGGTAAGGTGAGGTCAATTATCGACTCACGACCGGTTCTGCTGAAAGTGCTTTTCGTGCCAACATTGAGCAGGCAATCGTTAAGTGACGCCACAGCGTCCAGTAGGATTTCTCCACTTCGCGTGGTTTTTCTACTGCCCCACTCTATGACCCACGCATTGAAGTTACGCGCATAAGTACCGGGGACTTGCCTCGTGCATCCTGAGCTATGTCCTCCACTATTTCCTCTAACTCTGCCAGGGTCAGGCTGGGCTTTATGTTACAGCTGTACAGGAAAATGTTATCAAATCTTGCTCGGACGTAGTTTTTGCGTACATAGCGATAAGTGAGCTGGTATGTTGATTGGCCACAACTCCAGATAGCTGCGCCGCCGTCCAGACTTTGTGACCACTCTCCTTCCTGCTTAGCTGCATATGGCTCGCTTGGTATGGCGACACTTGCCTTTTCCTCCAGTACTGTTTACGCGAGAAGGCCTTGGGCCTCTCTGTAGTAATTTAAGTTTAATGTTTGCTTCTGCATCTAGCAGCAATATGCCCGAAGCTTAGGCACTTGTAGGAGCG
The DNA here is from genome assembly GCA_035044365.1 of Drosophila neotestacea. Taxonomy (NCBI): domain Eukaryota; kingdom Metazoa; phylum Arthropoda; class Insecta; order Diptera; family Drosophilidae; genus Drosophila; species Drosophila neotestacea. Next base: position 131,598 of record JAWNMD010000068.1, on the reverse strand, counting down.
CCGTGGGTCGCCTTTTACCCATGGTCTGCACATTGACCATCCGATTCGCAGTTTGCCAAGTGTCAGAATCTGGTCTGCGATATCCTTAGGCAGAACAAACGTTGCCGTCTGTATGCCTTGACAGGCTGGATGGTAAGCTTGGGGCAGCCTCTGCACTGAGGTCGCTGTCAATCGCCCTGAATACCGCCTCGAGAATGTCCTCGCGTGTGTGAAGGTGTGCACTAGTATGTGAATGTGTTTTTAGACCCAGTACTTTAAAAAAGTACACGTGGGTCTATTACGTTTGTGCAAATGTGCGTAACAGGCAGAAGGAGGCGTGACAGACCCCATAAAGTATATATATTCTTGATCAGCATCCACAGCCGAGTCGATATAGCGATGTCCGTCTGTCTGTCTGTCCGATTTTGTGTCGCCTAGATCTCAGAGACTATAAGAGCTAGAGAGACCAAATTTGGCATGTACGTTCATCTATATCTTGCATTGAACGAGTTTACTTTATATTTTTACCACGCCCCTCTCCACCCCCGGAAATTGAAAAACAAAATTTCAGTTGAATTACAAGAGCCCCTTTAATGCTAGCGCCTTGATTATTGGTACTTATAATATAGACTATGGTCCAAACCTGTCCAGAAAATTTCATTCCAATCGTATGATAAACACGGAAGTTATTCAACTAAAAATGTTACGGGCAAAAGGAAGAAGAAGAGACGCTAGCGACCTCTATGTTTATTAACTTCGTAGTGGCGCCATCTATTGTATGGTACGCAACATTAAAGAACAATCTATAGTGACGGCTTTCCACTCAAAAAGTACTGGGTCTCCTACTGTCGAGCGTGCTCCACTGTAGCTTACTGCATTTTTTTTTATATATTATTATAGATATATAACTAAAAGAAGAAATAGAGAAAAAAAGAGGAACAGTAAAGATAGAGGAGATCCGCTCCCGCGGAACCGCCGCTTAGCACTACTTCGCGGAGCAGATGACGCTCAGCAGTGTGATAAATGCCTAGGCTTCTTGTTCACGTCGGGATCTCTCGCGTCGTCGCTGCTCCTTCATGATAGTTGCTGCCATGCTGGACAAGGCAGCCCACAACTGCTCGCTGGCCAACAAGGTGGCCACGAAGCTATCGGGTGTCAGCGTTGCATTGGACCCAATGACTTGCTCCCGCTCCTGTATGTAGGGAGGGCAGTGAAAGGCTACGTGCTTTACGTCTTCTATGGCTCCCGTTCCACAGTGGTCTCAAAATGGGTTTCGATCATGCTTGAAGCGGTGCAGGTAGACCTGGAAGCACCCATGTCCAGTCAGAATCTGAGCTGGATAGTAGTCTGCCTTCCCGTGACGACGTTGTAGCCATGGCTTAATCTCCGGGATAAGTCGGTGGGTCCATCTGCCGCTGGTCGCTAGTTCCCATTTCCGCTGCCATCTTTGCACACATTGCATTCTCATCATTGCTCTGTCTTGCCTAGAATCGCCATATCGTTCAGCTGCGAGCAGGTTAAGCGGAATCATGCCTGCAATGACCAGAACAGCGTCTTCCGACACAGTGCGGAGCACAGCACAGCGTCTGTACGTGGAGTTGCAGCCCCGACTGTAGGAGGGGACATCCATTGCTGAGGCCCATATTGGGCACCCGTACATGACTATTGAAGTCACTAGCGATTGAACTTCTGTTCCTATGTTTTGGTCCGTTCGTGTTTGCTATTATTCTGGATATTGCTGTCGTCGCTTTGTTAGCCTTGGTTGTTGAAGTACTCCAGGTGATGCTTGAATGTAAGCCTGTGGTCGATCATGACCTCAAGGTACTTAATTGCCGGCTTGGTCACTATCGCTGTTGAGCCAACTCTTATGACGACGGTCTCGACTATCTTCCTGCTGCTTATTAGAACTGCTTCCGACATTTTGGGACAGCCATTCCATTACAAGGTCAACGGCTGTGCTGCAGTTTCTTATTTTTTCCTACCGTGGCCAGTGCAATGTCATCAGCGAACCCGATGATCGTGTTGCCCCTCATCCGAAACGTACAGCATTATTCCGTTGCTGAAATAGCTAATAATTAGCTGTATGGGGTATCCAGGGATATTTTTGGAAATTAACGCAGCAATGATGTGCGTCCAGCTTGCAGAATTAAATGCGTTTTTTTACATCTAAAGTGCAGATAAGGCAATAATAGCGCCTCGCGCAATTGCCGTCATCGCGCCGATCGCATCTATTAGGCTGTGGTGTTTACGAAAACCATACTGTTGGTCTGAGAGCCCGTTAACCTCTGCAAGCTTCCTTTCCAGTCAATTAGAATCTTGCTCATGGTGTCCAGCATGAATAACGGTCTGTACGAGGAGGGATCCTCCAGAGCTTTTCCTGACTTCGGGATGAGAACAAGTTTCTGAGTCTTTCACCTGCTTGGGACCGTGCACTCCGTAAGGCGTTGGTTGTAGAGGCTTGCAAATATCTCAGGATGTGCTGCAATGATGGTTTTTAGAGCGCAATTCGGGATTCCATCAGGTCCAGGGGCTTTGTCCGGTTTAACCTTCGCCGAAATTGCCAGGACCTCTTCCGAGTCGGTTAGTGAGTGTCGTTTAAGGGTGCCTGCTGTGGGAAAAGGGTGCTCACTATGTTCCTGAGTTGGTTTGGGCACCCAGGTGTTGGCTGTCTGCATAGCCATCGTTCCACCAGGGTACATACCTTCCGCATTGACGCCTCGCATGCTGTGGTTAAAATCGCTGTTATGCTGTCAGCAGATCGATTTGCGTCCTCGTTCACGCAGAGTCCTTCCACCATGTGAAATAGCATGTCTCCGTCCATGGTGTCCGCCTTATATCCAAAGTGTTGACCTTCCATATTGCCTGTATCGGTTATGACCGCAAAGTGGTCGCTGTGGTTGACTCACGGCCGGCTTTGCTGTAAGTGCAATATGATCTGCTGATATGGAGATAAACCTGAAGTGTTGCGAAGGCTTCTAACAAAATTCACCTCTCCTATTGGTTGACCTGCTACCCCAATCTGTGGCCCATGCATTAAAATCTCCTGCTATAACAACCGGGGATTTGCTGTGGGTGTCCTGTACGATTTCCTCTACTATTTTTCGAACTCCGCTATAGGCAGGCTTGGCGGGATATAGCAGCTATATATGAAGATTCCTTTACAGCTTACTCGGGCAAAGCCGTGCCGGGAAAGGCGTTGGATGAGTTGGCATAATGGTTGGCCACAGCTCCAAATCGCTGCCCCTCCGTCCGAGCTTTGGTGCCACACTCCCTCCTCTTTAGCTTTGTAGGGCTCGCTGATCAAAGCTACGTCTATTTGCATATCCCGTATCGTCTGTGCCAGTAGGTCCTGTGCCGCTCTGCAGTGGTTAGTATTAAGCTGTAAGAACTTAATTGTTTACTTCTGCATCTAGCAGCAATATGACCGAAGCCTAGGCACTTGATGCAGCGCCGTGGTTTGACTTTTGCCCGTAGTCTGCACAATGACCATCAGCGACTGATCAGCGATGTCCTTGGGCAGGATAAGTGTTGCCGTCTGTGTGCCTTGATGGGCTGGACGAAGCTAAGGGGCAGCTCCTGAGCTGAGGTCGCTGTCAATCGCCCTGAACACCGCCTCGAGAATGTCCTCGCTGTTCGTCCACTCGGCAATGTCTCTAATCTCAAGAGTTACTTTGTCCGCCATCGTTTTCACCTCGGCTTGATCCCCAATAAGTGCTTGGATAGCTTTTTGAAGCTTTCCTGTGGCCTCATCAAATGGCTTTGCCAGTCGAAGGAGCACCTCGCCTGCTGCTGTGCGTCGAGCTCCGGCGACTTTGTCCTTAAACTCCTGTAGAGGACCATCGCTTTGAACGACTTTGAGGACCTGTGCATTCGCGTCCTTCTCCTTACACCGGATAATGACCGCATCAGGTCCAGTTTTGAATTTAGCGGGCTGCTGCTTGATATGTTTTCCGACTTTATGCCACTTTGAATTTTCAACCTGGGATGGGTCATGGTGAGTGGTCCGTTGATTGGCGGTTTCGTAAGATCATCATTGCTGTTGCGCAGAAGCAGGGGGTCGGGATCCGGTGCAGGGGGTTGCTTTGGAGCCTTCTCCTTCGATTTACTGGTGGCGTCGTTTGGATACACATATATTTACATTTGTGGCGTGATGTCCTTCTTTCCTCACCTTGACGTTCATCTGATTGGATGTTGGATTCCAGCTCCATTTCGTCGGTACCTGCGCTTTGTCCATCGTGTTCAAGCTCCTTCTCTGAAAGCCTAGAGCTGATTTAGGTGTGGAGTGCCTTCATTCTCGCGAATAGCTCTCGCTTGGCCTTATTGATGTGCCAAGGTGCCTTTGGTTTGAATGCTTGGATTACCTCTTCAATGAGGCTGACAAGCTCCTTCGAAACTGCCGCTAAGCTCCTTTGCGTTCTCTTTTTTTAGACACCGTGTCCTGGGCATACTCTGGGTTGCCATCGTCTCTGCTCCTTTTTGGCGTGTCAGAATCAGCTACAGCGCTAAAGTGGAACACTGTTTCAGCCACAACTGGCGGGGCCGATGCCGGGCCTCGAGTCATCCTCGGGTTCAGTAATTGCCTGAACAAAAGCTCTGCTTCTGCTCGCTCAACATCATCCGAGTCTATGCTTCCTCCGTTGATGGCACCAGTCGTTTTAGCTACTAAGAAGGCCTGATGCTTCGCCCCCAGAGCAGCACCTGCACGACTTGCCAGTTTACTGGTTTCGCTTTTTTGACAAACTTATCTAGTTCAAAATTCTTCAGTAATCGATTTTGGTAAAAAACAAAAATTTAAAGTAATTTTGTGTCGTAGATTTCAAAAATGTAAGTCTTTGTTTTGTCGGAGCAATAGTTTTCGAGATAAAAATGGCAAATTGTACAGGTAAAAAACTTAATTCTTTATATTTTTAATTTAAAAAAATTATATAAAAATTATAACAAAATATTTTTTGTCATAGCGTATAAAGCTTATTCGTCTACGATAATTTTAAAAGTAGTTTGAACCAAATCGGACAACAATTACAAAAGTTTCGACTAGAGATGGGCACGGGCCGGCCCAAGTCCGGGCCGAAAAATCTCATTTCGGAACATGCGGCAATGATGCCCATATGAACCCTGTGGATAGAAGAAGACAATGATGCGGCCGCATCTTAAATCATGCGACGCATCATTGGCAAGTGTTGCCGTATTCTGTTAGTATTTTTTTTTAATACTGCAATTTTTCGGGGTATCGATGGGGTATCGTTTGTTAACCTTAGTAGGCCGGCATCATTTTTCAACTATTCGGCCTACTAAGGTAAACAAACGTGGTAAGTAATACTGTTTTTACATTGTCAAAAAAGATGCGGCTCCAGTGTAAACGACGCGCATCATTTTTCCGCACCTTCGACAATGATGCGGCAGTGTAAAAACAGTATTAGATGTTAATTTCGCTTATGGGCTTCCAAATAAAATTAGATAAGATTTTAATTTTATATAAAAATTTTAAATAATTACAAACTTAAACTCTTTTTGAAAAATTTTCGAGATAGACCGGGCCGGGCCGGGCGGGCTCAAATATCGGATAAATGTGGAGCGAAAATAGGGAACACTTCTCACAGCTAAAGCCGGACCTTATATCATTTCTTATTGAAAGCGGGAAATATAAATTCAATTTTCCTTGCAATTGGACTTTAAATAGTAGTAAAAAATTTTTTTTTATAAAGTAAAATAGAGAAATTACATTTTCGCTGCTCGCTGTTTTTTCAAGTATAGCAGCAAGAGCGAGTAACAGTGCCATATACCGCAAATTTATTTTGAAAGTCGCAAAACCAATGAATCGTAAACTCTGAAGAAGATACAATAGACCCACTGGGTCGCAGTAAATAATAATAAAACATGAACAGGCCAGAAAACAATCAGTTTGCGAGAAAAGACCCTTATCTTCAAGGGCAGATCGAATTCCAAAATTTCTAAGACAATTTGACATAAGCACTGGGGAGACTTTAGGGCAGGTCGTAGACAGATTCAGTTGCATACGCTAACGCTTACGCTGTTGCATATGACCACCGTATGGGCGAACAGAGTTATTACGCTGTTATTGAAGAGCAAGATATTTCGGAATTCCCTTCCGAAACCGAAAACTCACCAAACGACGACACCCCAATTGACATACTAAACATGTCTGACGTACATTTTTTGGGCTTAAAACGAGGGACGGCAAGTTATTGAACTTTCTTATAGATACAGGCTCCAACCAAAATAAAACACAACCTTCTCTACTTAGTAACCAATTCCAATTTAAACAAAGACAATTTTTATGCAAATTCAGTAAGAGGTAAGATAGCGATTACGCATCATTTTTTTTAACCTTTTAACAATCCAATCCGATTCTTGGTTTTAACAACCTTAGAAACGTTTCACGGCATTTTTGAACACGACACAATTAAACAATTGAACGTCGAATTGACGTAAAAAATTACATTCTAATAGCCGATTCCGTATCAAACACCGACCAGCGCAAGCAAAAAGCATAGACCTTCTCGCAACTTATTTGCAGACCCAGAACAAAAACTAACATATACTACAAACTTAGTGGACGAGATTCGAACTAGCTTAGACACGCCAGTATATAGTAAAGATTACCTATACCCTATTACACTTAAGGGGTTACACCACTGTAGAGTTTTCAAACAATCAAACAAAATTTTTAAAATGTTCGCCTAAAATTTTAACCATATTTTCAAAACCCGAATACACAGCTCAGTGGCGCATTCACGAGACTCACGTGGCAAAATCAAAACTCACGAGCTGGAATCTGAAAAAACCTGAAATGCAGCTAGGTAGAGAACTATTTGAAATTTACATACCTAACTTTCCTTTTTCACTTAGGTATTTTGCTTCAGTGGTAGCGCTGTGAATTTATTGAAAAATTGTTCATCTTTGGGATGGAATTATATCCAAATATCATTTGAGTTTAAGTTTTAATTAAAAGCTGTGACAATTCCGAAGCGAGCAATAAACAAATTTTGTACATTTTGGGCATTGAAGTATTCTAAATAAATTATTTACTAAACCTCTATTTTTCAAGCGATTTTTAAACTTTACATAGACTTTTAACACCGATTGTCGGCTATTTCCGGCAAGCGACTTATACCACTTGATTCTGTGATTATTTTCAAAACGATTTTTCATAATTCCAAGGTGCGAAAATTTGCATTTTCGGCGCAGTTGAACATACAATGAATTTGCTTTTGTGCGCTACCTGCAGTGCGCATTTGTTTCTATGCAAACTAGTCTCACAGTTTTGAAGCTATCGTGATGAAACTTGGTACAGGTCCGTCTTTTTGCTGCACGCAGTACATATGTCGGAACCGCCCGGTTCTTACAGCTCCCTTATACTGTGTTTACACTGGGCCGCATCATTGGATTTTTCCGTTAAACGGAACATGCGGCAATGATGCCCATAAGAACCCTGTGGATTGAGGAAGACAATGATGCGGCCGCATCTTAAATCATGCGACGCATCATTGGCAAGTGTTGCCGTATTCTGTTAGTATTTTTTTTAATACTGCAATTTTTCGAGGTATCGACAGCGAACAGCTGTTTTTTTTTCATCGAATATCGATAATCAATAGTAATATAGCTTAACCGCGGAAATAATAATTTCAAATAGAAAGACAAAAGACAAAATTCAAAGTCTTAAAAGCATTTTTGAAAGTGCACTGCAATCAACAATTGCACCATATACAACATTTGCCAGTTTAGAACTCATAATTGTCACTATTTCAATAAATAAATCTGACATTGGCAGGCCAACAGCTGACAAATGATGCGAAAAAAGATGCGGCTCCAGTGTAAACGACGCGCATCATTTTTCCGCACCTTCGACAATGATGCGGCAGTGTAAAAACAGTATTAGGAGCGATCGGTTCGGAATTAACATTTAGTAAGGAAAACTTTTTTGTTTCTCAAGATATCTCAACTAAACAGATTGTGTGTTTGATACAGTTTCATACATCCTTACCAAATTTGGTGCAAATCGGACTACTATATCATTTCGAAATCAACATCTTACGGCTTTTACGAGGCACTGCTAGGGTATCCAATATAGCTTGCGCTATATTTTTAAATTAATTTAAAGCAATTATGAAAGATGTTTGTTTCATTTACATTTTGATTTTGTAGGAATTGACACGATAGAAATGTATTGGAAACTTGAAATATATTCAATATGCTCGCTACATTAAATGGAACTAAAATATTAAATTAAATTCATTTATAATGCTAGGTTTACATTGAGTGGCACAGTCTGGCACAGCGCGTCAGGGGTGCATTTGGGCATTACAATCGGTAATTCAAATGTCGAAGGCTCATATGCCCAAATGCACCCCTGACGCTCTGTGCCAGCCTGTGCCACTCAATGTAAACCTTGCATAAGTATTAAAATACCAAAAGGTATATTGCTATAGATATGTATGTATATGTAAATTCGAACATTTATGGTGAAATTGTTTGATGTTTGCCATAGAGTAAGTAACAAGAAGAGATGAAATGAAGGCTGTTAAATAACAGAGGCCGTGAAGTTTGGCGTGTGCAAGTGGGTATAGACAGAATCTAACAGAATAATGTTAAAAGCCTGTGACGCGCCAAACTTCGATGGCCGCTTTGCGGTGTTTGTTTTGGTTTCTTGTTTTGCTCTGTGTGTACCTACAAAACGTATGATGAAAAGTTGCCACCCTTCATATTATGTTGTTGTTGTTACAAATCTGAATTTTGTCTATTTCAAAGTTGATTTGCAGCAATGCCCTCAGCCTGCGCTTACCCTACGCTGATCGGGTGTTATGTGCGAGTAAAATGAAATGACATAATAATAATGATTTTATTAATTTTTAACATTATTATTATTATATATAATAATATATTTAATTTTAAATTTTATTTGATTTCCTAATGCTGCATATCTGCATATCAAAATATCAATATATCGATATTTTTTTTAAAAAATTATATATTTATATCGTGATATTTTGTATGCCCAAATATCGAAAATGCGATTTTTTTTTTTTGATATTTTACTATATTTGTCCGTTGGTCACTCTTTAATCTGTGAAGCAAGCGCAAAGTGAATTAAATGCAGCGGAGAGAAAATGAATGCGAATTTAATAAAACAAAATTGCAGTGAAATGAAAAACGACGCAGCAAAGGGCAACCTTTGTATGAAAATTTTAAAAACAAGGGGAAACATAACCAATTTGGCATCGCACCTAAAAAACAAACATAATTTCACTGTTATTAAAAAAAACACAGATTGTAAAAGTGGAATCTGACGAGGGCATCGTAAACTATTAGAGAAAAGGTTCAAACCACTTGAATCCAATAAAACATTAGTGAAGTCGTCATTTCTTGATCCAGATTTTAAAAGATGTACATCTCACCAATCGGTGTACAAGAGGCGACTAATGATATATTTAAATAATTCATTACATTTTCTCAAGAGAAACCGGTATGTCAAATTTTACAGATTTCAATTATGTATTAACTTTAATAACAACTCACAGTTATTAGTTAAATATTGTAATATTTTGATTCTTTTGAAAACTAAGAGAAATATTAATACATTTTATTTAAATTTTTTCAGGTTTCGGATGACGACAATGCAGATGAGGGGGACTCTACGAATCTTGGGGCGAACAGATCTGATGGTGGATTCCGGTAGAATTCGTCAAAATAAGACGAAAAAATTAAATAAAATTTTTTGATTTTCGGCTCGGTTTTCGAGATATTGGGACCGATAAGTCGCCGATTCCCATAAGCTGTGTGATGACTTTATGGAAGCCCATAATAGGTCGATTTTAAAAGGCCTGTCAATGCGTGACTCGGATCACAGTGAGCTAAAGTTGTACCTTAGCTTGCCGCAAGCATCAAGGGAAAGTAATCCAATAATGTTCTGGAATCCCCATCCCCGGCCATGCCGGGACTGTCTAAACTCGCTCTGAGGTATCTTATAACACCTGGGAGTTCAGTGCCGTCAGAGTGACTTGCGTCCGCCATAAAATGCGTCATCTTTGACACCCGCAGCCGAATGATGGATATTCATATACCGCAACGCGTATTTTTAAAATCTTTAAGAGCCAAAAATTGGCACTAAAAGTACTTAATTTGTATTACACATACAAAACTCGCCTTTCATATTTAATATGTATAATCCTTAAAAAAAATTGGAATCTCATATTTATGTTTGCTACATATCTTTTGAATATATTGTTGTTTGATTAAAATAGACTATTTTTTTTATTGTGGAGCACAGTACTACTTTTTTTGGGAAAAAGGGGAAAAATATCAATTGTATTGATATATCGATATTTTAAAACGATATATTAAATATCATTTTGATATTTTTTTAAAACAGAATATCGTTGATACGATATTTTAAAAATATTCGACATCCCTACAAAATAAATAAAAAGTTAATGAGATAAAATGGTTTGAATATCCGCTCCAAGCGATGAAAGATTTAAAGGTTCGTCATCTTAAGCGAGCGTTACCGAAGTCTCTGTTTATTCAAGAACAGAATTAATACCCAAAATCCCATAAGCCGAGGTTTGTTAAGCGCCAACATTTTTATCATAAGTTAGTCTAGATTTTTACTCGAAACTCCTCGATTCTGTATTTCACATTTAAAATAAATAAAATATTTTTTTTAAAACTTCATGTTAGTTTGAACTTTGTTATTGGCGCAGTCGGTAGGATGTGTTAAAGTGTTCTAATGTTATGGTTTTGTTAATAAATATATATAATACAATTAAGTATTAACCAGATAACCTTCCAATGAACAAATAATAATGCACACTTAGATTTGTATAAATCGCACGCTCTCAACGCCAGAATAAAAGTGTACGAGAATATCGAGAGAGCAAAAGAACGACGAGAAGATGAGGAGGAGAAGCACGATGGTCCCGTTACTTTTAGCGGTTTCCTCCATTCCATCGGAATGTGCGTCTACTTCTCGTACACGTACATTCATGCAAATATGAATATATGCGTGCACAATTATCTATGTGACTTTTGTACATTTGAACATGCAAATTCCAACACGCCGCCTCAAAAGTTACATTGTTTAATCACTTCAATTCTTGGCATGAGTTTGTGCTTTAGTTTTAATTTGTTTCTTCATTTCATTTTTTTTTGTTTTCAATTCTGGGGATACATTAGATCCAGCATTTGCTGCAAGAGTTGGGGAAACCCAGTAAAACCCAACTAGATCTATACAAAAATAGCAAAGGTAAAAGTTTAGACAAATGAAAGTAAACAGAAATATAAACTCGATTCAATTACTTAAGATTATGAGTAAATATGAAAATTTAAACTAATTACAAGGACTTCATGAGGTCCATTTGAAAAATAAACAAGAATATGAATTCAATTCAATTTCTTAAGGCTTAGTAAATATGGTAATTGAAATTAATCACAAAAGACTTCATGAGATCCATTTCATGTTTGGCTTCTAAAGGCGATAGATTTTCAGCAACAGTTTATACGGTTCGTAGTTGGTTTATTCAGACAGTCCCAGCTGGCTTCTCAGAGAAATAAACCGTGCAGATGGTAATGGCTTCGTCAATATGTCGGCTAGTTGCAGATCTGTGGGAATATACTTTACTCAAATTAGTTTCTTTTCAATTTGCTCTCTTGTAAAATGATATTTAATATCTATGTGCTTTGTTCTCTTATGGCAAGTAGGATTATTTGCAATACTTATACAACCTTGGTTGTCTTCAAAAATATCTATAGGACCACTCAACTCTAGATTAATCTCATTTATTAGTGATTTTAGCCAAAGAGCTTCTCTTACACCTTCAAACAAGGCCATGTATTCTGCTTCAGTAGATGAAGCAGCAACCGACTTTTGCTTCATGGTACTCCATGAAACCAAACAATTTTCAAACATTTTAAAAAGATACCCAGTGGTACTTCTTCTGTCAGTTTCATTTCCAGCCCAATCGGAATCTACATATCCTGTAAGAATATTATTAAAATTAGCTACTTTCTTGAATCTAAGCTTGATATTAACAGTTCCCTTCAGATATCTAAGAACTCTTTTCAGGCATTGCCATAGTTCCTTATTGTTGTTGTTTGTATATCTGCTTAGAATACTTATTGAAGTACTTAAGTCGGGCCGTGTACATAACATAATGTACATCACACAACCAATTAAATTTCTACACGGTGCATCACATGATTCTTCTGATTGCAGAGCTGTATAGTCTAACTTGCTTGGGAGGGGAGTACTAACTGAATTACAATCTTCCATATTAAATTTTCTCAATACATTTTTAATATATGCTGACTGACTAAGACAAATCTCTCCATTAGTTCTATCAATTTTTATGCCAATAAAGTGTCTAATTTCATGTAAATCGGTCATTTGAAACTTGTCATGAAGGTAAGTTTTAAAATTGGACATTGTATCAGATTTGTTTGTAGCAATTACTACATCATCCACATATAACAAGATATATATATTTCTCGAAATATCTTCCTTATCCAAAATATAAATACACCGATCAACTCCTAAGTTTTCAAATCCAACATCCTTCAACACACTTTCAAAAACTTCGAACCAACATCTAGCAGCTTGCTTAAGACCATATATAGCTTTATTAAGTTCACATACTTTATTATCATAAGAGTGATTCAGGCCTTTTGGAACGCTCATGTAGATTTCATCCTTTAGAGTTCCGTTTAAAAATGCAGTTTTTACGTCCATATGATGAACCATTAAATCGAATTGATTTGAAAGTGCCAACAAAAATCTAAAACTGGAAATTCGTGCAACTGGTGCAAATGTCTCATCGTAATCAGTCATATATTCTTGAGTGAAGCCCCGCGCTACAAGTCTTGCTTTGTACTTTACTAAGTTACCAAATTCATCTTGTTTTATACTAAATACCCATCTGCAATCAACTATGTTTTTATTTTCTGGCTTTTGCACTAAGGACCAAGTATTATTTTGAAAATGAGAATTAAGTTCATCTTGTATAGCTTTCTCCCAGGAAGATCTGTCCTCACGAAACTTAATTTCATCAAAGGTATTAGGAATATCATTTAAGCATATTTGGGTATTCATGAGACATCTTTCTAAAAATCGATATGATAATTTGGGTTTACTTTTAATTCTTTTCTTCTTCATTTTTATTTTCTTTTAATTTATCACCAGTTTCAACAACTGGATCGGCATTCTCTAGACATGTGGAATTTTCATTGAGTTGTTCACTTAACTCAGAATCAACAGATTCGTTATTTTCCACCAAAGGAAAATCCAACTCTTCATTTTCTCTACTTAAAGATTCATTATTTTGTTCAACAGTATTACTTTGAACCTCAGAATCTTCTCCATGTAAAACTCTTGATTTTAACATGTTTATTTCATCCACCACAACATCTCTTGCTGTCATAAATTTCCTCGATTCCTCATTCCACAATTTATAACCATTTGGTTCATATCCAACAAGTATAGCTTTGATTGACTTTTCGTCAAACTTTCTTTTTCGAACTTTATTTAAAGCATATACCGTCGAACCAAATATCTTAAGATATTTCAACGTTGGCTTTTTGTTATGCCACATCTCAAATGGTGTTTTATTTATCTTTTGCAATGCTCTACTTGGGGATCTGTTAATTAAATAGGTTGCTGTTAAAACAGCCTCTCCCCAAAAATGCTTATTGAGTTTAGCACAACTGATCATAGATCGAGCCTTTTCGGTGATTGTTCGAATCATCCGTTCTGATACACCATTCAATTGTGGAGTATGAGGAACCGTTAAATGATAGCTGATGCCTTTTTCAACACAGAAATCACGCATTTCGTTAGAAAGATATTCCCTTCCATTATCGATATATAAATTCACAATTTTTAAATTGAAGTGAGCCTCGCTCTTCGCTACAAAGTCTTTGAAAACGAAAAACACATCCGACTTATAAGTTATTAAATAGGTCACACAGTAATGTGTATACTGATCGATGAAAACTACATAGTAGTTCTTATTATCAATGGTAGAGGGTGTTATTGGACCACAGACATCGAAATGGACAACAAACAATGGTCGTGTAATATTTTCTTTATTTTTAAATTTTTGAAACTTTAATCTAGATTGCTTGCCATTTATACAAGCCTCGCATAATTCATGGTTTAAATCAATATTCTTTAAAATATTAGTATCTTCAAAAAGACTATTTCGTTTTATTTCTAAAAATTTTCCTACACTTATGTGGCCTAATCTTTCATGCCATAATCGATATTCAGCACTATTCGAAATTTTAGACGTAAATATTTTACTGTTTAATTGAAATTTTATAATAGGTACATTGTACTCACATATTCCATTAAAGGCCAATTTACCATTTTTAGATACTTTTACACCTTCAGGGTTAAATTCAATGGTCATGCCTGCATCCTGCATTTTCTTTACCGATAGTAGATTGTGTGGAATATCCTTACAATACAAAACGTTTTGTAAGGTGATTTGGTTTCCGCAGCTGTTAAGATTGACCACTCCTTTGGCTGTAGCGTAGATAAACTCTCCGCGTTTGGCAATCTCGATGGCCACATTTGATTGCAAACGCTCATATTCGGAGAACAAAGCTGTGTCATTTATAAGGTGGTCCGATGCTCCTGAGTCTAGGATAAACTCAGTTTCGCTTGTCTTTGAATTGGAAGTTGCATTTCTCAACATGAAGGCAAAACTACGCTCTGGTTGGGTTGTTGCTGCTGTTGCCATCTGAGCCTGCCCATCTTTTCTTTTGTTTTCACTAAAGTTCTGATTCGGCTGCCTTTTCAAAAGGAAACAATCTTTCTTTAAATGACCTGGGTTACCGCAATGAAAACATTTTGGTTTCGGTTTGAGACTGGGCTTAAACAGATTCTTCTTGAACTTCTGCATTGGATTACTTTTAAATTTTGTATCTTTGAACTCCTTTTTACTTACTGCTTGCAAGACTTTAACACTCGTATCCTTACTAATATTCCTAAGCTTAATCTCTTGGTCAAGGAGTCGTGTTTTTACAAAAGCTAATGTTAAGTTATTTTCAGATAGAGTCTCTATTGCGGTTATAACTCCATCATAACTGGGTGGAAGAGTTAGGAGTAAATGGGAAATTTTATCCATACCATCTAACTTTGCTCCTGACGCGATAAGTTCAGTAATGAGGTCATCGAAGAAATTAAAATGATTGAGGAGTGAAGTGTCACCTTTTAATTTCATGGCTAAAAGTTTCTTTCGCAGAGATAGTTGCGATGCCAAGCTTCTTCTCTCGTAAATTGCATCTAAATTTGCAAAAATCTGCTTAGCAGTGCTTTCACTGTTAGCGTAAGATAAGAAAGCATCACTTAAATATTCAAAAATTTAACTTTTTGCATTTCGTTCTGCCTTTTTTATCTCATCGGTCACTTCGGCACAAGTTTCATCTATAACCCTCAAAAGATCGTGCTCTTCTAACAGCGCTCTCACTCTAAACTTCCATATTGAATATTTTTCTCCGTCAAACGGTTTGATATTCCTTTTCCCTTTATCCATTGAATGGTTCTCTATCAAAAAACAGTACCGCAACAACTACCTGGCAACTCTCCTCAGCAACACCAAACAGCAACCTTCCACAGCAATAATTCCGCGACAACAACTTTTAACAGCAACACTTAGCAACAGCGGCCAGCAACTTTCAACAGAATTAACATCGCTCAACACTGTCCAGCAACAAACGTCTTTCAGCAGTAGCACTGTTTGGCAACACTGTCCCGTCGCAACGTGGAGATTTGCGGCGATTTTGTCGAAGCGTTTGTGTGTGTGTGTGTTCTAGAAAGATTTCTCGGCGAATTCGTAAATGTTCGTTCTAGAAAGATCTCGGCGAATTGGTGATATGTATGCGCTTCTTCCTGGAAATAGAAAAATGTTTTGCAGCGAATTTGTCGCAGCGTTATACATTAAACCAATTTAATCCTCTTTATTGTTCAGGAATCACTCCTTGTTGTTTATGAACCACTCCGCATGTATGTACATGCATATACATACGTATGTAGATATGCATATTCGCATATCATTAGTTCACTTTTATGCACTTTCACATTGTAACGATTAAAGCACTATTATTTATTCACTGCAATTGTGTCTGGGCCCATAACCTATGGTTTTGTTAATAAATATATGTATATAATACAATTAAGTATTAACCAGATAACCTTCCAATGAACAAATAATAATGCACACTTAGATTTGTATAAACCGCACGCTCTCAACGCCAGAATAAAAGTGTACGAGAATATCGAGAGAGCAAAAGAACGACGAGAAGATGAGAAGGAGAAGCACGATGGTCCCGTTACTTTTAGCGGTTTCCTCCATTCCATCGGAATGTGCGTCTACTTCTCGTACACGTACATTCATGCAAATATGAATATATGCGTGCACAATTATCTATGTGACTTTTGTACATTTGAACATGCAAATTCCAACAAAAGTTTATCAACTTAAAATAACTATTAAAGGATTCGCGATTTCCTAAGTCTAAAATCTGCTGAACTTAAACATGCGAAACATAAATAATACACATCCGCCTAAAGAACAGACGCGCGTAAATAAGTTACAAATAAAACATTTAACCATTAAAGGATAACTAAAATCCCAGGTAAGATCAAAGTACTTATTAATAAAAAAAAAAAAATATGAACTTAAAAAAATAAAGTAAACAAAAAGGATAAATCAAACAAGT
This sequence comes from Drosophila neotestacea, assembly GCA_035044365.1. NCBI lineage: Eukaryota > Metazoa > Arthropoda > Insecta > Diptera > Drosophilidae > Drosophila > Drosophila neotestacea. The sequence continues at coordinate 114,882 of JAWNMD010000068.1, read as the reverse complement.
TTGATGGACAAACAGAAGAACTCACAGCGTTCGTGATAAAAGTTGACTATATAATGCAACTATGTATATCCGACTCAAGATGTCAGACAGCATAGTGTACTTTTTGGAGCCATAGAACTTCAAACGACTGGAGCAGCACAACGCGTTGCACAAATGTCAGCAGCTATAACCTGGAAACAATTGAAGGAAGCACTTATAGAAGAGTTTAAGACGCAAACCCCATTTGAAGAGCTACAACGCAGACTATACAACACTAATTATAACAGAAGTATCCGCAAGTTCGTAGAAGATTTAGAATATAAGTCTTATGTAATATTAAATAAATTAATATTAAACGATATTGTCCCTAAAACTGTCTTATACACAAATGTTATGAACAATACAATTAAAGACGTTATAACTAAAAAAATAAAGCGCAAGCTAACTTTGGCGAGCCAAAGTTTGAATACCCTTGCAGAGATTTGCATAAGCCGTCCGAATTTTACAAAATTGATGGTGATTTCGAACCAATCGTTCATATGGCAGCTATATGATACAGTAATCCGATTTGCACCAAATTTGGTCAGGCTGATTGAAACTATACCAAACACACAATCTGTGTGTTAAGTTATGTTATTTTAAGAAACAAAAAAGTTTTTCATACTAAATATTGATTTCGAACCCATCGTTCCTATGGCAGCTATATGATATAGTTGATATAGAAACAAAAAAGTTTTTCATACTAAATATTTATTTCGAGCCGATCGTTCCTATGGCAGCTATATCATATAGTTATCCGATCCGGCCGGTTCCGACATATGTACTGCGTGCAGCAAAAAGACGGATCTGTACCAAGTTTCATCAAGATAGCTTCACAACTGAGAGACTAGTTTGCATAGAAACAGACGGACAGACAGACAGACGGACATGGCTATATCGACTCAGCTCTTCGCCCTGATCAAGAATATATATACTTTATGGGGTCTGTGAGGCCTCCTTCAATGCGTTACACATTTCGTGACAAAATTATAATACCCTCTGCAAGGGTATAAAAATCAAGGCGCTAGTTTTAAAGGTTCTCTTGTATTTCGTCTTTAAATTTTGTTTTTCAATTTCTAGGGGCGGAGGGGGCGTGGCAAAAATCTAAAATAAACTTGATCAATGCAAGATATAGATGAACCTACATAAAATTTGGTGTCTCTAACTCTTATAGTCTCTGAGATCTAGGTGTTCAAAAAAGGGACAGACAGACGGACAGACGGATATGGCTTTATCGACTCGGCTGTTGAAGCCTATCAAGAATATATATACTTTATGGGGTCTGCCACGCCTCCTTCTGCCTTTTACGCACATTTTTTTGCACAAACTTAATAGACCCATTTGTACTTTTTTAAAGTACTGGGTCTAATAATGATTTTCGAAGAAATAAGGGAACTGAAAATCCACATTATTACCCATCAACAATTCCATCATATACTATCAATCAGAACAACCAACAATTACACCAAGAATTTAGACAATATCTTAATCAGGTTGGAACCCAAAATCCAATTAATTACCAATAATAGATACGGGATCTTCTATTAATTTAATGAAATCAAATTTTCTGTACTTTCCAACTAAAACATGTACTTTGAAAGTTCAAACCATAAATGAAAATATTACTTAAATCAATGTCACATCAAATTTTTTACATACACGAATTTTCAGAAAATACGACGTGTTTTTAGGCAGGGATTATCTTGAAGCTTGCCAGGCAACAATAAATTATAAAGATGAAGTCGTAATACTAAGTGATTACTCGTTTATCATGAGATACAATCATAAAACTTTATAAACAATAAGAACTCTTCTAACTCTAAACTAATCTTTGATCCACCCCACATAAAAGATGCAGATTTTGATTGCCTTGACCCGGCTTTTACTGAAGATAGGCCTTTTAACTTTGCAATCGAAAACGAACTAACAGAAAGTAATCAATTCAGATTAGAACATCTTAACGATGAAGAAAGAAACAAATTAACTAAAATCCTGTTTGAGTTTAATGACATTCAATACAAAGAAAGTGAAAATTTGACTTTCATAAGTACAATTAAACATGTCATACAAACACGACACGAGGATGCTATTTATAAACGACCTTATAAATATCCACAAGTATACTTGTGGAATCACAAAGATGTTGAAACGAAAATAAAAGATATGATAAAACAGGGAATAATGCGAAAATCAAAGTCTCCCTATTGCTCACCAATTTGGATCGTACCAAAGAAAAGTGACGCGTCAGTAAAACAAAAGTTCAGAATAGTCATTGACTATCGAAATTTAAACGAAATCACAATAGATGATAAATACCCTATCCCGGTAATGGATGATGTCTTAGACAAACTTTAAAAATGTCAATATTTCACTACCATTGACCTAGCAAAAGGTTTTCATCAGATTCAAATGGATTCTGATTCAATCCCAAAGATCGCTTTCTCGACGAAAAATGGCCATTACGAGTACACTCGAATTCCTTGTGGACTCAAAAATGCTCCTGCAACTTTCAACGTTGTATGAACAACCTTTTAGAAGATTTAATCTATAAGGACTGTCTGGTCTACATGGATGACATTATAGTGTATTCCACTTCATTGGAAGAACATATTGTCATTAAAAAGACTTTTCACGAAACTCAGGAAAGCCAATTTGAAGCTACAGTTCGATAAATGTGAATTTTTGAAAGAGGAAACTGAATTTCTTGGTCACATTGTCACAACTAAGGGTATAAAGCCAGGCCCAGAAAAAGTCAGAGCAATTGAAAATTTTCCAATACCAAAAACAACTAAAGAAATCAAATCATTCTTAGGATTTTGCGGTTATTATAGAAAATTCATACCAAGCTTCGCTAAAATTGTTGAACCAATGACGTTAAATTTAAAAAAGAATGCAAGCATTGATATAAAAAACAAAGATTATATCGCAGCATTTGAGAAGTTTAAACTACTCATCACATCAGATCCAATACTAACATATCCCAATTTTGAAAAATCATTTTCATTAACTACTGATGCAAGTAATTTTGCTATAGGTGCCGTATTGTCGCAAAACCATAAGCCAATATATTATGCAAGTAGAACATTAAACGAACACGAAATAAACTATTCCGCAATAGAAAAGGAACTCTTATTTGGGCTACCAAATACTTCAGATCTCATCATTTTAGAAAAAAATTCGAAATCCTTAGTGATCATAAGCCCCTTGTTTGGTTGAATAATATCAAAGAACCAAACATGAAGTTACAAAGATGGAAAATTAAGTTAAATGAATTTGATTATCACATCAAATATGTCCCCGGTAAAGAAAATTATGTAGCAGACGCTCTATCAAGAATTAAATTAAACGTTCAATCCAAGAGAAAAAAATGTTATAGATTTTTATATGATAGATAATCAACAATTCTTGTCGTGCATAAATATCTATTCTAAATTCGCTTCCTTAATCGAAGTAAAAGGTAGAGATAGGTTAAAAGCCAAAAGAGCATTACTTAGAGTTTTTAATGGAATGGGAAAACCAAAAGAAATAAATGCAGACAAAGACTCAGCATTTATGTGCTAGGCTTTACAAATATGGTTAAAGTCGGAAGGAGTATAAATGAATATCACAACAAGCAAAAATGCCATTTCTCACGTCGAAAGATTTCATAGATGGTTAATGAAAAATTAAGAATCATAAATACTGAATCAGATCCAGAAAATAAATTAACTTAATTCGAAATAATACTTTACACATAATACCATAAAATTATGCACAATACGACAGGTAGAAAACCAGCAGTATATATATATAAGACAAACCAAATAGATAAATTAAACGAAAAACGCAGAGAATTCGAAATGGACACTGAATATAAACAATCACCACTAGTACGTTCAAAAACAACAAATCCATTTAGAAAGACAGGTAACTTAAAACAACTTGATGAAAAACATTTTGCAGAGACAAACAGAGGTAGGAAAATAATACACTACAAATCAAATTTAAAAAAGAAGAAGAAATCTAATAATGGCAAATATGATAATACCGGATCACCCCCAACTGACAATACAAACCAGGACACTATCAATAATCACATTTCACTTACAAGAATTCATAGAATACATTAAAGACATAGTGCTAGGAATGCAATTAACAAGATTTGGTATATTCAACCCTAAATTAGCAAAACACAGCCCTTTATCACACGTCAATTCTGAAAAGATATTAAACATTAAAACTTCCACATGGTTAAAAACAACCACAAACGAAATTTTAATAATTTCCCATATACCTTGCGAAATCATCAACGCGCCTATTTTTGAAATTATTCCATACCCATGACAAAAACAATAACATTATAACTGAAATTATACATGACAAAAATCCTGTTCGCTGACTGGCAAGTCCATATAAAACAAACAGTAGCTAAAAGCAAGCAGAATTTTCTGCCGTAACTTTTAGCTGGTGCGATCCCCAGCAAAAGTTGCCAGCTAAAAGCAAAAGCGTTTTTCAGCACTGTTATTACGCTGCCTTTTAGCAGCTGATGAGAAAAATATATGTGGCGGTCTAATTTCAGCTGCTGGTCAGCTAAAAGTGATAAGTGAAATATCGAAACAGAAAAATGGAGGGAGCTGGAGCAAAATCAAAAAGGCGCTTGAACAACAAAAACAAGTTCGGCAGACTATGAACCACAACTGAATTTTATTTTTAAATTTTAAATTTATATAAATCTTTATTTATGTAGTTTATAAAATACATAAAATTCCCTTTTCCCCTTTCTAACCATTCAATACACAGATATTCGCTCACTTACGACAATTTTCATTGCATTTGTTTCCTCTTTTGAATTAACAAACGGCTGCAGCAACAGAGCTACCATTCGACTTCTGTTTATTTTATAAGTTGTATTGGCAACTCTGCTTTTAGCTGCCTACCAGCGGCACTTTTAGTTCGCCGAAATTATGATTATTTTGCCCAGAGCTTTCAATCAGTTTAATAGCGATCTTACACTGCCGCCGGTATAGCACCGTAATGAAAAATTGCTGCTTTGATGCCGGCAAGTTTGTCGCTACTATACAAAAATGTTGACAGTTGGGTTCGAATATATCGGTAAAACGGAGTGCCGCTGTCTGTACGGCAAAAAATTCCGCAAAATTTTTGAAACAAAGTGTGGCAATGCTGGCTGTTTTCTACTAGAAATTAGGTTACCGACAACAAAAACAGGTGATATGGAATATTGAAAATGGCGCAATTATATATTTTTATGTTATTTTATTTTATTTCTACTACTAATGTTTTTTAAAGTAAGAGGAAACAATAACCGCGAAGCGCAAAAGGTTAATTGTGGACATGGGCACGTTTTTTATGAAAATATGGGGGACGTATTGAATGATATGAGTGGGGCCAGAAAAATATGCGTATATATGCAGAAATGGTCAACACAATAAGAGAATATGGCCTATATACGAGCAAGGCCTATTCACGTTTATATATGCGCTCATTGCCACAGTCTGTGAAGAAAATTCGCTGCAACAGTTTCGTTTTTGCAAGTAAACTATATGACTGTTTGATTTACAGTTAACAAAAAACAGCTGACTACGTCAAGTTGGGGCATTTTTATCGGCATTGTGTCCAGTGTAAGCAGCTTTGCCGGTAGGACATCGGATTTTGCTTAGCGGCGGCAGTGTAAGGACACTCTAAGTCTGTATTAATAAGTCTTCTACGAATCTTAACATACAGACAGAGGAATTTTAACAACATTGTCGTTGAAAGTGTTCATACACTTCATTCATTGTATTTTCGGAACTGATTTCTTTTGAATTTTAGAAACAGGCACAAGTATGGTCTGCTTTAATTAAAGTATATCTAAACTAAGGAAAAACCAAAAACGCATTTACTTTATATAAAAAACACTCTTTTATTTTAGGTATATACTTTTTGATTCTTAATGCGCAAAGAAACAACCTATAATAACAATTCTACTTCAACTAGAAATTCGGGGTAAAATGGTTGAAGAACTTATTGGCCAACTCAATGCCAAAGAAGCAGGCCGCATTTGCTGGGAAGGCGCGAATCATAATGGGTGTTACGCCACGATATAAGGCCAATGGACCATCCTTAACAATTAGATCCTTGAAAACGCTTCGCACGCCGTGTTTATAGGTGCCCTCGGGTTCTGCAAATAATTTCGAATTTAAATTTATGGAATATAAGAATATTTTACATGCAGCATACCCGACTGTAGACGACTCTTTAGGACATCAGCAGGCATGCCCAAAATCCAGTAGGCAATGCCCGCTGCGCCACCAGCAAATATCGTTGAAGCCGTGTTGATTTCACCCGTCTTCGACTGTGCCTTGGCCACATCCTGAAGGTACTCGTAAACCAGAAAGTACAGGCCATTTGCAGGCACATCTAAAAATAGGATTGAACATTTTGATAATGATAAAATATGTAATAACTACTATTTAAAGGCTGTAACAATGAGGAACTACAAGAGGAACTTCGATGCGTTGAACAGTGGTCCTTATGAGCAATTTAGATAGGAACAACTAAAATTTTAAGCTTTGAAATAACACTGATTTCTAGTGTTTCTTACATTTGTTAGTGCTTTTGTAAATTTTTGTAAGGCGTTAATTTTAATCTGTGTAAGCTCTTGAAGGTACCATATGTTTTTAATTTTCCTCCCATTCTAAAGCGTCGACATTTTATCTAATATAAAGTTATAATTTTTTTAATTTTTAACTAATTGTTGCTTTTTTAATATTAATAAAAAATGTACACTAAACTACAGTGGAGCAAGCTTCACAGAAGGAGACCCTGTACTTATAGGAAAGAGCAAAAAGTGGTGAAAAGAGTATAGTGCTAAAAACTTATAGTGGTAGAAAAGCAAACACATCGCAAGCTTTGTACGTTCTAACGTTAGCGTCTCTTGTTCTCCCTTTTGCCCTACGCTTTATAAAATTGTTGAATAATTTTTATATGTACCCTACTTAAAAGTGGGCTTTTAAAAAGACTTTGAAATTTTATATCTCGATTTCCGGGGCGTGGCCAAATTCTAAAACAAACTTGATCAATGCAAGATAAAGATGAGCATACATACCAAGTTTGGTGTCTCTAGCTCATATAGTCTCTGAGGTCTAAGTGTTCCAAAATGGGACAGACGGACCAACGGATCGACTCGGCTTCTGATCCTTGTTAAGAATGTATATATACTTTATGGGGTCCGCCACGTCTCCTTCTGCCTGTTACATACTTTTTTTTTAACAAACTTAATATTCTTTAATATACTGGGTAAGCGCGTCGTGCAACTTTATTAAAGCAGTTGTTGCGCATAAAATCTGCCGAGTTAACATGACAGAAAAGAAAAGGAAGTTTACTGAGTTGGCCGAAAAGTTGAGTGAGACAGACACTACTCTGAGCGAAGAGTATCTTGCCATGTTGCTGTTGTCGTCACCGTGGAGACGCGAGATGTATTTCCTAATAAAAATAATAATTTCCAAATCAAATTACTCAAAGTGGGTGAACGGCGCAAGGCAGACGTAGATCAAAAGCGAGAGTAGAAAATGTTCTCGACAGTTGCTAAATCGAGCCAAGAAAACAACGGTAAACTTTTTGATGGAAGAATAGCTGTTTTTGACGGGTAGAATATCAGAAAAAGATAAAATTTTTAACGAAAGAGCTGATGATTCTATCATATTTACTAACATTTTTCTACAAATTTCAAAAGATATCGACGATTTGAACAAATATTTTTTACCAGGAAACCAGGAAACTATCAATAATCACATTTCACTTACAAGAATTCATAGAATACATTAAAGACATAGTGCTAGGAATGCAATTAACAAGATTTGGTATATTCAACCCTAAATTAGCAAAACACAGCCCTTTATCACACGTCAATTCTGAAAAGATATTAAACATTAAAACTTCCACATGGTTAAAAACAACCACAAACGAAATTTTAATAATTTCCCATATTCCTTGCGAAATCATCAACGCGCCTATTTTTGAAATTATTCCATACCCATGACAAAAACAATAACATTTTAACTGAAATTATACATGACAAAAATCCTGTTCGCTGACTGGCAAGTCCATATAAAACAAACAGTAGCTAAAAGCAAGCAGAATTTTCTGCCGTAACTTTTAGCTGGTGCGATCCCCAGCAAAAGTTGCCAGCTAAAAGCAAAAGCGTTTTTCAACACTGTTATTACGCTGCCTTTTAGCAGCTGATGAGAAAAATATATGTGGCGGTCTAATTTCAGCTGCAGGTCAGCTAAAAGTGATAAGTGAATTATCGAAACAGAAAAATGGAGGGAGCTGGAGCAAAATCAAAAAGGCGCTTGAACAACAAAAACAAGTTCGGCAGACTATGAACCACAACTGAATTTTATTTTTAAATTTTAAATTTATATAAATCTTTATTTATGTAGTTTATAAAATACATAAAATTCCCTTTTCCCCTTTCTAACCATTCAATACACAGATATTCGCTCACTTACGACAATTTTCATTGCATTTGTTTCCTCTTTTGAATTAACAAACGGCTGCAGCAACAGAGCTACCATTCAACTTCTGTTTATTTTATAAGTTGTATTGGCAACTCTGCTTTTAGCTGCCTACCAGCGGCACTTTTAGTTCGCCGAAATTATGATTATTTTGCCCAGTGTGCAGTGTGCTCTGTACTTGTAGCTTTCAATCAGTTTAATAGCGATCTTACACTGCCGCCGGTATAGCACTGTAATGAGAAATTGCTGCTTTGATGCCGGCAAGTTTGTCGCTACTATACAAAAATGTTGACAGTTGGGTTCGAATATATCGGTAAAACGGAGTGCCGCTGTCTGTACGGCAAAAAATTCCGCAAAATTTTTGAAACAAAGTGTGGCAATGCTGGCTGTTTTCTACTAGAAATTAGGTTACCGACAACAAAAACAGGTGATATGGAATATTGAAAATGGCGCAATTATATATTTTTATGTTATTTTATTTTATTTCTATTACTAATGTTTTTTAAAGTAAGAGGAAACAATAACCGCGAAGCGCAAAAGGTTAATTGTGGACATGGGCACGTTTTTTATGAAAATATGGGGGACGTATTGAATGATATGAGTGGGGCCAGAAAAATATGCGTATATATGCAGAAATGGTCAACACAATAAGAGAATATGGCCTATATACGAGCAAGGCCTATTCACGTTTATATATGCGCACATTGCCACAGTCTGTGAAGAAAATTCGCTGCAACAGTTTCGTTTTTGCAAGTAAACTATATGACTGTTTGATTTATAGTTAACAAAAAACAGCTGACTACGTCAAGTTGGGGCATTTTTATCGGCATTGTGTCCAGTGTAAGCAGCTTTGCCGGTAGGACATCGGATTTTGCTTAGCGGCGGCAGTGTAAGGACACTCTAAGTCTGTATTAATAAGTCTTCTACGAATCTTAACATACAGACAGAGGAATTTTAACAACATTGTCGTTGAAAGTGTTCATACACTTCATTCATTGTATTTTCGGAACTGATTTCTTTTGAATTTTAGAAACAGGCACAAGTATGTTCTGCTTTAATTAAAGTATATCTAAACTAAGGAAAAACCAAAAACGCATTTACTTTATATAAAAAACAATCTTTTATTTTAGGTATATACTTTTTGATTCTTAATGCGCAAAGAAACAACCTATAATAATAATTCTACTTCAACTAGAAATTCGGGGTAAAATGGTTGAAGAACTTATTGGCCAACTCAATGCCAAAGAAGCAGGCCGCATTTGCTGGGAAGGCGCGAATCATAATGGGTGTTACGCCACGATATAAGGCCAATGGACCATCCTTAACAATTAGATCCTTGAAAACGCTTCGCACGCCGTGTTTATAGGTGCCCTCGGGTTCTGCAAATAATTTCGAATTTAAATTTATGGAATATAAGAATATTTTACATGCAGCATACCCGACTGTAGACGACTCTTTAGGACATCAGCAGGCATGCCCAAAATCCAGTAGGCAATGCCCGCTGCGCCACCAGCAAATATCGTTGAAGCCGTGTTGATTTCACCCGTCTTCGACTGTGCCTTGGCCACATCCTGAAGGTACTCGTAAACCAGAAAGTACAGGCCATTTGCAGGCACATCTAAAAATAGGATTGAACATTTTGATAATGATAAAATATGTAATAACTACTATTTAAAGGCTGTAACAATGAGGAACTACACGAGGAACTTCGATGCGTTGAACAGTGGTCCTTATGAGCAATTTAGATAGGAACAACTAAAATTTTAAGCTTTGAAATAACACTGATTTCTAGTGTTTCTTACATTTGTTAGTGCTTTTGTAAATTTTTGTAAGGCGTTAATTTTAATCTGTGGAAGCTCTTGAAGGTACCATATGTTTTTAATTTTCCTCCCATTCTAAAGCGTCGACATTTTATCTAATATAAAGTTATAATTTTTTTAATTTTTAACTAATTGTTGCTTTTTTAATATTAATAAAAAATGTACACTAAACTACAGTGGAGCAAGCTTCACAGAAGGAGACCCTGTACTTATAGGAAAGAGCAAAAAGTGGTGAAAAGAGTATTGTGCTAAAAACTTATAGTGGTAGAAAAGCAAACACATCGCAAGCTTTGTACGTTCTAACGTTAGCGTCTCTTGTTCTCCCTTTTGCCCTACGCTTTATAAAATTGTTGAATAATTTTTATATGTACCCTACTTAAAAGTGGTCTTTTAAAAAAACTTTGAAATTTTATATCTCGATTTCCGGGGCGTGGCCAAATTCTAAAACAAACTTGATCAATGCAAGATAAAGATGAGCATACATACCAAGTTTGGTGTCTCTAGCTCATATAGTCTCTGAGATCTAAGTGTTCAAAATGGGACAGACGGACAGACGGACCAACGGATCGACTCGGCTTCTGATCCTTATTAAGAATGTATAAGTTAACAGAAGTTAACACAAGTGCAAATGTAATTTGATATCACACCAGCCACAGAAGCTGACATTGCTCTGGGCCGGATGTCTTGCACAACGGCAGCGCACGAGGCGCAAGCTAAGCATTTTAGCGGCCGTTGTGAGTTGAATCCAATAGCTTAAGACTTTTCCATCTGCCCAAGATTCTCGCGTATATTTAACTCACTCGCTGAGCTCGAACGGCCAGTGTTTCATAAAGCCCATTATAAGTGGCAATATTGTAATCAATATAATATACAAAAATAAATAAATAAATAATAAATCATAAACCAACCTATTAGAGTTTTAATTACAAACCTACTAGTGTTTCTAAAAATCGATAATTGGCGCCCAAACGTATTTCGAACCATCCTATGAACACGTTGTGCAGTGTACAGAATTAACTAATTAACTAATTACGCTGTGCAGTGTCAAATTAAACAAAACCAAAACCACCAGTAAGAATAACAAAGCGGTGCCTGACCTACGTTAACATTGGTCATTGCCGCAAGTGCAATAAAATTCTCATATTACACCGAAGCCGCTGGAGCTCTTCGGGCAGCGATTTGCCACCAACCTTGCGCGCAAGCCGGCTTGGGCAGCGAAGATCAATTGTACGCATAGACGGCAGCGGGGGATTTTAGAGATTGGTAGTGACCGCGGCGTGGGAAGCAGCACTATTTGTTGAGCACACAGTTTTGTAGGAATCAATAAAATGTAAGTGGGCCATTTGGCATAAAACATTTTTTAAATCTGCGTGAACAAAAACCAAAGAATTCAAATAAAAGATTTGTTGTTAAAAAAATTGCAATTTTACTCCGAACATTGAATTAAGTTATGCTTTATTCGTCAGCAACTTCTGTTCATAATATTTATTCAATTTGCTGTGTTTCATCTGCCCTTGAAATTTTGTTTTCTTTACTACTGACAGTGTAGCCAATGAACGACGCGTTTACCAGTTACAGAGATAAAAAATCGCGGGGATCAGAGTCAGACGATTCCGCTACTTTAGGTAGGGAAACAGATACACAGTCCGTTGGCTCGCTAGAATCCGCTGACGAGCAAAAAATAGAAATGGACCCAGACTGTAGTGCAGGTCGCAATAGCGAGCGCCCTAGAGGCACAAAGTGTAGTATTACAGTTGAGGGACACAGAATTGAGGAATTCTATAGACGCTCAGATACAAGCGCTATCAAACAGAATGTCTGCCACTAGCATTACAGCTCCGCCGGTCGAAGCATTCAAGCCGGTCGAAATCAGAAACGACGTCCAATGCAACGAGCCATTGGATGCCGTTAAATGTTTACCAGAATTTACGGGGGCACCGGAGACGTACGCCTCTTGGAGGCAAGCTGCGGTTGCTGCCTATGCTATTTACAAACCGTATGACGGCAGCTCGCGCCACTATCAAGCGGTAATAATAATTAAGAGCAAGATTATAGGGGCAGCTGACGGTGTCTTAGGTCAGTTTGGCACAGTCATGAATTTTGATGCCATAATAAATCGTCTCGACTTTACGTACAGAGACAAGAGGGGCATTCATGTTATAGAACAGGAAATGAGCACACTCAGACAGGGCTCCTTAACACTATTACAGTACTACGATGAGGTAGAGAAAAAGCTTACCCTGATCACTAATAAGGTTAACATGTCATATGAGCCAAGCATGGCACAAGCTCTTTGCACCAAGTTTAGGGAAGATGCGTTGCGTGTGTTTGTCTCAGGCCTCAAGCGTAGCCTGACGGATGTCCTCTTCGCTGCAAAGCCTAAGGACTTACCGGCGGCCCTCGCGCTAGCACAAGAGGTAGAGGCAAACCATGAAAGGTACGCTTTTGCGGCAAGTTTCGCTAAGGGCCAAGAAGATAGGGAACGAAGAATGACCCCAAGACCACAAGGCCGTCAACAAGATAGGAATCAGCAGCAGGGAGATCAGCAAGCCAGCGGCTCCAAGAATCCTCATTTCACTAGGCAGCAAAGACCACAGAACCAATCTGAACAGCAGAGTGGTAAGTGGAACAAAGGTAATGGCTCGCAGGAACCAATGGATGTCGACCCATCCTCGTCAAAAATCCTTCAGCCATCACAGGCACAGCCAATGTTAACTCTAGCGCTCCACAGGCCTATAAGAGAACAGCCACCTCTGGACGCTCAACTGGACAGAGAAGGCAAAGGGTCAAATACACGGCTCATGAGCCAGATCAAGACCCAAGGGAATATGCTAACGCTGCTGCAGGAGCAGAGCAGCAAATCGCTGACGACAATGGTAGCGACTATGAATCGGACATTGTCAATTTTTTAGGGGTAGAAAAGTAGCAGGGGTTCAGATGAGATTTCTCATCGACACTGGCGCTTCCAAAAATTATATCACACCACATGAAAGTCTAAAAGGGGTGCGCCCAGTAAATTCATCTTTTTCTACTCACTCAATTCACGGCACCTCCAACATTACACACAAGTGCCTCGTATCTTTGTTCGGCCAAAAGGCCACATTTTTTTTGCTCCCTGACTTGTCGACCTTTGATGGAATTATAGGGCTTGACCTACTCACACAAGCGGGAGCTTTGCTTTGTCTTTCCTCTGGCCAACTCAAATGTGGCTCAGTAACAGAACCTATCGAATTTCACAGGTGCGCAGACGTTAATTTTACAAATGTCGATTGCGCTGACGCTCCTGATTCAATAAAGGAGACATTTCTCAAAATGCTAAAAAACAGGCGCAAAGCCTTTGCAGATCCGGAAGAAGCTCTTCCATATAATACGTCAGTTGTGGCCACTATCAGGATCACTGACGAACAACCTGTTTATGTCCGATTGTATCCCTATCTAATGGGAGCAGCAGAATTTGTTAACAAAGAAATTCAGAGCCTCTTAAAAAACGGCATCATAAAAAAATCTGTTTCCCCCTATAACAACCCCATTTGGGTGGTTGACAAAAAGGGCAAAGATGAGTTCGGCAACAAGAATATGCGTCTTGTAATGGATTTTCGAAAACTCAATGAGAAAACCATTGCTGACAGATACCCCATGCCTAATATTCCAATGATCCTTGGGAATCTTGGTAAGGCCAAATACTTTTCGACATTAGATTTGAAATCCGGCTACCACCAGATCACGCTAGCAGAGCGTGATCGTGAGAAAACAGCTTTCGCGGTTAACGGGGGAAAGTACGAATTTTGTCGGCTTCCTTTCGGGTTGAAGAATGCAGCCAGCATCTTCCAAAGAACCGTCGACGACATACTGCGTAAGCAGATTGGCAAATCCTGCTATGTTTATGTTGACGATGTGAGAAAACAGCTTTCGCGGTTAACGGGGGAAAGTACGAATTTTGTCGGCTTCCTTTCGGGTTGAAGAATGCAGCCAGCATCTTCCAAAGAACCGTCGACGACATACTGCGTAAGCAGATTGGCAAATCCTGCTATGTTTATGTTGACGATGTCATGAAAGATGAAGATTCCCATGTCAAACATGTGGAGTGGGTTTTGAAGAGCCTGTATGAGGCAAATATGAGAGTCTCCAAGGAGAAATCGCGTTTTTTTAAGAAAAGCGTATGTTTTTGTTGGTTTTGTGGTAGCCAGCGACGGAGCCACAACAGACCCGGAAAAGGTCAAAGCAATTAAAGAGTACCCAGAACCAAAGAATGTTTTTGAGGTTAGATCATTTCTTGGTTTGGCCAGTTACTACAGATGTTTCATCAAGGACTTTGCCTCAAAGCAAAACCCATTTCTGACGTCCTAAAGGGTGAGAATGGGTCAGTTAGTAAGCATAGATCGCGTAACATTATAGTAGTGTTCTCTGATCTTCAGCGTCAGGCTTTTCATAAGCTTCGCAACATTTTCTCTTCAGAAAATGTCATGCTCCGTTACCCTGACTATAAGAAGCCGTTTGATCTAACGACAGACGCTTCAGCCTACGGCATAGGGGCAGTGCTTTCACAAGAGGGTCGCCCCATCTCAATGATTTCCAGAACATTGAGAACCCCAGAGGTGAACTACGCCACGAACGAACGGGAGTTATTAGCTATAGTTTGGGCCCTTAGCAAGCTACGTCACTACCTATCTGGTGTAAAAGACATAAACATTTTCACAGACCACAAGCCGTTAACTTTTGCCGTTTCCGAATCAAATCCAAATGCCAAAATCAAAAGGTTGAAAGCCCGCATTGAGGAAACAAATGCGCGAATGTTTTATAAGCCAGGCAGGGAAAATTTAGTTGCTGATGCGCTTTCGCGACAGCAGCTCAATACTCTAGACGAGCTTAATGCCGATTCCTGTGCGGCCACAGTCCACAGCGAACTGTCGTTAACGCACACAATTGAGTCTACTGAAAAGCCGCTCAATTGTTTTCAAAATCAAATCGTCATTGAAGAGGCACGCGTCCCCTCAAAACGCAACTTCATTCTTTTTGGGGATAAAAGACGTCATGAGGTAAGCTTCACTGATGCCGCAACCCTTCTTGACCAACTCCGTGACTTAATCAATCCAAAAGCGGTAAATGCCCTCTACTGCAACCTGCACACGCTAGCCCAAGTTCAAGATGGCTTAGTGCGTATGTTTCCAGGTACGAAATTTTGGCACTGCAAAAATCGTGTTGCAGATGTATTTAATATAGATGAGAGGAGGGAAATCCTCATTGCGGAACATAATAGAGCGCACAGAGCAGCTCAAAAAAATGTCAAGCAAGTCCTTTCAGAATATTATTTTCCAAAAATGGCAAAAATAGTCAAAGAAATTGCAGAGAACTGCAGAATCTGTTCAACGGCAAAGTACGACAGACATCCAAGAAAACAAGAGCTAGGGGAGACTCCAATTCCTGAGGCCTCTGGCGAATTTCTGGACATTGATATTTTTTCCACAGACAAAAAGTTTTTTTTGACCTGTGTTGATAAGTTTTCTAAATTTGCAGTCGTACAACCCATTCAATCGCGCACTATTGAGGACTTAAAAGTCCCTCTACTGCAGCTGATGAATTTCTTTCCGCGAGTCAAAACAATATATTGCGACAACGAACCTTCGCTGAATTCGCTGACAATCAAGTCCCTGTTATTAAACAACTACGGAGTGTATATTGTTAATGCGCCTCCGCTACATAGCACCTCCAATGGCCAAGTGGAGCGCTTCCATAGCACTCTAGCCGAACTTGCGCGCTGCCTCAAGTTAGAGAAAAACATTAGTGACTCAGTTGAAATCATAATGCTGGCCACGGTAGAATATAACAAAACAATTCATTCCGTTATCAACAAGAGACCTGTTGATGCCATTCTTATACCTGCAGGTGAACCTCAGGAAGAAATATCAGCAAAACTAAGGAATGCGCAAGACACGCTCCGAGCTAGGCTGAACTCCCAGCGTCAGAATAGGATTTTTGAAGTAGGAGAAAAGTTCTTGGTAAAAAGAAACCGTAGGCTTGGCAACAAGCTCACGCCCTTGTGTGATGAACGTGTCGTAGAGGCAGACCTCGGCACGACCGTTCTCATTGGGGGGAGGGTGGTCCATAAGGACAACCTTAAGTAGGGCGAGAGCTATAAGTTTTTGTTTTTTGCGCCACTTGGCAATAATTTTAAGTTTCAACATTTTGAGCCACTTGGCATTAGCTTTAAGATTTTACGCCGCTTGGCGTTATTATTAGGAGACACTTAGTAATAGTACAGTCCGTTTTGTCTGTTTTCCGCAGGTATGGGTTTCTGCTGTCTCTCTTTCTTGTGGGTACTGCGGCGCGTGTGACGGACTATTCACACGCCAAATATATCCCTATTGTTGAAGGCGAAGTTCTGGTATGGGAGGAATTCAGCTTCGTCAGGCACACCGCTAACATCTCTGAATATGACAGAATGGTAAAGGAAACAATTGGGCTATGTGATATGTTTCCGCAGTCACACATGAAGAAGCTTCTAAGCGTGGATGCCGGCCACCTCAGGAATATGGTAGAAGCGCTTGGAGTGCATCACAGAGTAGCAAGGAGTTTGAACTTTTTAGGCACAGCTCTCAAAGTTGTTGCAGGAACACCGGACGCTAGTGACTTTGAACAGATTAGATTCACAGAGTTACAATTGGTGAACTCCAACAACAGGCAGGTAGCTATAAACACGAAAGTTCAAGAGCAGATCAACCAGCTTACGTCAACCGTCAACACAATATTAAAAGCTGCAAAGAAGAGTCAAGTAGATTCTGGTCATTTGTATGAGACGCTCCTAGCACGTAACAGAATGTTGCTGATGGAAATGCAGAGTTTAATGCTCGAGGTGACCCTTGCTAAAATTAACATAATAAGCCAAAATATATTAGATCACGCGGATTTAAAATCTGTTTGGCTAGATGAACCCACAGGTACATCAATAGCTGACCTTATGTCCGTTGCGTCCGTTAAAGTGTTACAGTCCACAAACGCCCTTCACTTTATAATTAAGTTTCCAAAAATCAAAATGGCTTGCAGAAAGGTAATGCTGTATCCTGTCGCTCACGAGAATGCTGTACTACAAAACGATGATAATGTTATAGCTGAATGTGGAGATCAAGTGCTCGCTCTTAAAAATTGCACTTCGACGCCTGGAGGAACCTTTTGTCAACTATCACCTAATAGCTCTTGTGCTAGAGAGCTTCATGCTGGTGGTTCGGCAAGCTGTCAGATGCAGCCGAGTCATCTGGACCCGATCACATGGGTAGATGACGGAATTCTGATCATCAACAATCGGCCTGCTACAGTTTGCGTTGACAACGGCACTGAGATTTGGGTGCACGGAACGAATCTCATCACGTTCAACAAGTGGGCTCGAATCAACGAGACCAAATATCTGAATCTCAACAGTGTGCAGAGCAAGTTTCCCGGCATTGCGGCATCTCCCCTTCTGAACGTCACCGGCCACCAGGACGTACTAAGTCTCCCTTACCTTCATAGTTTGAATGAACATAACTTGGAGATCATTAAAGAAGTCGAAGACGAAATCGGAAGTGTTAACAGCATTGTAATGGCCTTTTGGTTGGGAGCTGTTTGTTGCGCTATAATATGCGCCGGAATCATCTATCATCGGTACAGGAGGAACATGGTCACAGCCCAGAACATTAGAGAAGTGATCGCCGAGATAGGAACGGCCGAGGGCGGCCTTAACTTAAGGGGGGAACAGTTAACAGAAGTTAACACAAGTGCAAATGTAATTTGATATCACACCAGCCACAGAAGCTGACATTGCTCTGGGCCGGATGTCTTGCACAACGGCAGCGCACGAGGCGCAAGCTAAGCATTTTAGCGGCCGTTGTGAGTTGAATCCAATAGCTTAAGACTTTTCCATTTGTATCCCTTAGTTAGTTTTATTCTGAAATCTGATTGAGGCACATCTGCCCAAGATTCTCGCGTATATTTAACTCACTCGCTGAGCTCGAACGGCCAGTGTTTCATAAAGCCCATTATAAGTGGCAATATTGTAATCAATATAATATAAAAAAATAAATAAATAAATAATTAATCATAAACCAACCTATTAGAGTTTTAATTACAAACCTACTAGTGTTTCTAAAAATCGATAATTTATATATACTTTATGGGGTCCGCCACGTCTCCTTCTGCCTGTTACACACTTTTTTTTTAACAAACTTAATATTCCTTAATATACTGGGTAAGCGCGTCGTGTAACTTTATTAAAGCAGTTGTTGCGCATAAAATCTGCCGAGTTAACATGACAGAAAAGAAAAGGAAGTTTACTGAGTTGGCCGAAAAGTTGAGTGAGACAGACACTACTCTGAGCGAAGAGTATCTTGCCATGTTGCTGTTGTCGTCACCGTGGAGACGCGAGATGTATTTCCTAATAAAAATAATAATTTCCAAATCAAATTACTCAAAGTGGGTGAACGGCGCAAGGCAGACGTAGATCAAAAGCGAGAGTAGAATATGTTCTCGACAGTTGCTAAATCGAGCCAAGAAAACAACGGTAAACTTTTTGACGGAAGAATAGCTGTTTTTGACGGGTAGAATATCAGAAAAAGATAAAATTTTAAACGAAAGAGCTGATGATTCTATCATATTTACTAACATTTTTCTACAAATTTCAAAAGATATCGACGATTTGAACAAATATTTTTTACCAGGAAACCAGGAAACTATCAATAATCACATTTCACTTACAAGAATTCATAGAATACATTAAAGACATAGTGCTAGGAATGCAATTAACAAGATTTGGTATATTCAACCCTAAATTAGCAAAACACAGCCCTTTATCACACGTCAATTCTGAAAAGATATTAAACATTAAAACTTCCGCATGGTTAAAAACAACTACAATCGAAATTTTAATAATTTCCCATATTCCTTGCGAAATCATCAACGCGCCTATTTTTGAAATTATTCCATACCCATGACAAAAACAATAACATTTTAACTGAAATTATACATGACAAAAATCCTGTTCGCTGACTGGCAAGTCCATATAAAACAAACAGTAGCTAAAAGCAAGCAGAATTTTCTGCCGTAACTTTTAGCTGGTGCGATCCCCAGCAAAAGTTGCCAGCTAAAAGCAAAAGCGTTTTTCAACACTGTTATTACGCTGCCTTTTAGCAGCTGATGAGAAAAATATATGTGGCGGTCTAATTTCAGCTGCAGGTCAGCTAAAAGTGATAAGTGAATTATCGAAACAGAAAAATGGAGGGAGCTGGAGCAAAATCAAAAAGGCGCTTGAACAACAAAAACAAGTTCGGCAGACTATGAACCACAACTGAATTTTATTTTTAAATTTTAAATTTATATAAATCTTTATTTATGTAGTTTATAAAATACATAAAATTCCCTTTTCCCCTTTCTAACCATTCAATACACAGATATTCGCTCACTTACGACAAGGTCGGCAAAATCCTCAACTGAACCCTCCACGAGGGTGCCGACTGGAAATAACTCTACAGTGGTTCTATATGAACTGGGGTTAGCTAAGACACTTGTCTTCTGTATGAGCCCTGGCTCTTCTATAGCCTTAGCGCATTCTTAAAGGCTCTTGTCATGGTCTGAGGTGAAAGGGCTGGACTTAAGGTGTCATGCGACCCGTGCCGATAGTCAGCCTGGCTGGGGGCCCTTTTCAAAAAATAGCCCAGTCGCGAACGGAGCGGCCGGATACCTGGCGCCCTCCGGTCGTGCTAGCCTTACCTGCACATCGCGGATCTCTGTGCAGGCGGACTTTCCCTTTCTCCGCCACTCGTGGGTCCAAACTATGAATTCTAATACAAATAAAACAAATACAAACAAAAATATAAAAAATAACAACAAAAATATAAAAATACAAAAAAATAATAAAGATACAAAAGAGCCCAGCTCACTTATAAATAATAAGTCGGGGATCTCAGATCCCTCTTTTTCGGCATCGGCAGGGAATGTAAATTCTGGCCCTTGCTCCCAAAAACAGGAGATGGTCACCAAGCCAGCCTGTTCTTCCCTAAAGCAGGAGACGGTCCCCATGCCAACCTGCGCGGAAGAAGTGGTCGCTGGTCCAAGTAAACCTGCATTCCATCCAGGCCTTGGGGTAGAAGGTACCTTCCTCTCACCCGCTGACAACCTGAGGAAACAGCAGAGCACTACAAGTGCGGCTGGGCCCTCGTCTGGTGCAGAGGTTGAGGGGAAGAAACCTACAGCCAGCCTCACGCGAAAATTCTCATATGCCGAGAGGAGAAGTGCCAGCTATATTCTGGAGCGACAGAATGCGCTCTCAAACACTTATCCATCGGAGGACTGGCTGAAGAAGGTATAGTGGGCGAGAGGCGTACTCCCCTCCTACCAAAGTAAGCCGCCGAGAGCTCAGGCACAGCCAAAGAGGCAACGGTCGCAGGAGACTCCTGGTCCGTCTGCCAAAAAGGTCCGTTTTCAGGCGGGAAGGTCCTTCGCTCAAATTGCTAAGGAGAGGATCCTAATAGGGGTCTATGATAAGAGCAGTGAGAGCGGTAGGATCCCCCGTAACCAGTGGAAGTGGGTGGAGGCAGCACTAGCAATTCGGTGCTTCGAGCTGCTGGAGGACGAGCCCGGCCCACCCCCCTCCTGCAAAGATGTTGGTTGGTACCAGGGCAACATCAAGGTGGTAGCCTGCGACGACGAAAAGTCGGCAGAGCTATACAAGATGGCGGTGTCCAAAGCCGGTGAGGTCTATCCCGGAGCCGATTTGGTGGCGGTCGACTGGTGCGATGTACCAGTGAGGCCAAGGGCACGGATCTGGATACCGGCCTCTATAAAAGAACCGGAGAGAATCTTAAAGATGCTCCAAAGATGTAACCCCAGTCTTCCGACACAAGACTGGAAGGTGGTCAAGGTTGAGGAAATGCAAGGGGCTGTTAACCAGGCAGTAGTCATCCTCAACAAAGAGTCGCTTGCCCCAATCGAGGCAGCCGGAGGAGAGCTGAACTTTGGGTTCAGCTCGGTGTATATAAAGGTGTACAAGTCGGATGCGGCCACGGAGGAGTGTCCCGACAGCAAACCAGATGGAAGCACCTGAGCACCCAGAGCTAGAGGGGTACGCCTCAGACGCGTCCACCATCACGCGAGACCTCAAGGCGCTCTGCAGGCTTGCAGAATTAGAGGCGACGTCGTCCGACGATGAGGACACAAACAGGACAGTGGTGGAGGTCAATTCTTCAGATGTCGATAAGACTTCTGCAGATCAACCTCCATCACTGTAAGGTAGCATCTGCTGCCCTTTTGCTCCGCCTGGCTGGAGGCGGAGCTGACATAGTCCTAATACAGGAGCCTTGGCTGGTGGGTGGCAAGGTTTCTGGACTTGGGACCCAAGATTTCAAGCTAATAGTGCCTGAAACACAAGGTAAAATTAGAACCTGCATCCTAGCAAGAAAGCACTTTTGTATTTTCTTGCTCCATAATTTCAGCAATGAAGATAACACCGCGGCAAGCCTGGAACTCCAGCAAACTCCGGTAGGGCTGCTCTCAAGCTACTGAGGCATGTAACTCTGCAAGCAAAGCGGCATGTCCAGTAAGTATGGCAAAATTAAAGAAAAAACCACCCTGGTGGTCATCCGATCTAAATGCTCTTCGCAAGAATAGTAGAGCCCTTTTCAACAAAGCCAAGTTCCTCGACTCTGAGCAATCTTGGTCTGACTATAAAAATAGCCTTGCAATCTATAAAAAGGCCACAAGGAGAGCCAAACGAGTATCATGGCACACTTTCTGCTCGGATATCGAATCATCCTCCGAATCGGCCAGGTTGAGTAAAATACTCTCGAAAACCAACCCTACCTTAGGGTACATCAAAAAAGCAGATCAGTCTTGGACTACATCGAGCGAGGAGTCGCTTGACGCTCTTCTCTCCATGCATTTTCCAGGATGTAGTAATCAAGATAGGGTATTAAACCTACCTTTGGGTGAGGTATCCATAAACCTATCCCTTCTCAGCAGAAGTAATATCAACTGGGCGATAAATAGCTTTCAGCCGTACAAGTCGCCTGGTCCAGATGATATTACTCCTGCTAAACTAATCCACGCTGGACCAATAGCCACAAATTGGCTACGAAAGATGTTCACTGAAATTCTCAAAATAGGATATATCCCTGACACATGGAGGGCATCAAAAGTAGTCTTTATTCCAAAAGCCGGTAAGGCATCCCATACTGCACCGAAGGACTTTAGACCAATAAGTCTATCCTCTTTCATGCTAAAAACCTTTGAACGGCTCCTGGCCCTGCATCTAAGGACCAGTATCCCATCAACACTCCTCTCCAACAGTCAACACGCGTACAGGAGGGGTAGATCCACGGAGACAGCCCTTCACTCTGTTGTCTCCGCCGTAGAAAAATCACTTTGGCTTAAGGAATATGCCCTCATAGCCTTTCTAGACATAGAGGGGGCTTTCAACAATGTTACTCCGGAAGCCATCATCGGCGCGCTGAGGGGTCTGGGGGTCGATAGCCGTCTAGTGGGATTGATAAATCAGTTGCTTGCAAGCAGGGTTATATCATCCACACTTGGTTCATCCACTCTTACCAGACACATCAGCAGGGGAACTCCCCAAGGGGGGGTTCTGTCTCCTCTCCTATGGAACATAGTAGTAAATGAGCTACTCTGTGACATAGAGGGGGAGGATGCCAGGTGATTGCCTACGCAGATGACGTCGCCATAATATTCACGGGTAAATACCCCCAGACGCTTTGCGATCTGATGACAGCCAAACTTAAAAAGTTGGTCACCTGGGCTGAAAGAAGTGGCTTGGGGATAAACCCCGACAAAACTGAATTGGTCCTCTTCTCTAGGAAATACAAAATCCCACAACTAAGGCCCCCAAAACTAAAGGAGACTAACCTCTCCTTCAGCGAAAGCGCGAATTACCTAGGTCTAGTCTTGGACAAAAAACTGGACTGGAACCTAAATATCCAAGAGCGAAGCAGGAAAGCAATAGTAGCTCTCTACACTTGTAGAAAAGCTATAGGACTCAAATGGGGCATGTCCCCTTATATCGTACACTGGCTATACACAGCGGTAGTCAGACCGATCCTTCTATATGGGATTCTAGTATGGTGGCCAGCCCTTTCAAGACAGACCACAAATAATAAAATTAATATAATTCAGAGGATGGCGGAACTCTGCATTACAGGAGCTCTTCGCTCAACTCCAAGCGATGCACTCGATGCCATCCTCAATATTAGGACACTGAAACAAGAAAGCGTGGAGCGAGCCACTATGACAGCAATTCGCTTAAGGGACTCATGATACTGGGTCTCTAAGCCCTACGGGCACTCTGCAATTCTAAATAGCAGCAGACATGTCCCCACAAAGACTGACTACTGTATGCCAAGCGAGCACACAGATACACCCTTTACAGTACTCATACCAAAAAGGGAAGAATGGGAAAATGATACTCCAGGCTACGCCGGAGCCTTAAATTTCTACACGGACGGATCTAAGCTAGACAGCAGAGTAGGTGGGGGAGTATACTCCCACGAACTGCACTTAAAAATATCGTTTAGGCTTCCTGATCACTGCAGTGTCATCCAGGCGGAAGTACTAGCTATCAACGAAGCAATAAACAAACTGCGAGACTATCGTACTGAGGCTACGGCCATAAATATATACAGCGATAGTCAAGCAGCCCTTAAATCTTTACTATCCCTGACTACTAAGTCTAGTTCAGTCACCAATTGTCGCAAATCTCTAAACGAGATCGCGGAGCAATTCGACGTCAACCTCATATGGGTACCGGGACACCGAGATATCCAAGGTAACTGTATAGCGGATGAACTCGCTAGGCGAGGCACGACTGATACCCTCCTTCCAGACAAGAAGGGGATTCCGTATGCCCCCAGCTACTTGCAAGCTCACCCTCCAAACCCACTCAATCCACGTAGCCAACAGGCTCTGGGAAAATTCCATAACCAGCAGGATAGCAAAACAGACCTGGCCTAGTATAAGCAAATCCCGCTCTATCAAACTATGCAAGCTGAGTAGAACGGATTGCTCGGCAGTAATCCGGGCCATCACGGGGCACTGGAAAATAGGCAATCATGCACGAAGGCTTAACGCCCCCTACAATGACTTCTGCAGAAGTTGTAGAGACGAGGAAGAGGAAGAATCTCCAGAACACTTCTTCTTCCGGCCTTGAGTAAAAGAAGGCATAAGTTTCTGGGAAATTACTTCCTAACCAATTTAGGGGAACTAGCACTGTCTAGTCCGAGAAAAATAAGCAAGTTTATCCAGTCGACGGGCTGGACCCTTTAGTAGTTTGTAATTTTGAAACTTGAATCTGAAATATAGTAATTACCCTCGAGTGTGGGCAATCCTTTAGGGAGCGATCCATGGTATCACAACGGGCCCAAATGTGGCCTATGTGTGTCGAATACATCGACAGCCATTACAACCTAACCTAACCTAACCTACGACAATTTTCATTGCATTTGTTTCCCCTTTTGAATTAACAAACGGCTGCAGCAACAGAGCTACCATTCAACTTCTGTTTATTTTATAAGTTGTATTGGCAACTCTGCTTTTAGCTGCCTACCAGCGTAAAATTAGGCACTTTTAGTTCGCCGAAATTATGATTATTTTGCCCAGTGTGCAGTGTGCTCTGTACTTGTAGCTTTCAATCAGTTTAATAGCGATCTTACACTGCCGCCGGTATAGCACCGTAATGAAAAATTGCTGCTTTGATGCCGGCAAGTTTGTCGCTACTATACAAAAATGTTGACAGTTGGGTTCGAATATATCGGTAAAACGGAGTGCCGCGGTCTGTACGGCAAAAAATTCCGCAAAATTTTTGAAACAAAGTGTGGCAATGCTGGCTGTTTTCTACTAGAAATTAGGTTACCGACAACAAAAACAGGTGATATGGAATATTGAAAATGGCGCAATTATATATTTTTATGTTATTTTATTTTATTTCTATTACTAATGTTTTTTAAAGTAAGAGGAAACAATAACCGCGAAGCGCAAAAGGTTAATTGTGGACATGGGCACGTTTTTTATGAAAATATGGGGGACGTATTGAATGATATGAGTGGGGCCAGAAAAATATGCGTATATATGCAGAAATGGTCAACACAATAAGAGAATATGGCCTATATACGATCAAGGCCTATATGCGCACATTGCCACAGTCTGTGAAGAAAATTCGCTGCAACAGTTTTGTTTTTGCAAGTAAACTATATGACTGTTTGATTTATAGTTAACAAAAAACAGCTGACTACGTCAAGTTGGGGGCATTTATGTCGGCATTGTGTCCAGTGTAAGCAGGTTTGCCGGTAAGATATCGGATTTTGCTTAGCGGCGGTAGTGTAAGGACACTATAAGTCTGTATTAATAAGTCTTCCACGAATCTTAGCATACAGACAGAAATATTTTAACAACATTGTCGTTGAAAGTGTTCATACACTTCATTCATTGTATTTTTGGAACTGATTTCTTTTGAATTTTAGAAACAGGCACAAGTATGGTCTGCTTTAATTAAAGTATATCTAAACTAAGGAAAAACCAAAAACGCATTTACTTTATATAAAAACACTCTTTTATTTTAGGTATTTACTTTTTGATTCTTAATGCGCAAAGAAACAACCTATAATAACAATTCTACTTCAACTAGAAATTCGGGGTAAAATGGTTGAAGAACTTATTGGCCAACTCAATGCCAAAGAAGCAGGCCGCATTTGCTGGGAAGGCGCGAATCATAATGGGTGTTACGCCACGATATAAGGCCAATGGACCATCCTTAACAATTAGATCCTTGAAAACGCTTCGCACGCCGTGTTTATAGGTGCCCTCGGGTGCTGCAAATAATTTCGAATTTAAATTTATGGAATATAAGAATATTTTATATGCAGCATACCCTACTGTAGACGACTCTTTAGGACATCAGCAGGCATGCCCAAAATCCAGTAGGCAATGCCCGCTGCGCCACCAGCAAATATCGTTGAAGCCGTGTTGATTTCAACCGACTTCGACTGTGCCTTGGCCACATCCTGAAGGTACTCGTAAACCAGAAAGTACAGGCCATTTGCAGGCACATCTAAAAATAGGATTGAACATTTTGATAATGATAAAATATGTAATAACTACTATTTAAAGGCTGTAACAATGAGGAACTACACGAGGAACTTCGATGCGTTGAACAGTGGTCCTTATGAGCAATTTAGATAGGAACAACTAAAATTTTAAGCTTTGAAATAACACTGATTTCTAATGTTTCTTACATTTGTTAGTGCTTTTGTAAATTTTTGTAAGGCATTAATTTTAATCTGTGTAAGCTCTTGAAGGTACCATATGT
This sequence comes from Drosophila neotestacea, assembly GCA_035044365.1. Classification (NCBI taxonomy): domain Eukaryota; kingdom Metazoa; phylum Arthropoda; class Insecta; order Diptera; family Drosophilidae; genus Drosophila; species Drosophila neotestacea. The sequence goes on along the minus strand of JAWNMD010000068.1, from coordinate 88,216 downwards.
TTTTAATTTTCCTCCCATTCTAAAGCGTCGACATTTTATCTAATATAAAGTTATAATTTTTTTAACTTTTAACTAATTGTTGCTTTTTTAATATTAATAAAAAATGTACACTAAACTACAGTGGAGCAAGCTTCACAGAAGGAGACCCTGTACTTATAGGAAAGAGCAAAAAGTGGTGAAAAGAGTAAAGTGCTAAAAACTTATAGTGGTAGAAAAGCAAACACATCGCAAGCTTTGTACGTTCTAACGTTAGCGTCTCTTGTTCTCCCTTTTGCCCTACGCTTTATAAAATTGTTGAATAATTTTTATATGTACCCTACTTAAAAGTGGGCTTTTAAAAAGACTTTGAAATTTTATTTCTCGATTTCCGGGGCGTGGCCAAATCTAAAACAAACTTGATCAATGCAAGATAAAGATGAGCATACATACCAAGTTTGGTGTCTCTAGCTCATATAGTCTCTGAGATCTAAGTGTTCCAAAATGGGACAGACGGACCAACGGATAGACTCGGCTTCTGATCCTTATTAAGAATTTATATATACTTTATGGGGTCCGCCACGTCTCCATCTGCCTGTTACATACTTTTTTTTTAACAAACTTAATATTCTTTAATATACTGGGTAAGCGCGTCGTGCAACTTTATTAAAGCAGTTGTTGCGCATAAAATCTGCCGAGTTAACATGACAGAAAAGAAAAGGAAGTTTACTGAGTTGGCCGAAAAGTAGAGTGAGACAGACTCTACTCTGAGCGAAGAGTGTCTTGCCATGTTGCTGTCACCGTGGAGACGCGAGATGTATTTCCTAATAAAAATATTAATTTCCAAATCAAATTACTCAAAGTGGGTGAACGGCGCAAGGCAGACGTAGTTCAAAAGTGAGAGAAGAAAATGTTCTGGACAGTTGCTAAATCGAGCCAAGAAAACAACGGTAAACTTTTTGACGGAAGAATAGCTGTTTTTGACGGGTACAATATCAGAAAAAGATAAAATTTTAAACGAAAGAGCTGATGATTCTATCATATTTACTAACATTTTTCTACAAATTTCAAAAGATATCGACGATTTGAACAAATATTTTTTACCAGGAAACCAGGAAACTATCAATGATCACATTTCACTTACAAGAATTCATAGAATACATTAAAGACATAGTGCTAGGAATGCAATTAACAAGATTTGGTATATTCAACCCTAAATTAGCAAAACACAGCCCTTTATCACACGTCAATTCTGAAAAGATATTAAACATTAAAACTTCCACATGGTTAAAAACAACTACAAACGAAATTTTAATAATTTCCCATATTCCTTGCGAAATCATCAACGCGCCTATTTTTGAAATTATTCCATACCCATGACAAAAACAATAACATTTTAACTGAAATTATACATGACAAAAATCCTGTTCGCTGACTGGCAAGTCCATATAAAACAAACAGTAGCTAAAAGCAAGCAGAATTTTCTGCCGTAACTTTTAGCTGGTGCGATCCCCAGCAAAAGTTGCCAGCTAAAAGCAAAAGCGTTTTTCAACACTGTTATTATGCTGCCTTTTAGCAGCTGATGAGAAAAATATATGTGGCGGTCTAATTTCAGCTGCTGGTCAGCTAAAAGTGATAAGTGAAATATCGAAACAGAAAAATGGAGGGAGCTGGAGCAAAATCAAAAAGGCGCTTGAACAACAAAAACAAGTTCGGCAGACTATGAACCACAACTGAATTTTATTTTTAAATTTTAAATTTATATAAATCTTTATTTATGTAATTTATAAAATACATAAAATTCCCTTTTCCCCTTTCTAACCATTCAATACAACTCTGCAACTCTGCTTTTAGCTGCCTACCAGCGTAAAATTAGGCACTTTTAGTTCGCCGAAATTATGATTATTTTGCCCAGTGTGCAGTATGCTCTGTACTTGTAGCTTTCAATCAGTTTAAAAGCGATATTACACTGCCACTAGGGCGGGTCAATTTGTATGGAGCTAAAAAAACGTGGTAAGCGTATAGCAGATTCGGAATCTGCGATGAATTCTAAGAAATTTTCACTAATAAACCCCATGTCTAAAATGAATTCCTAGCCCCCGCCGCGAAGCATGAAAATTTAAGGTTGCAGTATATTTTGGTATATTGAGGTTTGTGCGGTTTTTTTAAAACAAATAATACATTTTGTAAGAATATTATATTTTATTCTGATTCGTTTTTTTATAATATAATTTATAAATACTTTTGTTTTTAAATTAACCAACAAATTTTTTTAAAAAAGTTTATTTTAATAAAATTTGTTTAAATATAAATAATGAAAACACGTCATACACTGATGAAGTGGAAACCAAAAGTCTATAACTTTTTGACAATAAAGATATAGGTTTGCAATTTGAAATATATATTGAATATAATTAGGAAATTTAAAGTGTTCAAAAGAAAAGTGGGCGTGGCACGAAAGGGGCGTAAAATACATTAGATGCCCTTTTTCTTTATATCTAAAAATTTACCAAATTAATGAAAACAATGTTAAGTCACAATACAAAACGCTTATGTAATTGCTAAATTTTCACTAATTTCATTCCTTTATTCAACTTAATATTAAATATAAATAAAGTCAATTTTTAAAGTCTTGCTTCGACTCGATTTGTGGATAGTTTAAACGACTTTCTAAAGTTACTGACATAACGTCATCTACATTATGCGGCATTACGTGTCGTGCGACATGTGTCAACAATTGAACACATCGTTCAGTTCCCTGAATGTGGGATGGAATTTCTGGATCTGCCAGTGGTATTTCCTCAGAGTTTAAGTACTCCAATAAGTGTTCATGTGGAATGTCGAAAGTTAACGGAGGTTCAAATAGGATGTCGTCGTTATCAGTCGAAATTAATTATATTCTTTTTATAGGACCGGAGCTTAGATGTATCTTGTAATTTTTCGCGATAGTAAATAATTTTGTTAATAGCATTTTCTCGAACAGATTTTCTTTCATCGAAAAGCATTGCTAACAAAATATTTTCTGTATGGGCAAAAAATGAATTGTTTTATATTGCTTTGTTCACAATTCCTTGAAGATTTTTCGGCAAGAACTGTGATGACCGTATAAAATTAAATAAAAGTTTACTGCCATATACCACAGAGTTATAAAATTTGACATTGAAATACATTGGTATGTAAACTTTCATAATGAAATTAGTCAAAATTTTTAAATTGTTCGATGGTTCGCGACATAAAGGCGTAAAATTCTGCTTGCTTTTGTCAACCAGCGCGAATGAACAATTTTTCCTGGTTTCATGTTGGCGACATCTTTTGAACACAAACCTTCCGATACAGCTTTGGCTATTCTATATAGATAAAAAACGTCAGTAAAAGATTTTTTTCATCTTTACTTTCAATAGCTGGAGGCATATTCCCAAATGTATTGTGACTTAACATTGTTTTCATTAATTTGGTAAATTTTTAGATATAAAGAAAAACGGCATCTAATGTATTTTACGCCCCTTTCGTGCCACGCCAACTTTTCTTTTTAAAAAAAACTTTTTTAAAAAAAATTTGTTGGTTAATTTAAAAACAAAAATATTTATAAATTATATTATCAAAAAACGAATCAGAATAAAATATAATATTCTTACAAAATGTATTATTTGTTTTTAAAAAAACCGCACAAACCTCAATATACCAAAATATACTGCAACCTTAAATTTTCATGCTTCGCGGCGGGGGCTAGGAATTCATTTTAGACATGGGGTTTATTAGTGAAAATTTCGTAGAATTCATCGCAGATTCCGAATCTGCTATACGCTTATCGCATACAAAAATTGACCCGCCCTAACTCCCACCCTTGGTCCAAAAAACTTGTGAGATGGTTCGGAGGGGGCTGAGCTGAGGCCACCAGGCGGGTCGCAGGTTGCGGATGGCGAACGGCCCTCTTGTTCTCAAGAAGGTTAGCTGTTGAATAGCGAGATTCCTCGTGAATAGACAGCTCCAGACAAACAGCGGGTATGATACCGATCATCATATCGACAAGGTGTTTGTGTTGCCGCCTTTCAACAACTGCCTCACACCCTCCCAATATCCCTCACACTTACCTACCTCCATACCATCCTACATCTCACCCCGGGCCGGACTAAGGGTGTCATTCGGACCGTGCCGAGAGTCAGCTTGGCTGGGGGCCAGGGTCTAAAAATAGCCCAGTCGCGAACGGTGGGCTCAGGCAAGTGGCGACCGCCTGTTCTATCCAGCCTTACTCGGGCATGCGAGCCTATGCTCGGGTGGACCGTTCCTTGTTTCGCTTCTCGTGGGACCAAAAAGAATGAAGACGAACATAAATATTAAATTTCCGCAGGATCTCCCAGCGGCGAGTGTCGCAAGACAATTTGAAGATCGAGATTTCGATAGAGTGCGGCCAAGTGTGGTAGACCATCCTCCACGCAACCAGGCAGAAGTGCTCCAAGAGCAAACCAGGGCCATAATAATGGTCGACAGTTGGCGCGGTCATACCCGCGTCAAAGTAACGCCGCGGCAAGTTCGCATGGGAGCACGGCCGGACCATCCCGACCGATGCGCCCCATGCTGACCGCTGACAGGCGCCAAGGTCAGTAGCGCCAAAATAAAAATGATGCGCTACTACCATCCAGGGGGCAACCAGGTGGGCTGGACGACCCAAATAGGCGCAACCTGTGCGGCTCTAGGGTCAAATGGTACCTGAGGTATCTGAGCCAAGGCATGCCCCCCCTGGAGGCCTTAGCAAAGGCGAAGGAGCCGCGACCAGCAGCTCAAACGACTACATCTGCTCCGAAGAGGTCCAGCAGTACGCTGACTCCTCCCACGGGCACTCCAAAACGTCTCTGTGCATCAACACCAGCCACAGGGGCATCACAGGCGGTGGAGCCTGTGACGCCTGAGACGCTGGACGTGCGGCCAAGCACATCTAGGGCAGCAGCGGTAGCCATGGAATCCTCCTCCTCAGCACCAACCGAGCCTCGCGTATCATACGCAATGATAGCGAAGAAGGTCAGAGTGGCCGTGCTACCTGCGGAATATCCCCAGGTAATCCTCAGCCACGGGGATTTATCCGCGCTAGAGGAGGCAATAATGGATGAGATATCTGTGACGGGATGGAGCACAGCGGTGGCGTTCTCGGGAATACATTTCCGGGTCGGTCACCTAGTGATTGATTGTGTGGACGAGGACTCGGCGGACTGGCTGGCAACAGTCGCGCCGAGAATTAGCTCATGGAAGGGCGTGCCCCTTGATATCCGGATGGGGGACAAAATACCGTCGCCCCACACAATGACAATCTTCTGCCCAAGGAGCGCAGATCGCACCTCTGATAACTTGCTGGTGATTCTGGGCAACCAGAACAAGTTGGAAACAGAGGCCTGGAGAGTGGTTTCCAGAAGAATAGGAATAGACGAACTGTCTCGAGAAGACATAGTCGCGAGAGGCCACCAGCTCTTCTTCCGCTTCGGAACAATCCCCGTTAGCGGTCTGAACAAGACCAAGAAGGCTAGTTGATATTCCAGGGCATACAGATATAGCGGGGAACGAGGCAGCAGATAGGCTAGCAAGAATGGGTGCTGAAAGCCCCCTAATAGGACCTGAACCGTTTTGTGGCATTGGGAACCATACATTACGGAAATCTCTCAGAGAAGAAGAAAAGCATTTGCGCCAGTTATGCTGGAATGATACTCAAGGCCTACGACAGGCAAAGAGTCTCCTAGGTAGCTACAATCTGCAAAGATTCAAGCAACTTATAGGCATGGGGAAGAACAGACTTAGAATACTGACCGGTCTTTCGACAGGACACTGTAGACTGAGAAGCCACTTATGCAAACTGGGCATAGTAAGCATCGGGACTTGCCGATACTGTGATATCGAGGACGAAACCTCTGTAACCTCGAAACCTCAGTAGCGACATGTACCGCCTTAGCAAGGGGAAGATGTAGGTTTCTAGGTAACCATACCCTCCAACCAGAAGATATTGTAGCCCTCAACCCGACAAAAATAATGGATTTCATCCAAGAAATAGAGCTGATGGGAGAGTTATAAACTCTGAAGGGGATACAATAGACCCACTGGGTCGCAGTAAATCCCCCCCCCCTCCCCCACACATAATAATAATACACTGCCACCGGTATAGAACCGTAATGAAAAATTGCTGCTTTGATGCCGGCAAGTTTGTCGCTACTATACAAAAATGTTGACAGTTGGGTTCGAATATATCGGTAAAACGTAGTGCCGCGGTCTGTACGGCAAAAAATTCCGCAAAATTTTTGAAACAAAGTGTGGCAATGCTGGCTGTTTTCTACTAGAAATTAGGTTACCGACAACAAAAACAGGTGATATGGAATATTGAAAATGGCGCAATTATATATTTTTATGTTATTTTATTTTATTTCTATTACTAATGTTTTTTAAAGTAAGAGGAAACAATAACCGCGAAGCGCAAAAGGTTAATTGTGGACATGGGCACGTTTTTTATGAAAATATGGGAGACGTATTGAATGATATGAGTGGGTCCAGAAAAATATGCGTATATATGCAGAAATGGTCAACATAATAAGAGAATATGGCCTATATACGATCAAGGCCTATATGCGCACATTGCCACAGTCTGTGAAGAAAATTCGCTGCAACAGTTTTGTTTTTGCAAGTAAACTATATGACTGTTTGATTTATAGTTAACAAAAAACAGCTGACTACGTCAAGTTGGGGGCATTTTTATCGGCATTGTGTCCAGTGTAAGCAGCTTTGCCGGTAGGACATCGGATTTTGCTTAGCGGCGGCAGTGTAAGGACACTCTAAGTCTGTATTAATAAGTCTTCCACGAATCTTAACATACAGACAGAGGAATTTTAACAACATTGTCGTTGAAAGTGTTCATACACTTCATTCATTGTATTTTCGGAACTGATTTCTTTTGAATTTTAGAAACAGGCACAAGTATGGTCTGCTTTAATTAAAGTATATAAAAAACACTCTTTTATTTTAGGTATATACTTTTTGATTCTTAATGCGCAAAGAAACAACCTATAATAACAATTCTACTTCAACTAGAAATTCGGGGTAAAATGGTTGAAGAACTTATTGGCCAACTCAATGCCAAAGAAGCAGGCCGCATTTGCTGGGAAGGCGCGAATCATAATGGGTGTTACGCCACGATATAAGGCCAATGGACCATCCTTAACAATTAGATCCTTGAAAACGCTTCGCACGCCGTGTTTATAGGTGCCCTCGGGTGCTGCAAATAATTTCGAATTTAAAGTTATGGAATATAAGAATATTTTACATGCAGCATACCCGACTGTAGACGACTCTTTAGGACATCAGCAGGCATGCCCAAAATCCAGTAGGCAATGCCCGCTGCGCCACCAGCAAATATCGTTGAAGCCGTGTTGATTTCACCCGTCTTCGACTGTGCCTTGGCCACATCCTGAAGGTACTCGTAAACCAGAAAGTACAGGCCATTTGCAGGCACATCTAAAAATAGGATTGAACATTTTGATAATGATAAAATATGTAATAACTACTATTTAAAGGCTGTAACAATGAGGAACTACACGAGGAACTTCGATGCGTTGAACAGTGGTCCTTATGAGCAATTTAGATAGGAACAACTAAAATTTTAAGCTTTGAAATAACACTGATTTCTAGTGTTTCTTACATTTGTTAGTGCTTTTGTAAATTTTTGTAAGGCGTTAATTTTAATCTGTGTAAGCTCTTGAAGGTACCATATGTTTTTAATTTTCCTCCCATTCTAAAGCGTCGACATTTTATCTAATATAAAGTTATAATTTTTTTAACTTTTAACTAATTGTTGCTTTTTTAATATTAATAAAAAATGTACACTAAACTACAGTGGAGCAAGCTTCACAGAAGGAGACCCTGTACTTATAGGAAAGAGCAAAAAGTGGTGAAAAGAGTATAGTGTTAAAAACTTATAGTGGTAGAAAAGCAAACACACCGCAAGCTTTGTACGTTCTAACGTTAGCGTTTTTTGTTCTCCCTTTTGCCCTACGCTTTATAAAATTGTTGAATAATTTGTATACCCTAATTTTGTCACGAAATGTGTAACGCATTGAAGGAAGCCTCACAGACCCCATAAAGTATATATATTCTTGATCAGGCTGACGAGCTGAGTCGATATAGCCATGTCCGTCTGTCCGTCTGTTTCTATGCAAACTAGTCTCTCAGTTTTGAAGCTATCTTGATAAAACTTGGTCCGTCTTTTTGCTGCACGCAGTACATATGTCGGAACCGGCCGGATCGGATAACTATATCATATAGCTGCCATATGAACGATCGGTTGAAAATAAACATTTAGTATAAAAAACGTTTTTGTTTCTCAAAATAGCTCAACCAAATATACACATTGTGTGTTTGATTAAGTTTTAAACAGGCTGACCAAATTTGGTGTAAATCGGACAACTATTTCATATAGCTGCCATAGTAACGATCGGTTCGAAAACATCCTTTAGTATGAAAAACTTTTTTGTTTCTCAAAATATCTCAACCAAATATACACATTGTGTGTTTGATTAAGTTTCTAACAGGCTGACTAAATTTGGTGTAAATCGGACTACTATATCATATAGTTGCCATAGGATCGATCGGTTCGAAAACAACATTTAGTATGAAAAACTTTTTTGTTTCTCAAAATATCTCATCGAAATATACACATTGTGTGTTTGATTAAGTTTTAAACAGGCTGACCAAATTTGGTGTAAATCGGACTACTATATCATATAGCTGCCATAGGAACGGTCGGTTCGAAATCAACATTTAACAAATATTGTAAAAAATCTGACGGCTTACACAGAACACTGCAAGGGTATCCAAACTTTGGCGCGCCAAAGTTAGCTTGCGCTATATTTATATGTACCCTACTTAAAAGTGGTCTTTTAAAAAAACTTTGAAATTTTATTTCTCGATTTCCGGGGCGTGGCCAAATTCTAAAACAAACTTGATCAATGCAAGATAAAGATGAGCATACATACCAAGTTTGGTGTCTCTAGCTCATATAGTCTCTGAGATCTAAGTGTTCAAAATGGGACAGACGGACCAACGGATCGACTCGGCTTCTGATCCTTGTTAAGAATAAATATATACTTTATGGGGTCCGCCACGTCTCCTTCTGCCTGTTACTCTGAGCGAAGAGTGTCTTGCCATGTTGCTGTTGTCGTCACCGTGGAGACGCGAGATGTATTTCCTAATAAAAATAATAATTTCCAAATCAAATTACTCAAAGTGGGTGAACGGCGCAAGGCAGACGTAGATCAAAAGCGAGAGTAGAAAATGTTCTCGACAGTTGCTAAATCGAGCCAAGAAAACAACGGTAAACTTTTTGACGGAAGAATAGCTGTTTTTGACGGGTAAAATATCAGAAAAATATAGCGCAAGCTAACTTTGGCACGCCAAAGTTTGGATACCCTTGCAGTGCCCTGTGTAAGCCGACAGATTTTTTACAAAATTTGTTAAATGTTGATTTCGAAATGATCGTTCCTATGGCAGCTAGATGATATAGTAGTCCGATTTAAACCAAATTTGGTCAGCCTGTTTAAAACTTATTCAAACACACAATGTGTATATTTGATTGAGATATTTTGGGAAACAAAAAAGTTTTTCATACTAAATGTTGTTTTCGAACCGATCGTTCCTATGGCAGCTATATGATATAGTAGTCCGATTTACACCAAATTTGGTCAGCCTGTTTAGAACTTAATCAAGCATACAATGTGTATATTTGGTTGAGATATCTTGAGAAACAAAAAAGTTTTTCATACTAAATGTTTATTTCCAACCGATCGTTCCTATGGCAGCTATATGATATAGTTATCCGATCCGGCCGGTTTCGACACATGTACTGCGTGCAGCAAAAAGACGAATCTGTACCAAGTTTCATCAAGATAGCTTCAAAACTGAGAGACTAGTTTGCATAGAAACAGACAGACAGACGGACAGACAGACGGACAGACAGACAGACAGACAGACGGACATGGCTATATCGAATCAGCTCGTCGCCCTGATCAAGAATATATATACTTTATGGGGTCTGTGAGGCTTCCTTCAATGCGTTACACATTTCGTGACAAAATTATAATACCCTCTGCAAGGGTATAAAGATAAAATTTTAAACGAAAAAGCTGATTATTCTATCATCTTTACTAACATTTTTCTTCAAATTTCAAAAGATATCGACGATTTGAACAAAACTTTTACCTATATATTAAACTGATAGGAAAAGTTTTGCGCTAATGCTGGTATCCCGCGAACTTTTTTGTCGAGCACAATTTACCCAATATAAAATCGTTTCTATTTTTCAGCAACCACTGTGCGTCTTTTATGGGAAAAACAAAGTGTACACCGATGAAGCAGTCGATCATTCCTAGGTTGGAGTTGCAAGGGGCTGTTACGGCAACCAGACTAAGGAACCACATATTGGATATTATGCCCAATCGCGTCCAGATGTGGACAGTTTGGACCACAATGCTAGTGTGGAGCAAATCAGACCACAGAATACATCAACCATTCGTTGCACACCGCATAAACGAGATTTTGGAAACGAAATTGGAGAAATCAGCAAAGAAAACCCAGCTGATTGCTGCACGAAAATTAGGCGCCAGTGAAATCAGTCGTCTTGGCTAAACGGAGCACAGATCCTGATGCACGACGAAAGTGAATGGCCCAAGCTTTTCAACGAAGCATCGCGAGGGGGGCCAAACCCTGTTTTAAATTTTATTTTCTTATATTCTTCAGCTAAATAACGTAAAGTTACGATTGCAGGGGGGGAACGGCCCCCCTCTGACCCCCCTGCCAACGCCCTTGGAATGGCCCAAACATGACATACACGAAGAAGTAACCGAACTTGAATTGAGAACTAATTTTGTATTCTTTGCAGAAAAGGCAGGACCTGTTCATACGATTTACGTCCCTCAGGAAATGTATCCGAGTTGATGCGTGGAGGCCCCAAATATGCAATCGTGAGAAACTAGGATGAAGCTATTTACGTCTGCCTCATTTTTAGTCTGCCTCAGAGATCTAATTATATATTCCCTATAGTTTTTGGAATCCAAAACACAAATTATGCTACTGATTAGTTAGGCAGAAGGCAGAAGGAAGTCCCCATAAAGTATATATATTCTTGATCAGCATTAACAGCCGAGTCGATATAGCCATGTCCGTTTGTCTGTCCCTTTTTTGGACACCTATGTATATCTCAGAGACTATAAGAGCTAGAGACACCAAATTTGTCGTGTATTTTGACACGCACCCCTCCGCCCCCGTAATTTTAAAACAAAATTTCAACGTCGAATTACAAAAACACCCTTAATGCTAGCGATATGATTTTTGGCACACATGATAAGCTTTATAGGCCAATCCTGTCCTGTCCGGATCGGATAATAAACGGATAGTATACAGCTGTTCGAAATTTCGAAAATATGAGTACCTAGATCTCAGAGACTATAAGAGCTAGAGACACCAAACTTCGAATGTGGGCTCATCTACATCTGGTCCAGATTAAGTTTACTTTAGAATTCTGCCACGTCTCCTCCCGCCCCCGTAGCCCGAAAATCAAAATTCAGCTACAAGAGCACCTTTAATATCAGCACCCTGATATTTTGTCCTGAAAATTGCAGTCCAATCTAACGATAAACACGAAAATTATTCAACTAACAATGAAATTTTGGGTACGCAACGTTCAAGAACGATGCTTTGAGAACGCGTTGCACTCAAAACTCTTTTTCTTGGTGACTTTCACCAATTTCACCACATCGCTTTTTACCACTTTTTCCTCTTTTTTATCAATACAGGGTCTCGAGACCCTCGAGACAGTAGGATCCTACTGTCAAGCTTGCTCCTTTGTAGCTTACTGCATTTTTTTAAGATAGAATTTTTTGAAGTTTTTTTTCGAAATTTATTATAAATGACTCAGCTTATTTCAGCATAAATCGTAAAGGCGGTTACCGCTTTGAGCTAGAACTAAAGGTAATAAAATTTCCTGAAACATATCGATAAAAAGTTTTTAAATTAGTTGGGTCGTTGTAATGTTGGGGCCTTTTAAAATTAAAAGAAGATTCTTTTTTGTAAAAAAAAAAAATAAAAACACTTCCAGTGCCCTGTATAAGCGTCAGATTTTTTTAGAAAATTTGTTAGATGTTGATTTCGAAGCGATCATTCCTATGGCAGCTATCTGATATAGTAGACCGATTTGCACCAAATTTGGTTAGGATGTTTGAAACTATACCAACCGAAGTGTGAAGAAACAAAAAAGTTTTTCATACTAAATGTTAATTTTAACCGATCGTTCCTATGGCAGTTATTTGATATGGCTGTCCGATTTCAACCAAATTTAGTAGGAATGTATAAAAGTGTATCAAACACATAACCTGCGAGTTTAGTTGAGATATCTTGAGAAACAAAAAAGTTTTCCATACTAAATTCTGATTTCGATCAGATCGTTTCTACAACAGCTATATGGTATAGTTATGGGACCCGGACGGTTCCGCCATATCAAACCCTTTTTGCGAATATAACGTAAGCGCCAAAAGCATAGGTTAGCATACAAATTGGCATAATATACAGTTAATTTTTTGCGGATCTAAAAGGATTGAAGCTATAATATTTTAACAGATGATATGTTTTGGAAAGCTGAACAATTTTGCATTAAAAAGTCAATTTAGGAAAAATTTCGCTTACGTTATTTATGCAAATAGGACGCGACATTTACTGCGTGCAGCAAAAGAAGGATCTGTACCAAGTTTCATCAAGATAGCTTAAAAACTGAGACTAGTTTCATAGACACAGACGGACATGTCTATATCGACTCAGCTCGTCGACCTGATGTAGTGTATGGGGTCTGTGGGCCTCCTTCAATGGGTTGCACATTTCGTGGCAAATTTATAATACCTTCTGCAAGGGTATTTAAAGTATATTAATGGCTCAAATATCTCCAGTTTGATAAATTGAGCATAAAGTTTGGACTTTCTTGAGAAAAACTAGCCATCGCTTATAAAAATCGGTTGACGGATGACGAACTTATCCATACATTTTATTTTACCCCTACCAAAAAGATCCACACTGCAAAACTCATTGAATACAAATCGTCCGAAAGACCTGTTTTTTTCAGTTATGATAAATAACTCAAAATTAACAATTATTGTGTGTGTACATTAATAAAAATCAAAACAAAACAAAATTTTTTTTTGTAATTTGTTATAATAAAACTTTTAATGATTACAGCCTCTGGTTGAAGTATCTAAAAAGTTTACTTTAGAGGTTTCACTTTCGACAAAAAATTATTTGAACATTGGTTTAAACGGACGGAAAAGCCTATTGCGCAGTTTTAAAATATAACATGCAGTCGGGAAGGCCCGACATTAAAATACTACGTGGAAGTAAAGGACGCTGTTAGATTTATAATATACGCAAACAGAGTTAACTTCTCATACATATACATACATATATGCAAACACATTACACACTCACACATAAAACATTAGCGTCACTATATTGAATAATTGTTATTATCCGATTTCGATCAATTTTGACGGCGGTGTAGCATCACCCTGAGTATCATTCATGCCGAATCTTAAATCTCTAGCTTGGTAATTGTCAAAGTTATGCTTTTTTGCGATTTGTCTCGAAATTCACAGATTTTGACCAAATTTGGTGTAGTTTCAAACAGCCTGTCCAAATTTGGTGCATCAGACTACTTTAACATATAGCTGCCATAGGAACGATCCGTTAGAAATCATCATATGTATAACAAGTTTTGTAAGAAATATGACGCTTATACATACATCAAGGGTATTCAAACTTTGGCGCGTCAAAGTTAACTTTGGCTGTATTTTTTGATTGAGATTTTCTCGTATGTTATAGTGGTTATTTAAATCGAAAAAATCAAAGCAACGACTTCAACGGCGTCATAGTAATCTTGTTTACTGTTTGTTAGTACAGCCTTATTAACTCTGTATATTTAATATGCATAAAATGAAAACAACGACGACGAGATACTCTGTAACCAGCTCTAAGATACCCCAAGATGTGTTCTCATCTAGTTACGTAAGTACCACAAGCATTCAGCATGAATAAACAGTGAAATTATCGAGTGTAACTAATCCACTATTTTACTTATTTAAAACTTAGGAAAATTATGCAATTACTTATACTTATGTATTTACTTATACTTATAATGGGTTTTATCGTACTTTCATTAAGACATGGGATATACAAATAAAATACTGCTACTACTATTAAAATAAAATTACTGTTTGTGTAATGTTCACAAAAGGCTGAAGAGAACGAAAGCAAATAACTTGTGCATTCGGTACAATTATAAAAGAAACAAATTTGAATATCAAAATAAATTAAAATAAAAACATAAATAAATGTGTAAAGTGAGTAAAAACAAGTTATTTAATATGTATTTATTTATTTATTTAATGTCGACTATGTCAGATATGATAAGCAATCATTACAATAAATACAATGTAATGTTATTAAATTTATTATAATAATTGTAATAAATTTCGGATAATTAAAAAATTATATTAAGGCTAATAACAGTTTTTTTTACAGTTTACTATGCATAGTTTTCAAGGAGAAAACTTTTGTTATAATCTATATACATACAAAAATTTTTCAAGCCGACCAGTCGCGACGCCCACTGCAGTCAACATTGCCTTTAGTTAAAAAAATATATAATACATACATGTATGTACTAAAAATGTCGACTTTATCGGAGGATGTCACTATCAGTTATTCATTTCCTTCAAGAAATACAGCATACGAAGTTAAATGAGTTCAGACTTACGTATGTGGTTTATAAATTATTTTACTGATTTTGTACACACTTGTATGGGAGCCATAGGACAGACTTTTAGTGTATAAATAAAATTCGAGGCAAGCGTTCCTCTGCTTGAAAGAAATCCGCCAGCGGAATCGAAATTGGATTAAACTCAACTGCAGACGATGATGAAGATGGTGACTTTGATGAAACTGATAATCATAATGCTGATAGTGAGTGACGTATAAAAAATTCAGTTGCCCAGCTAATGCCACATTCTGAACAGCAAAGCCAATTGCATGTAGCGATGTCACATGTACAGGCAGAACTAATTGCCGAACAGGACAGATTTATTTGCCCCTTGAGTTGCAGTTGTCAATTTGCCGCCTTCAATGAGCTGCCCATTGCACGTTGGGTGAATCACATGATCAGCGATAATGATGATTCTGATCTTAATGATTCCGATCTCCCAATACCCTCAAGAATCAAACTAGCCACTTGTCTCCTGCAGGAAAAGAGCGGGACGCAAACCTTACTGAATGCACTGCCCATTGATTTACAAGCGTTGATCCTGTTGCATACTGGCAGTTTGAAAAGTCAGCTGACAGGTGAGTTGAGAGACAGAAATGCTTATCAAGTATCCCGTTTGCGGACATAACGCATTCGATTATAGTAACAAAAGTATAGTTGAGAAGTTACATCAGAATATGGCTTTGTGATCTTTTATACACTTTCTATAAGCTTTTATGTGTTTTATGTTCGAAGTAGCACTCAGAATTTGGATTTATCTAGGACAAGGGGGTAAAAAATTTATTGTGTTGTAAAATTGTTCTACTTGCCAAAACGCATCATCTGTTAAAATTTTATAGCTTAAGTCCTGATAGATCCCCAAACAAAATAACTGTATGTTATGCCAATTTATATGCAAGTCTATGCACGCTTTTTACCTTGGATTTAAGTAGAAAATAAGTAGGAATAAATAATTTTTAGTGACACAATTAGCAAATCGACCTAAGTATGAATATCAGAGCAGAGTTAGCTGTGCGATCTTTTCGAAGCATCTTGGAAGTAATATTTATTTATTTTATTGAAGGAATTAAGGAATACAAATAACTGACGTCAAAGTTGACAAAGATTAAATAAAGTTTTGTAAGATTTCTATTACAAATCAAAATCAGTAGATTGATAAGTCAATGTTATCAATTTACAGTGAATACCAGCAGCCTGAGTGGACTCAACCAACTGATGACACTGGAAGTCCGAGGCACGGGCACCACAACACTGATCATCGATGAACCGCTTGAGTTTCTGCAGCACGCAAGCTTCGAGGGACTGCGATTGCAAGCCAGCGATCGATTACAGCGTCCCAAGTTTTTGAAGTTACCCAGCGATGATTACGAGTACAAGCCACCAAGTGACGTGGCAGGGAATGAAGAGACGCCTAAATATCAGTTGCAATTTGAAGCAGATGCAGCAAAGGAGATCATGAGCTACGAACAGCATGTGCACAGATTGAAGCAGACGAGGATGCCGAATTTTTATGGCTGGAGTCGGTTGGAAGTGTTGCGCATCCACAACTGTCAGCTGAATGAGCTGCACTGGCAAATGTTTGATGGCCTGACGCAGTTGCATCATCTCAGTCTCGAGCGGAATGGTATTGAGGAGCTGCAACCATTTGCCTTTTCGGGTGCACCACATTTGAGGAGCCTCTCCCTGGCTCATAACTTCGTGTCACGACTGTATTACTTGGGTCTAGCTGGTCTATTGGAACTGGAGACCCTCAATCTAGCCGACAATAACTTAGAGCGTCTTAGTGAGTTAAGTTTTCCCCCCTTGCCAAGTCTTCAGAAGACTGACTTGAGGCAGAATCCCATAATGTACATTTTGCCGGCGACATTTTGGGTAATGAACAATACTCTGGAGCTGCGAATCGGCAGTGACGTGGCTGCCTTGGAGTTACGCAGCTGGAACAATAACGGACAATTCGATTCGTTGCGTCAACTAGGAATTCTAAGTCTCGCAAATGTGACCACGGCAAGCTTGGAGCAGGGAGTCTTTAAGGTATGTTGATGTTAACAGATGAGTCATATAAAAAAATCAATATGTCGATTGATCGATTTTTCCAAATTAAACCAAATGTTTTGATGATGTAAAGTTGGATCGGTGTCTAGAAAAATTGTGTGTTATCTAAAACCTTCGAAAAACATACTGGGAGTCGTACCGAAACCCTTGTATAAAACTATTAATTTATTTATTTATTATTATCTACCATCCTAGCGCTACAAGGCATCCCTTATAAATTAGATAATAATAAGTAAACAAAATAAAATAAAAAACTATTCTATGAAACAACAACGCAGAGCAAATAAAATCAGGGACAGTAAGTGATGATTATTATTATCATTTTTTTTTTAAATCACCCACCTACATATAATAGACCTAGAAGAAAATGATTTACACCAAAACTTTTATTTTTTGTTCAATCTCTGCATTTTCGCCATGACTTTTAAATTTCTTATTTTTACGATTTTTAGAATATATTTACTTCAAAAAAGTACAAATGGATCTATTAAGTTTGTGCAAAAAAATATATATATTCTTGATCAGCATCAACAGCCGAGTCGATATAGCCATGTCCGTCTGTCTGTCCGTCTGTCTGTCACTTTTATGAGATCCTAGATCTCAGAGACTATAAGAGCTAGAGACACAAAAATTGGCATGTAGGTTCATCTATATTTCCCGTTGATCTAGTTTGTTTTGGATTTTTGCCACGCCCCCCTCCGCCTCCGGAAATTGAAAAACAAAATTTCAAAATTACAAGAGCCCCTTTAATGCTAGCGCCTTAATTATTGGTACATATAATACACACTATGGTCCAAACCTGTCCAGAGAATTTCATTCCAATCGGATAATAAACGCGGAAGTTATTCAACTATTAATGTTACTGGCAAAAGGAAGAAGAAAAGACGCTAGCGACCTCTGTGTTAATTAACTTATTTCGTAGTGGCGCCATCTATAGCAAGGTTCGCAGCATTGAAGAACAATCTAGTAAACGCTTTGCACTTAACAAGTACTGGGTCTCCTACTGTCGAGCTCGCTCCACTGTAGCTTAATGCATTTGCTTTATATATAATCATTATTTTTTTATAACAGTGCCAAACTCGAGGTGTGCCATCATTCTCATCAGCACAAAAACAATTACAAAAGTAAATAGCCAAATTATTAAGCAAATTTACAGTTATTTTTATGCACGTCATTTTGAAAATTTTTTTCGAGCCGTAGAGTACAGTAGTACTTGGTAAAACAGACTTGTAGTCAAATGTATGCTATGTCAAAATAAATATGCCCACTAGTGTATATATACATATATATATGATATTCCTGATACATAAGTGTATATATATATATATATATATATATATATATAGATGTATCAGGGATTCAAGCCAAAACGAATAAAGGTTTCAGTTACGGTTAAGGTTATGGTGGGGTTTTGGTTTTCGGCTAACGGTTTCGTAAATTTTTTTTATATCGGTTTTGAAATGGTTAACCGTTTCTCTTAGGTTTCGGTTTAGAAATACCGGTTTGATTTCGGTTTAAAAAAAAATAGTAAAAAATAAGGGTAAAAAATAAATAAAAAGGCAATAAATATTTTAAAAAATATTTAATTTATATTGAATTCAATGGTCCCTTAGAAAAAAGGATACGAAAGCATACGCATTCGAGCTGGAAAAAACATCGACTATCCAATTTCCTAAAAACATCGATGTTTTTAAACCGATGTTTTCCAATGTTCGACTTTTTTCTCATTTCAAAAAAAAAAAAAAAGCGGGAGGTAGCATTAAAATCGTCGTTGAAAAATTTAAGCGAATTGTGCGTTTTTTCAAGAGTAGCTCAACGGCTTACGCCAAATTCAAAGAAGCTCAAGAAACTGAAAAATTATACATACAGTCTAAAACAGGAATGCCCCACTAGATGGAACAGCGCTTTCTATATGATAGAGCGAATTTTACATACAAAAGCTGCAATCGCGAAGGTGCGAGAGGATGTTTAGTAAGGCGGGATTGATTGTCACCGAAAAACGGAGCTCATTGAATTCCAAAAACGTTGATATTAGATTTTGTGAATCAAACCGAATGGATCTCAACATAATTTAATACTCAAGTTATATATTTAATTAGTTTTAAGTTTTGAAAGTTTTAAGTTCAGTTATTTTATTTTTAAACAAATATTGCTAAAAGCACTATGTATATAAGATTTTTGATTTAATACACCAAAAAACATAAAAAATAAATGCTGGTTAATACTGTGTTTACACTGGGCCGCATCATTGGATTTTTCCGTTAAACGGCACATGCGGCAATGATGCCCATAAGAACCCTGTGGATAGAAGAAGACAATGATGCGGCCGCATCTTAAATCATGCGACGCATCATTGGCAAGTGTTGCCGTATTCTGTTAGTATTTTTTTAATACTGCAATTTTTCGGGGTATCGACAGCGAACAGCTGTTTTTTTTCACCGAATATCGATAATCAATAGTAATATAGCTTGACCGCGGAAATAATAATTTCAAATAGAAACACAAAAGACAAAATTCAAAGTCTTAAAAGCATTTTTAAAAGGGCACTGCAATTAACAATTGCACCATATACAACATTTGCCAGTTGAGAACTCATAATTGTCTCTATTTCAATAATTAAATCTGACATTGGCAGGCCAACAGCTGACAAATGATGCGAAAAAAGATGCAGCTCCAGTGTAAACGACGCGCATCATTTTTCCGCACCTTCGAGAATGATGCGGCAGTGTAAAAACAGTATAATTTTAATGGGTTAGGTTTAAGACGATATATCGATACATCGATGTTTTTCACCAAAAATCCTCGAAACATCGATGCACGTAAACATCAATGTTTTTTCAGCTCTAATACGCATGGTACTCTTGTTATATTGCACTCAAGTAAATATTTAAAATCTATTCTAAATTTAAAAAAAATCAATTCTAGTCGCTGGAAAATACCGAAACATACCATTATTCATGAATCGGTTTCGAACCGGTTATTTCGGTTTGCAGAATGTCGGTTTATCGGTTTCGGAATAATAGAAAAAATTTTTTCGGTTACGGTTTCAGTTACGCTTAGAAGTTTCAACCGGTAAATATCAGTTAACGGTTACGGTTTGAATTCCTGATATGTATAAATATATGTATGTATGAGGTCTACCATACCTCCTTCTGCCTGAGACATACTTTTTTTTGCAACAAACAGTATATAAAAGATCCATAAAGATAAAGTGGAGAAATTTCGACTGTACTTATGGGAAGAGCAAATAGTGGTGAAAATGAAATAGTGGTAAAAAACGAATAGTGGTTTACGGCCAACAGTGGGAAAAAGCAAGTATACCGCCTGCTTTGTTTTTCAATTTACCGGGGCGTCATACAAATCTAAAAAAAAACTTAATCTGGGCATTATACAAATTAACCTACAGATCAAGTTCGGTGTCTCTAGCTCTTATAGTCTCTGAGAATTAGGTGTTTAGAAAAAAAACAGACAGACGGACATAGCTACATCGACTCGCTGTTGATGCTGATCAAGATCCTTCTTCAAATTGAATAGACCGTTGTGTACTTTTTAAATTATAGGGTCAAACAATTCTTAATTCGGATATGCATCAAACTAAATCTGTATTTCTTTCTTAAGGGTCTGCAATCTCTAGAGCAGTTGACACTTCGAGGGAGCATTACCAGCGTGCAGTTCGATGCTTTTGCTGGAATGGAGCATTTAAGGGAGTTAGATATGAGTCACTGTGGCATCGTGGAGCTATCGATGGATGCATTAATGGGTGTCAAACGGTTACAGCTGCTTAATTTATCGCATAATAATTTGACTTACGTGCCAAATGGTTTATTGGATGATCAACTGCTGCTGGAAATAGTAGAACTGCAGGGTAACCAGTTAACCACGTTGCCCGCAAGTTTCTTTCAGCAGCCGCGACTTCGTGTGGCACGCCTCGATCAGAATCCTTGGCAATGCAGCTGTGACATGAGCAGCTGGAAGTCACGACTTACGAATGCGATGCGCCTGCCCAGCGTCAAGAGTTGTGTGCGCGACATTCACGGCCTGGAAATATCTTGCCGACATGCGATCAGCTACAAGACGGATAAGAGTCGTGTGCCACGTTGTGTCAATTATAATGGACGCAGTGTTTACTACGTGATCCGCAAGCAACTACATTGCGGCGCCATGCTTATTCTTACGCCCTCAAATGCCTCCAGCACTCGTGGCCTACCACATTGGCGAAAATTAGAGCTGCAACAGCCGGAAGAAAGCTTGGACAACTACAAGAACCCAAAGCAGAAGGAAAAACCTTCTAAGATACAA
Organism: Drosophila neotestacea; assembly: GCA_035044365.1. Taxonomy (NCBI): domain Eukaryota; kingdom Metazoa; phylum Arthropoda; class Insecta; order Diptera; family Drosophilidae; genus Drosophila; species Drosophila neotestacea. Next base: position 67,068 of record JAWNMD010000068.1, on the reverse strand, counting down.
AACAAAGCGCGTATGACACATCGCAACAGTTTGGAACTTATGTCGCGTCAGCAACAACATCAGGAGCGGAAACATGTGCTACTTAATGAGGCATCTTTGCCCGCATCTAAGGAAAAGGAAATGTCTAATGAGATCTAACAGGCACACTCGCACATAACTTAGCTTTAAGTTGAATATAATTTAAAGAATAAAATTATGCTTAGACTTAAAATCTACCCAATTTTCTCCACATGGGAATCACATATCCCAAAATCAAACGTTTTCGCAGAGATATTTCTCCGATATAATATAAATTAAATTGTCAATTATCCATTAAGTCACCAAACATTAGACCACTAACTCTGTATCTAACAAGAAGTACTTTATAAACTTAGTAACAGGTCTGAATCAATTTTAAACTAGAACAAATTGAAAGTGTACGCAACAACTTGGTTTTACATCATCTTGTAAAGATGTAAAAGAAATTTGTATTTAATAAGTGATGTGAGGATCGTTGTTCTAAAAACCATACAAAAAAATTCTTTCTTAGCGCAAAAGAAAGAAATTAATGTTCGCGAGTTTCGTCTTCCAGAACTGCAAGCTTATGCGTCAAACTAGTTATTATGATTTAATACAGGAGTGTCTAAAATCTGCTTACGGCAGAGCACTCACCAATAAACGTAAATATAAACACAAATACATAGATGCGAGCAAATTTTCTATTGCAAGTTGGTGAACAGAAAAAAATTAGGATTTATATTTTCTGTTTTAAAAATACATGAACATTATTTGCTGCTAATTAAAGCAAACCGATTTCGCTAAGTGCAAGTTATTGACAACGCGACAACAAAATACATTCGGATTAGCAGCGAGTCTAAAGCATAGTATCCAGTAGAGCGAAATGTTTGCCATGTACCATATATTTCGAGCAGGGCTATCAAAATGTCAGTGTGTCAGCATAATACTAAAAATAGCACAAAAACTGCACAAAGGTCTTAAAATATCCCAAAAATGTTGAGTGGTTACACTCAAAAGCTAAATATAAACAAAGAGAAAATAACAAAAAACCAGTTGAAATGGACCGCCAATCAAAATTAAAAAGAGCATTTGCAGCGACAAATTATGGGATTGTTGTGTTATTATTATTTGTTATTATGTTTCCATCAGATTTTTATTTGTTTTGTTTGCTTTGTTCTGCGACATTTCACTTCATTTTGATAACCAGAATTTTTAAAATTCGAAGCAAAGTCCCGGGCTTTAAGAATTGAACAGATGTTTGTCAAGCAGTGTTGTAAAATTTTCCTCACTTTCTGGCAACGCTATCATTTTGATTCACTGGATACTGCCTTCAGTTCCGACAGTCAAAACATTTCGACTTCATTCCGAAACCATTTTTTTTATATGAAGTTTTGACAAGCAGAAAGGATTTCGCTCTACTATACTTAACGAGCACCAACAAAGCCTAAGAAAATGTTGTTGAAATTCACAACAGACAGAAAATGAAGAGAATGAGAGAAAATGCAAAAAAATTGTTTTTGTTTTCTGCATTGGCATAGTCGAGAGCAGTTCATGTATAGGCGGCAGCTAGCGCCTAGCTGTTGTATACTGAAGAGCAATTACAAAAACAAAATGAGCCAGAAGAGCAATGGCTTGGACATCGCTGACTTAATAGATCGGGAAAAGGAAATTATTACAGAAGCAGCACTGACAACGAAGCATTCAGACACTGATATTGAACATTTGATTTTATATGTGAATTGGTTCGTTGAATTTGAGAAGTTTCTTTACGACTCTCTCGCCGAATGTATTTTGATGTTGCGTTGTCAATAACTTGCACTGAGCGAAATCGGTTTTCTTTGACTACACTATGCAACATCCAAAACTCCAAAACTCGAAATATAGACCCTTTGATGCCGAAAATCGACATTAAAAAATTTTTCTGGGTGTAGGTTTTTTTTTTTTAATTTTTTAAAGTTTAGCGTTTTTTTCTATCGATTCTTTTTTGGTGCTCTTAAAATTTACATCATATCTCGAGAACGGCGCAACCAATCTTAATAAGCTTTACAGATTCCAAAAGATATTGAATGTACCTACTAATCATCCGTACATTGTTTTTAGTTGAAACAATAGTTTAACAAATATATATTTTTAAATTAAGAAAATTCTGATGTTTTGTTTTTTTTTTTACGATTTTTTGACTTTAAAATTCAAGGAAAACTAAAAAAACTATCTCCTATTGTTTTTAAAAACTAGATGGCTATAGGAATTAATTACGCGTCGTTTAAGGTAGTACTAATTTAAATCGTGGGTAAGAAAGAGAAGTCACAACATTTTATAGCTAGGTATGTTTTTTGTTAAAATTTATGACTTTTTTTTTTTTTAATTTATTATAATAAATTGGATGTTTGACTTAATAAATAGAAGTACAATTCATTTTTAATCTTATGCTAGTCTCTGATTGAGCTCTCGGGCATTAATTAATCTTATATGAAATCTTTCTTTTCAAAAAGAAGGTTTAATTATGTACTAATAACTAAGTATAGTGGCGAGAAATTAAATCGCAAAAAAAAGTTAACAAAAAATGTGCATCGGTAGTAATTGTAATTTTAAGATAAAAATTAGACAAAGAGAAAAAAAAATAAAAAGGGAAAAAGGGTTGGGAAAGGAAAGAGGGACAGGGTTATTCAGTCTGAGCCCGAACATCAATATTATCAAGCCACCAGAAATTCTTTCTTGTTGCTATTTGAGCTTTTTGATCTCTGTTTGAGATCGAGGTATCAAATCTTTAATTTTCTACAGAAAATTTGACATCCTTGTCAAATGACTCCTTTCTCTGCAAACTAATCAACATTTAGTAGGAAAAACTTTTTTGTTTCATAAGATATGTTAACAAAACTCGCCTGTTTTCTGTTTGGTCTACATAGACTGACCAATTTTGGTTGATTCATTCCTTTGTATGAAAAATTTTTTTGTTTCTGCAGATTTTTTAGCGAAACTCGCAGATTTTTGTTAGGTACAGTTCCAAACATTCTGACTAAATGTAATTCGAATCGGACTACTATATCGAATAACTGCCGTAGGAACGATCGGTTAAAAATCAACATTTAGTATGATAAACTTTTTTGTTTCTAAAGGTAACTCAACCAAACTCACAGATTGTGTTTTCGATATAGCTTTATACTATCTGATCAAATTTGAACAAAATCGAACAACTATATCATATAGCTGACGTAGGACCGATCGGTCAAAAGCCGAATTTTACTCTCTGCACGGAGTGTAATATCGTATGAATTGGTCGTTTCTGAAATTATTTTATTGATCAATACTTTACGAGAGTATTGAATCATAAAAGCATGTGATTTTAAAGTCAAACAGCCTGAATTCGGGATGGCTTTTCTGGACTGAAAGTCAGGATTCCGCAAGGAAATTACAAATTTTGTGAAAATACATGTCTGCCTTTAAAAAGCTGTTACTTCGCTTTCTTACCCACGATTTGAATGAGTAATACCTTAAACGACGCCTAATTAATGCTCTAGCCATTTAGTTTTGAAAACAAAAAGGACATAATTTTTGTTTTCCTTGAATTTAACAGTTAAAACATTAAAAAAAAAACAACAACAAAAATCATAATTTTCATAATTTAAAAATATATATTTGTTAAACTATTGATTAAATTAAAAATAATGTATGAATGATTAATAGATACACTCATTATCTTTCGGAATCAGTATGTAAAGTTTTTTAAGATCGGTTGTGCCGTTCTCGAAAAAAAGTTCCATATGTAAGAGCACCTCATGAAAAATTCCAAAAAAACGGTCAAATTTAAAAAAAAAAAAAAGCTACACCCATAAAAATTTTCTAAAGTCGAGAAATTTAATCTTTGGGTCCATATCTATCATAAAAAGCAAAATTTGGCCGAGGACCATAAAAAAGGCTAAGAATTGTTGCACAGTGTTACCAGCAGATAATGTTCATGTATAAACAGAAAATATAAATCCTAATTTTTTTCAGTGCACCAACTTGCAATAAACAATGCTCGCATTCTTGATGAGTGCTCTGCCGTAAGCAGATTTTGGACACCCCTGCTATAGGCCATCAAATAACAAACGAAAAACCAAAATAAATAAGAAAAAATTCAGTAAGCTACAGTGGAGCAAGGTCGACAGTAGGAGACCCAGTACTTTTTGAGTGCAAAGCGTTCACTATAGATTGTTCTTCAATTCAATAGATGGCGCCACTACGAAGATATCAGTTGATAAACTTAGGAGTCGCTAGCGTCTCTTTTTCTTCCTTTTGCCCGTAACAATTTTAGTTGAATAACTTCCGGGTTTATCATCCGATTGGAATGAAATGGACAGGTATATACCAAAAGTCAACGTGCTGGCATTAAAAGTGCTTCTTAGTTGGACTTCGAGATTTTGATTTTCGGTTTACGGGGGCTAAAGGAGGCGTGGCAAAAGTCTGAAACCAACTGGATCCGGCCCAGATATAGATGAGACTACATATCAAGCTTGGTGTCTCTAGCTCCTGCAGTGTCTGATATATAGGTGTTCATATATAAACACGACAAGACCGACGGGCGTACTCTGTCCGTATGTTGTCTGTATAAATGAAATGTTGTTCTTCTATTCGTAAAAGTTTTGCTGGAAGATTTAAGCATTGAATCTAACAGAAACAAATATCAGTTCTGGTTCCAGGTCAGGTACGTTCCGAAAGGTTATTTCGTTAAAACGTTCTGCTTGGTCTTTTCGGTTTCGGTATCAGTCTCGGTACAGCAGTTATTTTCAAAAATTACAAAATTTTAAAGGATCGAAATATGTATATCAATTTTATGTGTATATACACTTACAAGTAAATGATTTTTAGCAATTCAAGATGTTTGCGATAATAACTTAAGGGACATTTTTTCTAGAAATGTTCTTCTTGATGCAAAATTATTTTACTTCCCAGAACACATCATCTGCTAAAATATAATAGCTTAAATCCCAAAAAATTAACAGTATATTATGCAAATTTATATGCAAGCCTATTTATGCTTTTTTCCTTGGATTTAAGTAGTTAATAAGTAGAAATAATTAATTCTTTAGTGCGACAATAAGCAAATAGACCTTAGTATGAACAACAGAGAAGAGTTAGCTGTGCGAACTTTCCAAAGCTTCTTGCAAATATTAAAGCGACTTAAGTTTTAAGGAATACAAATAATAGAGCCTCTTAGAGCCTCTTAAAGTTGACAAAGATTCCTATTACAAATCAAAATCAGTAGATTGATAAGTCAATGTTATCAATTTACAGTGAATACCAGCAGCCTGAGTGGACTCAACCAACTGATGACACTGGAAGTCCGAGGCACGGGCACCACAACACTGATCATCGATGAACCGCTTGAGTTTCTGCAGCACGCAAGCTTCGAGGGACTGCGATTGCAAGCCAGCGATCGATTACAGCGTCCCAAGTTTTCGAAGTTACCCAGCGATGATTACGAGTACAAGCCACCAAGTGACGTGGCAGGGAATGAAGAGACGCCTAAATATCAGTTGCAATTCGAAGCAGATGCAGCAAAGGAGATCATGAGCTACGAAGAGCATGTGCACAGATTGAAGCAGACGAGGATGCCGAATTTCTATGGCTGGAGTCGGTTGGAAGTGTTGCGCATCCACAACTGTCAGCAACCAATTGCCTTTTCGGGTGCACCACATTTGAGGAGGAACTTTAGACCCTCAATCTAGCCGTCAATAATTTAGAGCGTCTTAGTGAGTTAAGTTTTCCCCCCTTGCCAAGTCTTCAGAAGACTGACTTGAGGCAGAATCCCATAATGTACATTTTGCGGCGACATTTTGGGTAATGAACGATACTCTGGAGCTGCGAATCGGCAGTGACGTTGCTGCCTTGGAGTTACCCAGCTGGAACAATAACGGACAATTCGATTCGTTGCGTCAACTAGGAATTCTAAGTCTCGCAAACGTGACCACAGCAAGCTTGGAGCAGGGAGTCTTTAAGGTATGTTGATGTTAACAAAAAAGTCATATGAAAAAATATAGCGCAAGCTAACTTTGGCGCGCCAAAGTTTGGATACCCTTGCAGTTCCCTGTGTAAGCCGTCAGATTTTTTACAAAATTTGTTAAAGGTTGATTTTGAACCGATCGTTCCTATGGCAGCTATATGATATAGTTGTCCGATTTACACTAAATTTGGTCAGCCTGTTTAAAACTAAATCAAACACACAATGTGTATATTTGGTTGAGATATGTTGAGAAACAAAAAGTTTTTCATACTAAATGTTGTTTTCGAACCGATCGTTCCTATGGCAGCTATTAGATATAAGTAGTCCGATTTACATCAAATTTGGTCAGCCTGTTTAAAACTTAATCAAACACACAATGTGGTTCTTTGGTTGAGATATTTTGAGAAACAAAAAAGTTTTTCATACTAAATGTTGTTTTCGAACCGATCGTTCCTATGGCAGCTATATGATATAGTAGCCCGATTTACACCAAATTTAGTCAGCCTGTTTTAAACTTAATCAAACACATAATGTGTATATTTGGTTGAGATATCTTGAGAAACAAAAAGTTTTTCATACTAAATGTTTATTTCCGACCGATCGTTCCTATGGCAGCTATATGATATAGTTATCCGATCTGGTCGGTTCCGACATATGTACTGCGTGCAGCAAAAAGACGGACCTGTACCAAGTTTCATCAAGATAGCTTCAAAACTGAGAGACTAGTTTGCATAGAAACAGACGGACAGACAGACAGACAGACGGACAGACGGACAGACGGACAGACGGACATGGCTATATCGACTCAGCTCGTCGCCCTGATCAAGAATATATATACTTTATGGGGTCTGACACGCCTCCTTCAATGCGTTACAAACTTCGTGACAAAATTATAATACCCTCTGCAAGGGTATAAAAAGCCAAGATGAATAACAGCAATAGCAAAAAAAAATATAGCGCAAGCTAACTTTGGCGCGCCAAAGTTTGTATACCCTTGCAGTTCCCTGTGTAAGCCGTCAGATTTTTTACAAAATTTGTTAAAGGTTGATTTTGAACCGATCGTTCCTATGGCAGCTATATGATATAGTTGTCCGATTTACACCAAATTTGGTCAGCCTGTTTAAAACTAAATCAAACACACAATGTGTATATTTGGTTGAGATATGTTGAGAAACAAAAAAGTTTTTCATACTAAATGTTGTTTTCGAACCGATCGTTCCTATGGCAGCTATTAGATATAGTAGTCCGATTTACATCAAATTTGGTCAGCCTGTTTAAAACTTAATCAAACACACAATGTGGTTCTTTGGTTGAGATATTTTGAGAAACAAAAAAGTTTTTCATACTAAATGTTGTTTTCGAACCGATCGTTCCTATGGCAGCTATATGATATAGTAGCCCGATTTACACCAAATTTAGTCAGCCTGTTTTAAACTTAATCAAACACATAATGTGTATATTTGGTTGAGATATCTTGAGAAACAAAAAAGTTTTTCATACTAAATGTTTATTTCCGACCGATCGTTCCTATGGCAGCTATATGATATAGTTATCCGATCTGGTCGGTTCCGACATATGTACTGCGTGCAGCAAAAAGACGGACCTGTACCAAGTTTCATCAAGATAGCTTCAAAACTGAGAGACTAGTTTGCATAGAAACAGACGGACAGACGGACAGACGGACAGACGGACAGACGGACAGACGGACATGGCTATATCGACTCAGCTCGTCGCCCTGATCAAGAATATATATACTTTATGGGGTCTGACACGCCTCCTTCAATGCGTTACAAACTTCGTGACAAAATTATAATACCCTCTGCAAGGGTATAAAAAGAGCCAATTCGAAAAGAAAAGTGCCATTGCACCAACAGGAAAGAAAAGTGCCAGTTTTGGTCCAAAAACACCAATTGTGGCAACCGTGAGTATATGAGTTAACACCCTGCACGAGCGCTGACCAAACGCTATCAGCAGCTCGCCGTGGGACTGGCGGATGCAATTGGACACCCTCGATCAGCAACGTTCTGCAGGTGCGAACGGCAGAGGGTACAGAGACGAAGTCACGTGCGCTGTGTGCGCACCCTTAAGGCCAGTGACCGTGGGACCAGCGGATGCAAGACGACACCAAAGCAAACCCAAGTGTTAAGGTATGCAGCCCCTACAACAGCAGCGGTAACAACAACCAATGGCAGCCTAAGACAGCAGCGTTATGAACAGCAGCCGCAGCATAAACAGCGACGCCGGCAGAGAGTAGGTTTTTTTTTTTTTTACGGCTAAAAAATCCAAAAATCCAGGCATATATCGCCAGTGTTATAGGTGCTTTTGTAATTCGACTTCGAAATTTTGATTTTCAATTTCCGGGGGCGGAAAAAACTAAAACAAACTTGATCAATGCTACATATAGATGAACCTACCTGCCGAATTCGGTCTCTCTAGCTCTTATGGTCTCTGAGATCTATGAACTCAAAAATCGGACAGACAGACAGACGGACATGGCTATATCGACTCGGCTGTAAATGCTGATCAAGAATATATATACTTTATTAGGTCTGCCACGCCTCCTTCTGACTGTTACGCACATTTTTTTTTGGACAGACTTAATAGACCCATTTGTACTTTTTTAAAGTACTGTGTCTAAAAATGTAGTACTCGGGGGTAGATTTGGTGTCCCTTTACAAGGATATAAAAAAATCTTGGTGAAAAACCTAACACAGAAGCTATAAATTACTGTTATGTATTATTTAAATCGAAAAAAAAATAAAAATCATAAACAATCATTATTTTTGACCGTTTATGGTTAAAATTGAAGAAAATCATAAAAATTGAAAACAATCATTATCATATAATTTTTATAATATCTATATATTTAAAACTCTTTGTCCTCATGCACTGACTGATTCACTGAGTCATCACGCTGTAGGCCAAACGGTTCCTTATATTGAGATGAAATAAGACGGGATTTTTTGATATCCCCACTGGAAGGGGCTAAAATGGGGGTCAAAGGTCAAAATTGCTTAGTATGAAATTTTTTTTTGTTTTATGAGCTATCTCAACCAAACTCACAGATTATGAATTTATTACTCACTGCTACATCCTGAGAAAATTTAGTCAAGATCGGACCACTATATCATATAGCTGCCATAGGAACAACCAGATGCAAATTAAAACTTTGTATGAAGATCTTTGTTATTTTTTGAGATATCTCAACCAAACTCACAGATTATGTATTTCTTACTCACTGCTACATCCTGAGAAAATTTGGTCAAGATCGGGCCACTATATCATATAGCTGCCATGGGAACAACCAGATGAAAATTAAAACTTTGTATGAAGATCTTTGTTATTTTTTGAGATATCTCAACCAAACTGACAGATTATGTATTTCTTACTTACTGCTACATCCTGAGAAAATTTGGTCAAGATCGGACCACTATATCATATAGCTGCCATGGGAACAACCAGATGAAAATTAAAACTTTGTATGAAGATCTTTGTTATTTTTTGAGATATCTCAACCAAACTCACAGATTATGTATTTCTTACTTACTGCTACATCCTGAGAAAATTTGGTCAAGATCGGATCACTATATCGTATAGCTATTAATAAACAATCAAAAGAAGATGGACAAGGTGATGGGGAGGGGGAGGGGGGGTGTTACGATTCATTTGTGTTGCGGCTTTCAAAATCAATTTTCAGTATATGGCACTGTTACTCGCTCTTGCTGCAATAATCCAATTGCAGCGAAAACTTTAAAACAGCGAGCAGCGAAAATGTAAATTCTCTATATTATATAAAGTACTACTTATTACTATTATCTTAAGTCCAACTACAGGGAAAAATTGAATTTACAATTCCCGCTATCTAATTAGAAATGACATAAGGTCTGGCTATAGCTGTGAGAAATGTTTCCTATTTTCACTTCACATTTTTCCCCGAGATTTCAGCGAGCGTAGCGAGCCGGGGGTTGGCGAGCGAAGCGAGCAGGGGGCAAACCCCCTAGTATTATATAAAGTACTATTACTATTATTTAAAGTTCAATTGCAGGGAATAATTGAATTTACATTTCCCGCTTTCTTATTACAAATGACATAAGGTCCGGCTATAGCTGTGAGAAGTGTTCCCTATTTTCACTCCACATTTCTCCCCGAGATTTCAGCGAGCTTAGCGAGCCCCCTAGTTAATTATAAAGATTATTGTCTCTGTTTAATATACATTTTCAACGAACGATTTTAGGTTAACTTCATTTTTAAATAGCACAAGTGGAATACATTTTAAGAAATATTAAGCATTAAATTAAAAATAATACCTTTTTTTTATGGAAATCGAAGCACCGGCTTCAATCTTCTCCGTACATCGAATTTTACATTGACGATTTTTTGATTCTAAAAATAAGTTAAAAAATAAATAATTCATTCGGGAGGGCCCGACAGCAAAATACTCTGGGGAAATAAAAAACGATGCTAAATTTCATATGCATGCAAATAGAACTAACTTGCTCAATACATTTATATGCAAATACTTTAGCGTCACTATATGGAATAATTGTGTTCGAATAGCTTTCGTGTTTATTACCCGACTGTGATGTAATGTTGACAGTGATGTTATATCACCCTAAGCATCTTTCACTCCGAATCTCAATTCTCCATTTTATGGGGTCTGCAACGACTCCTGCCTGTTACATACTTTATTTTTTGAACAAAATTAATAAGCCCAACAGGGTATAAAAAGCCAGAATACCCGCTGCCCGCTGTTTTCGTATTTTCCACGCAATTTGAATTTGAAAAAAGCCAGATTTGACGGGAAAAAGTCTGAGTTGGCAACACTGGTATCATATTTAAACTACACTTTTACAACGTTTATAAGAACCGTTTTACGTACTTATAATTTTGCAAAATTTAAATTGCACACAAGAAATACACGAATTTGAAAATGCCGATCTGGACATAATATAAAAAAGGCTTATCTAGCGGCTCTTAATTAATAGCTCTTAACCTAAGAGCACTTTTTTTTAATATTTTTCTCTAGCTACAATGTAAAACAAAATAAAAATGTTTAATATTATTATATATTATATAAACTTTTTATTTTGTTAAAGTTGCACCATTTTATCATAATTTGGACATTGTTTATATCGAATGATAAACGCATAATCAAATTTCAAAACTTAATGCTCGATATTTTTTTTGGTAAAAATATATTTAACTTGAATATTAAAGACAAAAATGTTTTTTATATATTTTATTTATATATTTCTTCATTTCTCATTAGTAAGGTGTGCTCGGCCCTTTTCAGGCTTTATTTATTTCAGGTTTGTTTATAACAAAAATACAACTATATAACTATATAATATAAAATAGTAGGGGCTGGCACCTGCTCGCTTCGCTCGCTACGCTAGCTGAAATTTCGGGGAGTAATGTAAAGTGAAAGTAGGAAACAATTTTCAAATCTCGCTGAGAAATGTGGAGTGAAAATAGGGAACACTTAAATAAGGACCTTATTTCATTTCTTATAAGAAAGCAATGTTGCAGCTACAGAATTGAGACTTGGCGCGTGTAAGTCCGGACCTACGCTGAAAATTTCATCAAGATCGGATATGTTAATGCTCGGTTTAATGCATTATGTATACATTACGCCGGACCAAAAAACACTTTTTAGAGCGACTAACATTGCAAAAATCATATCTTTTGAACCACTTTAGATATTTTCAAAATTTAAAAATGCAGTAAGCTACAGTAGAGCATGCTCGACAGTAGGAGACCCAGTAGTTTTTGAGTGCAAACCGTTCACTATAGATTGTTCTTCAATGTTGAGTACCATTCAATTGATGGCGCCACTACGAAGATAAGTTAAAAGTTAATAAACACAGAGGTCGCTAGCGTCTCTTCTTCTTCCCTTTGCCCGTAACATTGTTTGTTGAATAACTTCCGCGTTTATCATCCGATTGGAATGAAATTTCCTGGACAGGTTTGGACCATAGTGTATATTATATGTACCAATAATCCAGTCGCTAACATTGAAGAAGCTCTTGTAATTCGACTTCGAAATTTTGTATTTAAATTTCCGGGGGTGGAGGGGGGCGTGGCAAAAATCCAAAACAAACTAGATCAACGGGAAATATAGATGAACCTACATGCCAATTTTTGTGTCTCTAGCTCTTATAGTCTCTGAGATCTAGGATCTCATAAAAGTGACAGACAGACGGACAGACAGACGGACAGACAGACGGACATGGCTATATCGACTCGGCTGTTGATGCTGATCAAGAATATATATACTCTATGGGGTCTGCCACGCCTCCTTCTGCCTATTACGCACATTTTTTTTGCACAAACGTAATAGACCCATTTGTACTTTTTTAAAGTACTGGGTCTAAAAAGCCTTTAAAAGAAGAGGTCTTTAGCTTTAATACCCATACAGGGTGCTTTAAGCTAGGCGGTCAAAGTTGACTACCTTTTGCTTGGCGTATTTAACGCTTTTAAATATGAAAAAAATTACTATTTTTGTGCAAAATACGTTTTTTTATTCTAATTAACATTTAACAATAACAGTTTTTTATTTCGAAAATAGTTTCATTAGCACAATTATACTTAAACAAAATATTTGTTTTTGGTGCTTCTTATTTTTTAGACCCAGTACTTTAAAAAAGTACAAATGGGTCTATTACGTTTGTGCAAATGTGCGTAACAGGCAGAAGTAGGCGTGGCAGACCCTATAAAGTATATATATCAAAGCTCGCAATAATTGCTCTCGCTTGTGCTTGTTGTCAGAAAAAGACCACTCTTCCACTGACACGATGCGAAGCTGTCCCGAAAAAACCCTCAAACTTTGTTCTTCTTTGGCTTGCTCTTCGCTCAACCGAAGACCGTTTATTTCGTCGCTCGGCGCTCGTGTTCAGTCGAGACCGTTTTCTTCGTAAAAACTCGGCAAACGGTCTTCTGAGCATGTATGTGTGTTGCGCGTGTGGATGGGTAAACATTTGCAGCGGGCCTGCTCTCTCTCTATCCTCTTCTCTTTTCCACTTTAATGTTTTTCCTGTGACGAAATATCTTAGGCAGCAACATAAGGCAAACGATACAACAAATATAAAGACCTTTTCTGCGGACTCTTTGCTTGCCTTGCTCACTTAATGACTCTCAGTTGCTGAGCGACGAACGGTTCTGTTCGTATCGAGCGGTCAGTAAGAGACCGATTCGTGTGTTACGCTCAACTTGAAACCCGAGAGCGAGAACACGAACGAAACAAAACAAGGGTTGCTGTTCAGACACTGAGCGATTCCGTCTAATTTTTTCGGTCTTTTGAGTTAGCAGACCGCGCAGAAAAATTTGGTTGAGCATATTTTGCGAGCTCTGATATATATTCTTGATCAGCATCAACACCCGAGTGGATATAGCCATGTCCGTCTGTCCGATTTTTGAGTTTCTAGACCTTTAGAGACTATAAGAGCTAGAGACACCAAGATAATCTATATCATGCATTGATCGAGTTTGTTTTTGATTTTTGCCACGCCCCCCTCCGCCACTAGAAATTGAATAACAAAATTTTAAAGACGAATTACAAGAGAACCTTTAAAACTATCGTCCTGATTTTTGGTATATATGATACACACTATATCACGCCCTGAGAAGCGTTTGGCCGGAAGGCCTCTGTGGCACGCAGCATATGTTAAGTGGTGTAAACTTGAGCCTTCGGAAGGAAAAAAATTTCTTAATATACATTAGTATAGCTTGTGAAGCACGTACGGATTTTAAAAAATATTGATTTTTGTAATTTTGGAGGTTTGAACAAAAATGTCAGAATTTCACTTGAAAAATTGCCAGATGGCACCCGTACTGCGTTTTCACGTTCTGAAGATATAGGTGAAATTTGAGGCGGAAATTTTTAAAATTGTTCTAGTTGTGCTGCGTGCCGATTTCAAAAGGCGTGTTTCGAGAATAACGCATTTAAAGTTTTGGTGGTCGAACTGTGGCGGACGGAGGCTTCCGCATAGAAATTCGAAATAAAGGTCAAAGAAAACATTTTCCCATTTTTTTTCTTCCATATTCTAAAATGATTCAACTATTTTAAAAGTAAAAAAAAAATTTGACTGAAAATTCTGCAGTGTAACCCCTTAATGCATTCATAAGAGAATAATGGAATTCTTCCCCGAATCAGTAGTATTGCCAGTTTAGCTTTAAAAAGCAGCGTTTTCTTAGACCCAGTACTTTAAAAAAGTACAAATGGGTTTATTAAGTTTGTGCAAGGAGAAGGCAGACCCCATAAAGTATATATATTCTTGATCAACATCAACAGCTAGAGACCAAATTTGGCATGTAGGTCCATCTATATCTTGCATTGAACGAGTTTGTTTTATATTTTTGCCATGCCGCTCTCCGCCCCCGGAAATTAAAAAAAAAAAAAGGAGAGAACCTATAATGGTACATATAATATACACTATTGTCTAAATCTGTCCTGAAAATTTCATTCAAATCGGATGATAAACGCGAAAAAGGAAGAAGAGACGCTAGCGACCTCTCTGTTTATCAACTGATATGTTCGTAGTAGCGCCATCTATTGAATGGGATTGATAGTTAACGCTTTGCATTAAAAAAGTGCTGGGTCTCCTACTGTCGAGCTTGCTCCACTGTAGCTTAATGCATTTTTTTTTTACAAACTTTTTGTGCACTATGAAGACTGTAGGTGACTTACCCCTGAGCATAGTAGCGCAGCTGCCTTTAAAAACACTTCGCAGACCGCCCTCCTTGTATAGTTTTTTGCCACAATCGATCATGCCAGAGTATTTCTTTTCTCCGTTGGGGCCAGTGCCTTGTGTTTGGAGCAGCACTTTAATACGCTCTCCGGGTGCCATGATAAACGTGGAGAAGATACCGGAAAACGAGCCGGCTACAAAGATTTGTGCGTATGTTAATTTAACATCCTCGCCGCGCTGTTGCAGTCGCTTGCCAACTGCATACCCAGCAAAGCACATGGCAAATATGGGCGCCACGCCCGTTAATGGCGCCGACATGCCCCTATATAGACCCCGAACACCCTCCTGGCGTATGGTTTTGGCAGCACAATCGAAGGTGCCGCTGTATAATGGTTTCTTGCCAGGCAGTGAACGTGGCATAGTTTGTAAACGCACCTAAAGAGTATATATGTTAATAACGCGTTGAAGATTGATTTATTTGATGCACCTTTATGGTATCCAAAGGATGTCCTGACAGCACATTGCAAATACCTCCAAATCCACCAGAAATAAATGATTTAATCGGATTTGCTTTGCGCTCCGTATCTTCTTTGCGCTCAATTTTGTCAGGAACTGCCATGGTAAGAGAATTTCCAGGGCCTGCAAATTAAGTTATTAGATAATATTGTAAAATCAATGTTAGCAAACAATTCTTTAACATTTGTACAAAGAAAGGTAAATTTGATATATAAAGCAAACGAAATGACGATATCGACTAGTCTATTTACCCTTTGAAACATTTTTGTGGTCACAGTGGTAAATATATTCGCAAATCTAATCCAAATGTATTTGTCTTCATATTAATATGGGAATAAATATTAACATTTAAACGCGTAAATCATATTATTTCGTAAGCCCATGACTGGAGTTTGCACCTTGCCCATAGACATTGCTTAATCTTTAACCTAAATTGGACATTTGATTCAACTGATAATGATTAACACAAATTACAACAATGCACGACCACTGTTACGCCATAGGCTTAAGAATTTTTTCCGCCTATTACCTGATAATCTAAATTAATAAGGCAGGCTTAAAAATATAGTTGTCGTGTCGGCTGCAATGTCGTGCAGTGGCGTGGCAGACGCAGAGGCAACGTCAGCGATAGTGGCAGTGAGAGATCGTCTTCGTGGAAACCTGTTGCTTGCAGCAGCGCACAGCTCTGACTGATTTGAGTTCAAGGGTAGGCGTCTGAGAAAGTTAACGAGTTACATCGTTATCAATACATTGAATCTAGCATCGACAACGATAAGATTTTAGCCGAATTATGAACACATTATTTTAATACAATACGTATTACGTACCTAGGAATTCAATTTGTGTTCAATATAGCATCATTGCCGGCACTGTTGGGTTCAAAGTCCGCTATTGCGATAGGTCTTGGGCGCTGCCTATATTTGAAATTATCTAAATCGTTTCTTTATATGTAAATATTTTTCACAATAACTTTGTTAACTGTTTTATCAATATAATGTTTTAAATGAATAATATGAATGTACCATATATTTCGAGCCTGGCTATCAAAATGTCAGTGTGACAGCATAATACTAAAAATACCCCAAAACTGCACAAAAAAAATATCTAAAATATCTCAAAAAAAAATGAGTGGTTACACTCAAAAGCAAAATATAAACAACGTAAAATAACAACAAACTAGTTGAAATGGACCGCCAATTAAAATCAAAAAGAGCACTTACAGCGACAAATTATGGGATTGTTATGTTATTATTATTTGTTATTATGCTTTTTATGGGTCACATCTCACAATGATGGCCACTGCTACACCTCCTCAGTAAGGCGAGTTTTGCCTTCTTTGTCGCAGAGATTTTTATTTGTCTTGTTTGCTTTCTTCTGCGACATTTGACTTCATTTTAATAACCAGAATTATGAAAATTCGAAGCAAGGTCCGGGCTTTAAGAATCGAACAGCTTGTTGCCAGTGCTGCAAAATTTCCCTGACTTTCTGGCAACTCTATCATTTTGATTCATTGGATACTGCCTTTCAGTTTCGACAGTCAAAACATTTTGATTTCATTCCGACACCATTTTTAGACCCAGTACTTTATTTTTGTGTCTATTTTTGGCCGAGTCGATATAGCCATGTCCGTCTGTCTGTCTGTCCCTTCATAAGAGCTAGAGACACCAAATTTGGCATGGACGTTCATCTATATCTTGTATTGATCAAGTTATTTTTACATTTTTTCCAAGCCCCCGTCCGCCACTAGAAATTGAAAAACAAAATTTTAAAGACGAATTAAGAAAACCTTTTAAACTTGCGCATTGGTTTTTGGTAAATATAATACTCACTATAGTCCAAACCTGTTCTGAAGTTTTCATTCCAATCGTATGATAATCGCGTAAGTTATTCAACTAACAATGTTACGGGCAAAAGGAAGAAGACGCTAGCGACCTCTGTGTTTATTAACTTTTCTTCGCATTGGCGCCATCTATTGAGCAATCTATAGTGAACGCTTTGCACTCCAAAAGTACTGGATCTCCTACTGTCGAGCTTGCTCCACTGTAGCTTACTGCTTTATTTTTTGTATGAAGTTTTGACAAGCAGAATGGATTTCGCTCTATTGGATACTATGCTTAAAGCTAAGTACTCAGCACTGAAAAATCGTGTACGCTGACTGGCAACTCCATATAAAAAAACAGTAGCTAATAGCTGCTTACACTGGATACAATGCCGACAGAAATGCCGCCGACGTAGTCAGCTGTTTTTTGTTTGCTATAAATCAAACAGTCATATAATTTATTGCAAAAACGTAATTGAAAAAGCGAATGTGCTTCACAGACTGTGGCAATGTGCGCATATATAAATGTGAATAGGTCCTTGATCGTATATAGGCCATATTCTCTTATTTTGTTGACCATTTCTGCATATATACGCATATTTTTCTGGCCCCACTCAGATCATTCAATACGTCCCCCATATTTTCAAAAAAAACGTGCCCATGTCCACAATTAACCTTTTGCGCTTCGCGGGTATTGTTTCTTCTTACTTTAAAAAGCATAAGTAATAGAAATAAAACAAAAAAACATAAATATATATAATTGCGCCAATTTCAATATTCCTTATCTGCTGTTTTTGATGTCGCTTTCGTTACGGTGCTATACTGGCGGCAGTGTAAGAACGCTATAAAGGCAAACAGAATTTTTTGCTACGACTTTTAGTCGGTGCGATCCCCAGCAAAAGTTGTCAGATAAAAACACGAGCGTTTTTCAACACTGTTTTTAGCTGTCATTACGCTGTCATTTAGCAGCTGATGAGAAATTAAAACTTGGCGCTCGTGTTTCAGCTGCCGGTCAGCTAAAAGTGATAAGTGAATTATCGATACTGAAAAATGGAGGGAACTGGAGCCAAATCAAAAAGGCGATTGAATAACAAAAACAAGATCGGCAGACTATGAACCACAAATGAACCTTATTTTTAAATTTATATTTGTATATATCTTCATTGATGATATTTATAAAATACTTAAAATAATTCAATACACAGATAACATTGTGTTACAAATTGGAATAAAGTTGAAAGCCCTGGGAAATGATAGTGATTTTCTGGTAGGGCTTATCGAGTATAGCAAACCTGCATACTTGGAAGTTAGGGGACACCCCAAAAATCTTCATTTACCGCTAAAAAAAAAAACCGAGTTTTGCTATGTATGGGTACTTAACAGCTTGTAACTTAGTGAATTTTACATCAATTTTGAATTTCTCCAAAAAAAACTATCCGATTTTTTAAATTAAACCTGGGTTACACTCAGAACTAAACAGTCTTTCTAAAACATTCCATAAGTAGTATGGTCTTTATAGGAAAGTGAAAAGTAAATGGTTTTGGGAGGCAATTACGCATAGATGTCTTAAGTTTGGTCAAACAATATATACACCAATCGAAAGGTCTACTCTTCTTCTAATTAAATCCGTTAAAAAATTCAATTGATGTAAAATTCTATATTCGATAAGTCCTACCAGAAAATCACGATCATTTCCCAGGGTTTTTTTTTGCTGTAACACTGTGTAATACATCAAAATAATTCATGTTAAGGGAAAGCTGTGTTATTTTTTTATGATTTAAGATTATTTTCGTCCAAATTACTTTCCACATTTCGCAGATTTTCGAATTTTTCGCGATCGCCATTCTGCAAGTGCCCATATTTATGTCTTCCACTGGATTCTAAAGCCGATGAGTAACTACATGGCACCTCCTAAAAAAATCGACCCTTTTCAGGTCCCACCAACAACAAAAAGAGTGCATAATTTTCAGCGTCTCTTCTTCTTCCTCTTGTTAGTAACATTGTTAGTTGAATAACTTCCTCGTTTGTAATCCGATTGGAAGGCTCTAGCATTAAAGGTGCTCTTGTAATTCGACTTTAAATTTTTGTTGCAAAAATCTAAAACAAACTTGATCAATGCAAGGTATAGATGAACATTCATGCCAAATTTGGTGTCTCTAGCTCTTATAGTCTCTGAGAGCTAGGTGACACAAAAAGGGACATACAGACGGACATGGCTATATCGACTCGGCTGTTGATGCAGATCAAGAATATGTATACGTACGCCTCCTTCTGCCTGTAACGCACTTTGTATGCCCTTTCAGAGGGTCTTATAATTTTGTCACGAAATGTGTAACGCATTGAAGGTGGCCTCACAGACCCCATAAAGCACATATGTATATTCTTGATCAATGCGACGAGCTGAGTCGGTATAGCCATGTCCGTCTGTCTGTCTGTTTCTATGCAAAGTCTCAGTTTTGAAGCTATCTTGATGAAACTTGGTACAAACCCGGCTTTAGACTGCACGCAGTACATATGTCAGAGCCAACCGGATATCATATAGCTCCATAGGATTGATTGGTTCGAAATCAACACTTAGTATGAAAAACTTTTTTGTTTCTCAAGATATCTCAACCAAATTCACAGATTATGTGTTTGATACAGTTTCATACATCCTTACCAAATTTGATTAAAATCGGAGAACTATATCATATAGCTGCATAGGATTAATGGGTTCGAAATCAACTTTTAGTATGCAAAACTTTTTTCTTGTTTCTCAAGATATCTCAAACAAATTCACACATTGTGTGTTTGGTATAGTTTTAAACAGGCTGACCAAATTTGGTGTAAATCGGACTACTATATCATATAGCTGCAATAGGAACGTTCAGAAGGTGCCGTAGCGTCTCAGTCCTCAGATTCAGAATCCTGTGGAATACGTGAAGATATGAAAAATAACGATTCCAACAAGTTTTTTTGTTAAAATGTATGTGCTATAAATTTTGACATACTAATATTCAAAAGCAAGTTTATTAAAACACAAACAGTGACAATTCGCGGTTCATCAAGGAAATTTTTTTCGTTAATTTTTTAAAGTTTGTGCACTGACAAGAAAATTAACAAATTTAAAGTATTATTTATCAGAATGTAGGCATTACAACTTGGACTTTGGTTTGTTAGTTTGTTTATCTTTATCGAGAACATCTTGCATTTCAAGAAACGAGTTCTCTAGTGCCGTGGCAAACTTGTCGGGATCAGTGTCATTATTATATCTCCACGACGTGATGGCCACAATGATATCATGATCGCGTGGATTATAACAAGCAGCGTAGCCATCATCAGTGGCCGGGCCGTAACCCATGAAAGCATCGTATTTGGTGGCCACCTGAGATGTTGACACGCGGAAGTGCATGGACTTGGTGTAGCCAAGCGAGGAATAGAACTCCGGTATGGGCAAATTATTCTCCTGCGCCATTAACTTAAGACCCAACAGATGACGGTCCACACCAAGACCCTGAAGTGCCAGTCTTGCGTATTTCTGATGACCAACGACTGCCTCTCGTAAAAGACAAGCCTTCTCCTCCACAGATGTCTTTCCACTTGTCATAGCTTTGCAAAATGCTAAGGATTCATTAGAGCAGGAGCGTATAGTTTCCGTACGACCATTTTCAAAGATTCGCAAATGTGCAGATTCATATTGAGCACCGGGTACCTTGTGCATTCTGCAATTACATTAATCATTATAAATAATGAATTAAATCTGTTTCCTACTTGTAGAAAGCCAACTGTAGCGCCATTTGGACAAAGCTATCGGGTCCCAGCTTCTGCTTTTTGATAAAATCCTTCCCAAAGCACTTGAACTTCAATATGTTACATTGCAGATCACTAACGAGCTTGTCAACATTGTTCTTGGCATAGAAAATCCATTGATCCACACAGGGATTCAAAGTGGCGAATGAGATCTTCTCCGGTTTGCAACTAATCTCTGTGGAGCCACGTTTTCCATAGTTGTTGTCCTCGTCCCTAAAAAATACATAGGTATCTCTTGTTATTTCAAATTTTATATTACTGACTTACTTACATTTTATTTACCACATAGTCCATCATCATGGCAATGGGCTGGCCCTCAGCGGGGGAATGCTCATAGGTGAAGCCAACGTTACCATTTGGATTAACCACCAATTGAATGGTTTTGTCCATCCAACGGTTGGCGCTGTTCAAATTGCTGCCACCACCGTGAATAAGGCCTAAGATTAATTGATTCGCTTGCTGGTCGGGCTCTACTTCAACGCATTGATCCAGCGAAACAGTAAATAGAGCACCCTGTATGCTTTTAAGGGCGTCATAATTTTCTGGCGTCTTCGACAATTGCTCGTACGCCTCAGCCCAATTGTCACGTGAGTCTGTGGTTAAGATACCATAAGGAATACCAAATCCAGTTTCTGCTGCCATGATATCATCCAGCTGCTTGGCCAATAACTCGGTTGACAACAAATTGCCGTCACAGCCGTACAAGCATAATTTATAAAACTGTTACATTAAAGAGAAACAATAAGGTTACAATCACAGAAATGTATATAAAAATATTGAAAACGGAAGCTTACATGATTTTTGTAGATGATCACAACGTAATTTGAATAAGGATTGTAGACAATTTGATCGGAGCCTCGAATCGGGATGCGACAGGTACCAAACACTTTTCCAAACTGACTATTGTCTAACTCATTTTTGCCCATTTTGACAATGGGTATCTTTCCGGCATCTATAATCCCCTTGAATTCACCAAGGCCGTATATGACTTTGGCCGTAAAATCGACATATTCACGCATCTCTTTAAAACTTTGGTAGGGAAATGTCATGCCGGGACTGACATAGACGGTAACTGGATCACGATACTTCAGATAGGCTGTCGTCAGCCAGCGATGTGCCAACCAGTTATTCTCACGCTTGCCAACATCCTCAAGCAGACCCTGCAGCTCACAGCCGTCCTTGTCTTTAAAGTTTTTTGTTATTTCCATCTGCTTCTGAAATTCATTAGGCGTCAGCAGCGGTTGGGCAGTGATTATAAAACGTTCCAGCGTTTCATTTAAAGGCAATACAGGGTATCTTAGAAGCTTTTGCTTGGGTGCCCGTTCTATATCGCTCGTATCGGGAGATTTGCTGCTATAGCTTGAGGCCATCAGCTTGTCAATAACATTTGGAGTCTGATTGTTAACAGATTGTTTAGTCTGTAAATTTAATTCTAATTTAAGTGAATTGCAAAGCTGACCAAATCTGATTTCTTACTAGATTCCAAAAAACTTTGCCCTTGCTTAGTAGCCTCATTTCGGAGGTGGGAGTTTGAACTGTTCTCTCAACTGCGGAGCTGCAAAAGCGTAAATAAATTCGCACAATGTAGTGTAAATAGAAATGTTATTCTTTTAGCGTTTGTATCAATATTGTGTGTGTAAAAAGTTCACCTTTGATATGTGTGCATAATCGTTAGGGGTTGCGATTAGACGTACTCTAAAATAAGCTCGGGCAACGACGGAGGCGGGAACAATTAGCAAATGAACTGTTATCAAATTACCAAACTTAATAAAACGTCAATTATGTATGTATATTTTTGTCCACGTAGACACAAATGCAGTGTCTTCAGTTCATATCAGAAAAACGACGACCGGTTTCGACTTTCAAACTGTGCTCTTGCTGTCTCGAAATTCCACTTGTTATCGCGATTTACCTCTGTTGTTTTGGTATTAGGGCCAAAGTCTATGATTTTTTTTGCTTACCCTAAAACACTTTTAAATTCTCCTTTTTTGGGGTCAGATTCCCTTTAGATGTTATAAGTCTTAAATTTTTGTGACATCCTCTAATCCCTTGCAAAATCAAAATATTTAACTTATTTAATGGCAACTTGTTATTAGTAAAGCTGCAAAAAGATCGATGTAAACATCGATACTATCGATTCTTTTGATTCGGGAAAACATCGATACCGATTTGGGGGAATGGATGGCAAGATTACGGTTTCCGGGGCGCCAAGATCTAAGGATGGATTCCGGTAGATCACGTGGAAATAAGACTACAAAATTAATTAAATTTTTTTTTGATTTTCGGCTCGGTTCTCAAGATTTTGGGACCGATAGGTTGGCGCTTCCCATACAAACTGGTTAGCGTGCTAGCCGCACTGTGCACTGTGTTATAGCGTCCTTATGCTAGTTTACCTTATAGTGAGCCGATCTTGACCAAATTTTCTCAGCATGTTAAAATGAGTAAGAAATACATAATCTGTGGGTTTGGTTGAGATAGCTCAAAAAAAAAATAAAAATTACATACTAAGCAATTTTGACATTTGACCCCCATTTTAACCCATTCCAGTGGGGATGTCAAAAAATCCCGTCTTATTGCACAATAATTATGTCTCAGCTATGTTGTGTAAAAATTTCATCTCAATATCTTGAACCGTTTGGCTTACAGCGTGATGACTCAGTCAGTGAATCCGTCAAGTCCGCGGCATTTTTATCGGCATTGGTTGCAGTGTAAGCAGCTTTGCCGTTAAGATACCGGTTTTTGCTTAGGGGCGGCAGTGTAATGCTAGGCTTACATTGAGTGGCACAGCCTGGCACAGCGCGTCAGGGGTGCATTTGGGTATTACAATCGGTAATTAAAATTTCGAAGGCTCAGATGCCCAAATACACCCCTGACGCGCTCTGCCAAGCTGTGCCACTCAATGTAAGCCTAGCATTACACTGCCGCCCCTAAGCAAAAACCGGTATCTTAACGGCAAAGCTGCTTACACTGCAACCAATGCCGATAAAAATGCCGCGGACTTGACGGATTCACTGACTGAGTCATCACGCTGTAAGCCAAACGGTTCAAGATATTGAGATGAAATTTTTACACAACATAGCTGAGACATAATTATTGTGCAATAAGACGGGATTTTTTGACATCCCCACTGGAATGGGTTAAAATGGGGGTCAAATGTCAAAATTGCTTAGTATGTAATTTTTTTTTTTTTGAGCTATCTCAACCAAACCCACAGATTATGTATTTCTTACTCATTTTAACATGCTGAGAAAATTTGGTCAAGATCGGCTCACTATATCATATAGCTGCCATAGGAACAATCAGATTCAAATAAAATATTCGTATAAAGAGCTTTGTTGTTTTTTGAGCTAATTCAACCAAATTGACAGATTATGTATTTCTTACTCATTGTAACATTCTGTAAAAATTTGGTCGAGATCGGATCACTATATCATATAGCTGCCATAGGAACAATCAGATGCAAATAAAATATTAGTATGAAGAGCTTTGTTGTTTTTTAAGCTAACTCAACCAAATTGACAGATTATGTATTTCTTACTCATTGTAACATTCTGTAAAAATTTGGTCAAGATCGGACCCCTATATCATATAGCTGCCATAGGAACAATCAGATGCAAATTAAAATCATAGTTTGAAGAGCTTTGTTGTTTTTTGAGCTAATTCAACCAAATTGACAGATTATGTATTTCTTACTCATTGTAACATTATGTGAAAATTTGGTCAAGATCGGACCCCTATATCATGTAGCTGCCATAGGAACAATCAGATGCAAATTAAAATTTTGTATGAAGATCTTCATTGTTTTTTTTAGCTATCTTAACCAAACTCACAGATTGCACTAGTGTACAAATGAATTATCTGTGTCTGCCTTTTAGACCTAAGTATTTTTCCCTCCTTAACGTGAAAAAGTATCTTAAAAATTTTTCTATGGAGTAGTTTTTGAGATATTATTTTTTTTTTAATTTTTTCATAGGTGACTCAGCTTCTTCGAGTATAAATCGTAAACGCGTTTACCGTTTTTAACAAAGTAAGGTTTCTAAAACTTTTTCATTCAAAGTTTTGAAATCAGCTCGATCTTTATAATGTTAGAGCCTCTTAAAGTTGAAAAATTAAATTTTTTTGCGAAAAAAAACACAAAAAGGGGTACAGACAAAAATTCATAAAGTATATTTAACGCAAAATTAAAAACAAAAAAATTATGCAGACATAGAGCTTGAACTTTCCCGAGTAAAACAAGCCATCTTTCATAGAAATCGGTGGACTTTTAATGGCAAAACACAAGTTCTAAAATTGTATATTTATCGCTTTTCGTGCGATACTTTAATACGCGCCTTCCACCTTTTGATTTTGGCATTTGGGTTTGATTTGGAAACGGCAAAAGTTAACGGCTAGTGGTCTGTGAAAATGTTTATGTCTTTTACACCATATAGGTAGTGACGTAGCTAAGGGCCCTAACTATAGCTAATAGCTCCCTTTCGTTCGTGGCGTAGTTCGCCTCTGGGGGTCTCAATGTTCTGGAAATCATTGAGATGGGGCGACCCTCTTGTGAAAGCACTGCCCCTGTGCCGTAGGCTGAAGCGTCTGTCGTTAGATCAAACGGCTTCTTATAGTCAGGGTCACGGAGCATGACATTTTCTGAAGAGAAAATGTTGCGAAGCTTAGGAAAAGCCTGACGCTGAAGATCAGAGAATTCTACTATAATGTTTCGCGATCTATGCTTACTAACTGACCCATTCTCACCCTTTAGGACGTCAGAAATGGGCTTTGCTATTGAGGCAAAGTCTTTGATGAAACACCTGTAGTAACTGGCCAAACCAAAAAATGATCTAACTTCGAAAACATTCTCTGGTTCTGGGTACTCTTTAATTGCTTTTACCTTTTCCGGGTCTGTTGTGGCTCCGTCGCTGGTTACCACAAAACCAAGAAAACCTACGCTTTTCATAAAAAAGCACGATTTCTCCTTGGAGACTCTTATATTTGCCTCATACAGGCTCTTCAAAACCCACTCCACATGTTTGACATGGGAATCTTCATCTTTTGAGAAGACAATGACATCGTCAACATAAACATAGCAGGATTTGCCAATCTGCTTACGCAGTATGTCGTCGACGGCTCCTTGGAAGATGATGGCTGCATTCTGCATTCAACCCGAAAGGAAGCCGACAAAATTCGTACTTTCCCCCGTTAACAGAGAAAGCTGTTTTCTCACGATCACGCTCTGCTAGCGGGATCTGATGGTAGCCGGATTTCAAATCTAATGTCGAAAAGAATTTGGCCTTACCAAGATTCGCAAGGATCATTGGAATATTAGGCATGGGGTATCTGTCAGCAATGGTTTTCTCATTGAGTTTTCGAAAATCCATTACAAGACGCATATTCTTGTTGCCGAACTCATCTGTGCCCTTTTTGTCAACCACCCAAATGGGGTTGTTATAGGGGGAAACAGGTTTTTTTATGATGCCGTTTTTTAAGAGGCTCTGAATATCTTTGTTAACAAATTCTGCTGCTCCCATTAGATAGGGATACAATCGGACATAAACAGGTTGTTCGTCAGTGGTCCTGATAGTGGCCACAACTGACGTATTATATGGAAGTGCTTCTTCCGGATCTGCAAAGGCTTTGCGCCTGTTTTTTAACATTTTGAGAAATGTCTCCTTTATTGAATCAGGAGCGTCGGCGCAATCGACATTGGTAAAATTAACGTCCGCGCACCTGTGGAATTCAATAGGTTCCGTAACTGAGCCACATTTGAGTTGGCCAGAGGAGAGACAAAGTGAAGCTCCTGCTTGTGTGAGTATATATATATATAATTCCATCAAAGGTCGACAAGTCAGGGAGCAAAAAGAATGTGGCCTTTTGTGTAATGTTGGAGGTGCCATGAACTGAGTCAGTGGAAAAAGAAGAATTTACTGGGCGCAACCCTTTTAGACTTCCATGTGGTCTGATGTAATTTTTGGAAGCGCCAGTGTCGAAGAGAAATCTCATCTGAACCCCTGCTACATTCCTACAAATAAAGGGTAGCAGGGAGCTACCCCTAAAAAATTGACAATGTCCGATTCATAGTCGGTACCATTGTCATCAGCGATTTGCTGCTCTGCTTGGGTCTTGATCTGGCTCATGAGCCGTGTGATAGACCCTTTGCCTTCACTATATCATATAGCTGCCATAGGAACAATCAGATGCAAATAAAATATTAGTATGAAGTGCTTTGTTGCTTTTTAAACTAATTCAACCAAATTGACAGGTTATGTATTTCTTACTCATTGTAACATTCTGTGAAAATTTGGTTAAGATCGAACCTGTATCATATAGCTGTCATAAGAACAATCACATGCAAATTAAAATTTTGTATGAAGATCTTCGTTGTTCACAGATTATGTATTTCCTACTTATTGTAACATTCTGTGAACAGTGGCTTTTAATGCCAAGAAGATGGCCAAGGGTGGGGGGGGATGGTACGATTTATTGGTGTTGCGACTTTCAAAATAAATTTGCAGTATATGACAATGTTACTCGCTCTTGCTGCTATAATCCAATTGCAGCGATCACTTTAAAACAGCGAGCAGCGAATATGTAAATTCTCTATATTCACTCCACATTTCTCCCCGAGATTGCAGCGAGCGTAGCGAGCCGGGGGTTGGCGAGCGAAGCGAGCAGGGGGCAAACCCCCTAGTGTTATATATATATATACATATATATGAATAGTGATATTAACAATAACAGCAACAATATCAATTTCATCAATTTCATTGCCAATTTAGCTATTTTATATATATATATATATATAAATAAAATATAAACTATTTAAAAGCTAGTTTAGCAACTCCAATAACAAAAAACAGCAGAATGACGTATGATTCCTTATGCTCTTATAACTGTAGATACATTTAAATTTTCTTTTGCTAGAGACATTTCATCTTTTAAATTGAATGTGCGCCGGAATCATTCACAACAATTTGTTGTAAAATGATTTGCTTATCAAAGAGCTTATTCCTCAAAAAAGAAGTAATCGTAACTAATAAATTTATCTACAGTTGAACCAGTTAATCCATCTAATCTTTCAAAAAACTAAATGATAGAGGCCTTAAATCTAAATTAACTAATCTATATGTAAATAGCATCTCTTTTGATTATAAAATTCTTGCCTTCACTGAAACTTGGCTAAAGCCTGAAATATCCAATTTTTCATTATTTACTATCAAGTACACCACTTATAGATGTGACCGTTTGTCACGAGTGGGTGGCGGCGTATTAGTCGCAGTTCATTCTGACCTTCCGTCGGAATTATTAAGTTGCTTACCTAATCTTGAGTTTGTTGCAATTAAGTTAACTTTTTGTCAAAGTTCTGTTTATATAATCTGTTCCTTTCTTTTTATCTTGAACACTTTTTTAATATACGTTTAATAACCTCTAAACTTTCGGATAGCGATTATTTGTGTGTGTTGTGAGACTTTAACTTACCTGAGATATCTTGGTCTATTGTGGATAATCTGGTTGTTCCTGCTAGTTCTCATGACTTTGTAAATAGCATACTAGATCTTTTCCTTTATCAAGTAAACAATATTCGTAATCGTAATAACCGTCTTCTGGGCCTAATATTTGTATCTGATCCTTCAGTTAGTGGTGTGGTGGTGGTCTCTGAGATCTAGGCGACACAAAAAGGGACAGACAGACAGGCAGACGGACATGTCTATATCGACTCGGCTGTTGATGCTGATCAAGAATATATATGCTTTATGGGGTTTGGCACGCCTCCTTCTGCCTGTTACGCACATTTCTTTTTGGACAAACTTAATAGACCCTATTGTACTTTTTTAAAGTATTGATCAAGGGTCTAATAACACTGTGTTACAAATTGGAATGAAGTTGGAAACCCTGGGAAATGATAGTGATTTTGTGGAAGGGCTTATCGAGTATAGCAAACCTGCATACTTGGAATTTAGGGGACACCCCCAAAAACTTCATTTACCGCTAAAAAAAAAACCGAGTTTTGCTATGTATGGGTACTTAACAGCTTGTAACTTAGTGAATTTTACATCACTGGGTACTGTGCTTAAAGCTAAGTACTCAGCACTCAAAAATCGTGTACGCTGACTATCAACTCCATATAAAAAAAAGTAGCTATTAGCGTCCTTACATTGCCGCCGCTAAGCGGCAATTTTCAATTTAGCCATTTTTTGTTGAAAACGTTGCTTTTGTTGTCATTAAAAGTGTAATATCTTGGTCAAAAACTATCCGATTTTTAAAATAAGACCTGGGTTATACTCAGAGCTAAACAGTCTTTCTAAAACATTCCATACGTAGTATGGTGTTTATAGAAAATAGTGCATGTAACCATTGTCAAAGTTTAAAAATGTTGAAAAATGTTGAAAAAAGTGAAAATCAAATGGGTTTGGGAGGCAAATACGCATAGATATTTCAAGTTTAGTTAAACAATATATACACAAATCGATAGATATATTCTTCTTCTTTTTAAATCGGCTTTGATATTCAAAATGTTTGTAAAATTCACTAAGTTACAAGCTGTTAAATACCCAAACATAGCAAAACTCGGTTTTTTAGCGGTAAATGAAGATTTTGGGGGTGTCCCCAAAATTGCAAGTATGCAGTTATGCTATACTCGATAAGACCTACCAGAAAATCACGATCATTTCCCAGAGTTTTTTTTGCTGTAACACTGTAATATATCAAAATATTGATATTTTTATAAAAAATTATATATTCATATCGTGATATTTTGCCCAAATATCAAACAAGAGATTTTGTTTTTATAAATAAAGAATTTCTTGCGTTGGTCACTCTCTGATCTGTGGATTCTGCAATTCAAATTAGACGACTGTATCAACTCACTCTTCATCATAGCCTGTTCCCACAGGGCGACCATCCACCTACAACCTATCGACGAGATGGTCCCATAGTCTTATCCGTGCTGATTTTTGCCGGTTTGTTCCACTATTCCGGTAGGATGGTACGAAAACCACCAAAAGTTCCTTATCGATTTATTCTCGCTTATTTTTATAGCGTTCTTAAACTGCCACCGGTATAACACCAAAAAGAAAAATTGCCGCTTTGATGCCGGCAAGTTTGTCGCTACCATACAAAATTGTTGACAGTTGGGTTCAAATATATCGGTAAAACGGCGTGCTGCTGTCAGTATGGCAAAAATTTTGGCAACATTTTTGACACAATGTGTTGCAACGCTGGCAGTTTTCGATTAAAAACTAGGTAATCGACAACAAAAACAGCTGATATGGAATATTGAAATTGACGCAATTATATATTTTTATGTTAATTTCTTTTATTTCTATTTCTTATGTTTTTTAAAGTAAGAGGAAACAATAACCGCGAAGCGCAAAAGGTTAATGGTGGACATAGGCACGTTTTTTATGAAAATATGGGGGACATATTGAATGATCTGATTGGGGAAAGACAAATATTCGCATATATGCAGATATGGTCAACACAATTAGAGAACATTGATCAAGGGCACATTCACGTTTATATATGCACCCATTTCCACAGCTTTTGAAGCAAATTCGCATCAATTTCGTTTTTGCAATAAACTATATGACTGTTTGTTTGATTTATAGTAATCAAAAAACAGCTGACTACGTCAAGTTGGCGGCATTGTGCCCAGTGTAAGCAGCTTTTCCGGTAAGATATCGGGTTTTGCTTAGCGGCGGCAAGCACGCTATTAGAGCAACACTGAAATTTTGTCATTGGCGACGAAAATTAAACAATAAATGGCAAAAGAAGAAGAGGGAACTTTACAAATATTGGAAAATTTCAGACTCATGTAAGTAAAATAGTTTCAAATTTTTTTTATTTTTTTGTAATTAAGAAAATTGTGTTTTAACTAAAAGCGATTAACAAGAAAGGATCTTCTGGCAGGCTGACATGGTCGCCAGAGTTAGAAGAGTTTCTGATAGACTTTTGGACAGACTTTATTGGGAATTTGCGAGGAGCTTGCAAGAACGCCCATTTCTATATGGAGATGGCAAGTAAGCTGAAATCCGATTTCTTGGTGCTCGGCCGGATGTGCGCACGAAAATTTAAAACCTCACCAATGATGGGCAATCATTGGACAATTGTGGTAAGTTTGTATATTATAGTTTATTAGTACTTATTAAATGTACATACATATGTATACATAACGCCCTAATTTCAGATTATATGCGGAGGAGGTTAGGAGGTTTCGATCCAGAGGAGTAGGCTTGCAGCACAAGCACTTCTAGAGCTGCTGAGCCACCTCCAACTAAGCGTGCAAAGATTGATGCCCGCTTAGCAAGCTGAAATTATAGAAATTGCTCGTGAAAGGCTGGAGTTACAAAGAGAGCAGGGAGAGGCGAAAAACAGAATCTTGGAAGGGCAGTTCTACGAATCTTGGGGCGGACAGATCTAATAATGGATTCCGGTAGAACTCGTCGAAATAAGACGAAAAAACTAAATAAAATTTTTTTATTTTCGGCTCGGTTCTCGAGATATTGGGACCGATAAGTCGCCGATTCCCATACAAACTGGTCTGCGTACCAGCCGCTCTTTGCGGAATCCATCATCAGATCTGTCCGCCCCAAGATTCGTAGAGTTCCCTGAAACATAATTATTAAAGGAAGTTGATTTGTTTTAATTGAAATTATTCCAACAGAAATTCTGGAATTGCAATATCTTTTTTTTTTTTTTTTTATTATTACTTGGCTTTTATTTATTGGATCTTCTCTTAAGTTGGAGACTAACAGTAATTTTGCAAATCTTATAAATAAACAATAGTTAACAGTCTTCATGGACTGTTAATTGACACGCGGCCCTAAAGTCTATCGTTGGGTTGGTAGGTCAATACGACGAAGACGGGATCGGCTGATTAATCTGAGCGGTGGAGAATTTTGCATGTTCAGGGTAAACGTAACGTGCTTACATTTCTGTTCGTTTATTTTTATCCGCCAGTCGGAAAGCCATTTTTCTACGTCGACCAGGTGAAGAGCCAATTGCGCAGTTGCTTGTACTGGTCATTTTGAGCGGCTAAGAATAGCTGTATCATCAGCGAAGGTAGAAGTTGTTAGTTCCCTGCTTGTTGGAATGTCTGCTGTGTAGAGGACGTATAGTGTCGGTCCAAGTACGCTGCGTTGTGGAACTCCGGCTCCAATGGTATGATCGTCGGATAAAGCAGTGTTACATCTGACTGCAAATTTTCTATCGTAGAGATATGATCTTAGAAGCTTGTGTGTGTTATTTGGAAGCGTTGATTTAATTTTATGCATTAGGCCGTCTAACCAGACTCTGTCAAATGCTTGAGAGACATCTAGAAATATTGCTGTGCAATATTCTCGATTTCAAAGGCGTTTCGTATTTCTGATGTTATGCGGTTGACCTGCTCAATAGTTCCGTGCTTTTCCCGAAAGCCGAATTGATGCGATGGGATTTTGTTGTGGAGTCTTTTAAATGGATTTATCTGATTCAGCAGACATTTTTCGAAGATCTTTGATAGACACGATAATAGGCTTATAGGTCTGTATGACGACGTGACAGTGTGATCCTTTCCTGGTTTCGGTATCATTATAATGACCGACTTTTTCCATCTCTGTGGGAAGTGGCCTAGTTTTGTGATAGCATTGAAGAGTTGTGCGACAGTGCATACCGCACAATATGGGAGCTCAATAATCATTTTGGGGGTTATTAGATCGCAATATCTTTATATCCATTTTTAGACCCAGTACTTTAAAAAAGTACAAATTGGTCTATTACGTTTGTGCAAAAGTGCGTAACAGGCAGAAGGAGGCGTGGCAGACCCCATAAAGTATATATATTCTTGATCAGCATCAACAGCCGAGTCGATATAGCCATGTCCGTCTGTCTGTCCGTCTGTCCCTTTTTTGAACACCTATATCTCAGAGACTATAAGAGCTAGAGCTACCAAATTTGGCATGTACGTTCATCTGCATCTTGCATTAAACGAGTTTGTTTTAGATTTTTGCCACGCCCCCTCCGCCCACGTAAATTTGAAACAAAATTTCAAAGTCGAATAACGAAAGCTCCTTTAATGCTAGCGATATGATTTTTGGCATACATGATAAACTCTATAGTCCAATCCTGTCCTGAAAGTTTTATCCGGATCGGATAATAAACGGATAGTATACGGCTGTTCAAAATTTCGAAAATATGAACACCTAGATCTCAGAGACTATAAGAACTAGAGACACCAAATTTGGTATGTAGGATCATCCACATCTCCCATTAATCAAGTTTGTTTTAGATTTTTGCCACGCCCCCTCCGCCCCCGGAAACTAAAATACAAAATTTCGAAGTCGAATTAAAGAAGCCCCTTTAATGTTAGCGCCTTAATTGTTGGTACATATAATATACACTATGATCCAAACCAGTCCAGAAAATTTCATTCCAATCGGATGATAAACACGGAAGTAATTCAACTAACAATGTTACAGGCAAAAGGAAGAAGAAGAGACGCTAGCGACCTCTGTGTTTATTAACTTCGTAGTGGCGCCATCTATTGTTTGGAACGCATTATTGAAGAACAATCAATAGTGAACGCTTTGCACTCAAAAAGTACTGGGTCTCCTACTGTCGAGCTTGCTCCACTGTAGCTTACTGCATTTTATTATTATAGTTGCGTAGCTTTTACACTTTGACCAACTGCGATAAATATACAAATGGATGCTCGATGTTGGCAATGGGAATCACTTTTTTACATCAACCATCTTTCCCACGCGCAAAGATGTGTTGCATGGGAATAGGGTATCAGGTATCTAATTACACCTGGGAGTTCAGTGCCTTCAGAGCGCCTTGCGTCCGCTATAATATGCGTCATCTGTGACTCCCGCAGCCGAATGACGCATTTAAAAGTCAGTGAAAGCCAAATATTCAGGGGTGTTCCACAAAGCTCTAGCAACCTAAAAGGAACTGAAAAGCATTTCTTGGTGTCCTCAAACAAGCAACAATTGCTTTCAAATGAAAAAAAAAATTTCAAACTTTAAAATAAACTTAAAATTTATTGAATTTAATTTAATGTGCTTTTAAATGTAAAAAAAAGGTAATTGTTAATTTGACGACCAACCTCGCCAAAATTTACGAAATTATTTTTTCTGGATAGACCCCGATTTATCATGAGTTTAGGTGAAAAAATTTCGCGTTGGACTATTCTAGTTTTTTTTAAAGTTTTTTTTTATGTTTAATTTTTATCAGGCCTAAAACGGCTTTGCGCAGGGCACTTGTTGTGTTGTTGTTGTTGTTATAGTTTTTGTTGTTGATGATGTTTTAGCTGTTGTTTTTATTGTTTTAGTTGCTGATTTATCGTTATTGTCACTAATTTTAAGGAAAACTAACCACAAAAAATAACTATGCAAACCAATTGAAAAATTAGTGCTGTCGGTTGGTTATGAAGCTTCTGCTGCATAGTATTTTTCACCCAAATTCATGATAAATCGGGGTCTATCCAGAAATAAAAAAATAATTTCGTAAATTTTGGCGAGGTTAGTCGTCAAATTAACAATTACTTTTGAAACATAGGTTTACAAAAGCTATTGTCTAGAGATTTGTGGAACACCCCTGATTGGCACTAAAATTAGTTAATACCCAGAAGGAAATATTCCACAGAAAAATGTACTAATTTGCTGCAGGCCGACTCAGAGGATTGCACTCCGACTTCATGTAAAAGTCTCATTCGGTTTTACATTAGCGCGATCAGGGTAATTCGGTAGGAAATCCACAATTCCCTACGGCAGGTTCCGCTACGAACTATAATGTTTTCCTGAGTTCGTCATAGACACATTTTGCAGGAAATTCAGTTTCCATTTCGGCAAGATTACGGCTTCCGGTACAGCTGGCACGCTGAGCAGTATGTATAGAAACGGTCAACTTATCGGTCCCAATATCTCGAGAACTAAGACGAAAATCAAAAAATTATATTTAAGTTTTCCTCTTATTTCGACGTGTTCTACCATCATCAGATCTTGGCGCACCGGAAACCGTAATCTTGCCGATTCTATTGAACTATAGTTGTTTGATTAATACGCCTATCTCTTTTTAATGGTGGGGGGGCACAGTACTCCTTTTTTTTGGGAAAAAGGGGAAAAAATTTTAAACATCAATTATATCGATATTTCAAAGCGATATATTTATTATCATTTTGATATCTTTTTAAAATATAGAATATAGTTGATACGGTATTTTCAATATATTCGACACCACTACTTTATTTTTAGAGTTGGGTCGTTTCGTTCTGAATAAGTTCAATTGAACGGGTCATCAAAATGAACGAATGAGCTTATTCAGTACTTCATGAACTATTTCGTTCATTTTCTTCAATTGATCCGTTTTTGATGAACGAATCTTTCTTTAACTTACTCAGCCCTGAAGTCGGTTAAATCTTTTTAAAGCGTTGCACTTTGTTAAGTTTTTATTAATAAAATAAAATGTCGAAAAGAAAGCGAAGTGATGTTTGGAATCACTTTATTGGAAGTGGGGTTGGAAAGACCGGCAAATGAGTTTATTGAAAGTCAGAGCTAAGTATTGCTGGAGGCTCCCAGAGCAATTTGGTGCGCCATCTTAAGCTAAAGCACCCTACCCACAAGCTCTTTGGTTTCAGTTGGTGGCCAGCAAATGATAACACATTTTATTATCAAGTTCAGTGAACGATTGAATAACTGAATATAACGATCTATTCATCGTTCATGGTTCATTAAAAGCTGTCCAACTGACTAGAAAGACGTATCTATTCATATCGATAATCGTTCATGAACAGCTAGGATCAACTGAATAGAAAGACCTATTCATATCGTTCATCGTTCATGAGCAGATGATCAACTGAATAGAAAGACCTATTCATATCGTTCATGAGCAGATGATCAACTGAATAGAAAGACCTATTCATATCGTTCATCGTTCACCGATCATCGTTCATTCAAATGAACAGCTGAACTAAATGACTGACTTAGTTCACAACTCAAAAACGAACGACTGAACTTATTCAGCAAATTGAACGAGAAATCCCACCTCTATTTATTTTCCGAATTGCTAATTTAAGATATCGTCGATAACATAGAGCACATGTATCAGCCAACATAACCATGAGCCGATAGCAAAGAGGAACAAGCTCCGATATTTTTATGCCGTACAAGTTTTAAACTTAGTAAATATTTTGTTGACGTCACGAATACATTTATTGCTAGAATAGGCTATATGAATATTTAAATATGCTAGATTTTAGGCTACAAGCTGTTTATAAGCTATAGTGTTGGGTTGCTCATGAGTGAGTGAGCCAAAAAGAGTTGTTCCCTAAGCTCAGCAAGTGAACAACCTCTTTCCTTGTTGCTCTTTTTGACTCACTTGTTCTTTTTGGCTCACTTGCTCATTTTGGCTCACTTGCGCATTTTGGCTTACATGCTCATTTTAGCTCACTTGTTCATTTTGGCACAGCTTACTCTCTTGTTCTTTTGGGCTCACTTGCTTTTTTTGGCTCATTGTTCACTCAGAGTGGTTAAGGAACTGAAGGTGCTGTTGATGCAGAGCCACGACTACTGTGCCGGGATTGCGCACGATGTATTCTTAAACAAGGAGATTGTTGAGCGCGCCAAGCAGTTGTCTGGGCGTGGGGAAAATCATCTGCGTTTAAATTTCATTAATGTTTATAATTTCTATTTTTAATTTTGTTATACAATAATCATTATAATACAAGATTTGGTTTATACTGTTTTTACACTGCCACTTCATTGTCGAAGGTGCGGAAAAATGATGCGCGTCGTTTACACTGGAGCCGCATCTTTTTTCGCATCATTTGTCAGCTGTTGGCCTGCCAATGTCAGATTTATTTATTGAAATAGTGACAATTATGAGTTCTAAACTGGCAAATGTTGTATATGGTGCAATTGTTAATTGCAGTGCACTTTCAAAAATGCTTTTAAGACTTTGAATTTTGTGTTTCTATTTGAAATTATTATTTCCGCGGTTAAGCTATATTACTATTGATTATCGATATTCGATGAAAAAAAAACAGCTGTTCGCTGTCGATACCTCGAAAAATTGCAGTATTAAAAAAAATACTAACAGAATACGGCAACACTTGCCAATGATGCGTCGCATGATTTAAGATGCGGCCGCATCATTGTCTTCCTCTATCCACAGGGTTCTTATGGGCATCATTGCCGCACGTTCCGTTTAACGGAAAAATCCAATGATGCGGCCCAGTGTAAACACAGTATTACTCGTTAAGAATCATGTGGGCTGTTCATGAGCGGTGATCAAGAGCAACTGAGCCATGAGAGTGAGCAAGTGAGCTAAATGAGTGAATTTACTCATCTGGAAAAAAGAAGAAGTGAACATGTTCACCCAGCACTAGAGAGCTATGCCATTTTGAAATATGCTAGATCTAGCCTGAAATAAGCTTATCTGGTAACACTGGCTCACATTACCGCCACTGAGTGCCACTTTCAGTCGATTCAGAGGGCACGTGCTGACCAAAGTCGCTGCGGCCGTAGTACCAATATTTTACATGAAGTATGGATCGATCCCTCAAGCTGCAGGCTGTCAGCAGCGCGCTCTGTAGTAAGAATCGTTCAATTCAGGGTGCGAATTTCCTATAGCAGTTTCCGCTACGAACTCAAACGTTTTACTGAGTATGGTACTGACTGCTATGCATACTGCTCAGATTGGAATTCTTGTTTAAAGGTTTGAATTTCCCACGGCAGCTTCCGCTACGAACTCAAGCGGTTTGCTGAGTCTGCTATAGCCTGTGCTGCATAGTATTCTGCTAGGAAATCTTCTTAGCTGTAAGGGTTGTCAATATGTTTGCGGTACTCTTAGCTTAGAGTCATGAATCAATGTAAGGGCTCTATAAACCTTAAAAAAAAAAGCCAAGCATCTGACTTTTAAACTTAAAGCATAGTATCCAGTTACCCAGAATATTCGCAAGAGGTAGTACCCAATATTCCTAAGCCAGGGTGATGGAATGTCAGTATGACAGCATAACACCTAAAATACTCAAAGATCGCAGCATATCTCACAAAAGTTTTGTGGTCACACTTTGGTGCCAAGGTTTATGCTTAGTACCCAGCACTGAAAAAATCGTGGATTTTTCCGTTAAATAGAACAAGCGGCATTGATGCCCATTAGAACCCTGTGGATGCGACGCATCACTGGCAAGTGTTCCCGTATTCTGTTAGTATTTTTTCTTAAACTGCAATTTTTCGGGGTATCGATGGGGTATCGACAGCGAACAGCTGTTTTTTTCCATCGAATATCGATAATCAATAGTAACATAATTGAACCGCGGAAATAATAGTTTGAAATAGGAAAACAAAAGACAAAATTCAAAGTCTTAAAAGCCTTTTTGAAAGTGCACTGCAATTACCAATTGCACCGTATACAGCATTTACCAGTTTGGAACTCATAATTGTCTCTACTTCAATAAATAAATCTGATATTGGCAGGCCAAAAGCTGACAAATGATGCAAAAAAAAGATGTGGCTCCAGTGTAAACGAGGCGCATCATTTTTCCGCACCTTCGACAATGATGCGGCAGTGTAAAAACAGTATAATATTGAATTTACACTAGTTGGGATTTTACGGTTGCGTGAGGGGTCACGCAAAAAATACGAAAAGTGTTTCTATTGCGTTTGCCGCATCCATAGTCAGCTGATTGCATGGGTACTTTTGCTGCCAGTACGAACATGAATATAATGCAGTGATGTTTAAACAAAGTCTGAAGGCAGGATAAACACCTTTCTTTATTTATCATGTTAAAAAGGATATGGTTGATACAAAAACTTAAGTAGTTCATTTAAATTTTAAATGTTTAAATTTAAATGTTTAGCTGATTCGAGGTCGAAAATTAGATAATAATGTCGATTTAACATGATTCTCTATTCATATAATTAGAATTAACAATGTTTTTTTTGACAACAAATGTTGACAATTGTTAGCAATTATACGACAAATTTACAACAACAAGAAACGGTACTGATGATAGAGTCTCTTGAAACAGCTGTATACCGAGCCACCTTGCTATTCATTTAGTAAAGGCTTATGTTGCGCGTATTAAAATATCATAAAATGGCCTCTTCGAGATAAGTAAAGAATCGCACAAAGTAGCAGTTGAAACTGGATTTTCTGAATGTTGTGCTTTTACGTTTTTTTGTTGAAGAATTATTAATTTGTAAATGCACTGTAAAATTATGCTTAATAAATGCTTGATTGCAACAGCTGACAATAACGGCTGAAATTTAAAGACAGGGCTGTTAAATAATAATATGTGGTACGTAACAAAACAGTTTAATCTATTTTTAACACATAGGCATTAAAATATCGTTAATTTGCATAGTTGTGAAAAACAAATTAATACTATCCAGACTGGTCAAATTCCATAGTGCCTAGGGATCTGGCTGCTGCAGAAATGAAAGCGTAAACATACATAAATTTTTTTCCAACTTTATTATACAGTTTTATTTAATAAGCATTTTCATACAAGAACTTAATACTAATATTATTAAATTTATTAATACTGAAAAGAGATGAAACAAAAATGTATATACATTAGTTTTTATTTTGAATATATTTCACTATTATTTGTGTATACTTACATTTCGTGTGGGTCCAGTATTTTACTAACGCGTTTGACTTAACCCATATAATGGCCAATTTAAGAATATGTATCTGTATAAAACAATTACACATTATAATACAAGAGAACTAAGACTTACCCATTAATAAATGCGTTGTTCATCCAACACGCGTTCAAATAGCACTGCTGCGCAAAAGACACTTTGATAGAAATAAAAAATGGGCTTCCAAAATAAGAAAATGTAGCCGATCGCGTACTCTAGAGTCTAAGCTAAGAGTACCGCAAACGTATTGACAACCCTTACAGCTAAGAAGATTTCCTAGCAGAATACTATGCAGCACAGTCTATACCAAACTCAGCAAACCGCTTGAGTTCGTAGCGGAAGCTGCCGTGGGAAATTCAAACCTCTGAACACGAATTTCAATCTGAGTAATATGCAGAGCAGTCAGTACCATACTCAGTAAAACGTTTGAGTTTGTAGCGGAAACTGCTGTAGGAAATTCGCACCCTGAATTGAACGATTCCTACTACAGAGCGCGCTGCTGACAGCCTGCAGCTTGAGGGTTCAATCCCTACTTTATGTAAAATTTTTGGTACTGCTACTGTTTTTATACCCTTGCAGAGGATATTTTAATTTTGTCACGAAATGTGTAACGCATTGAAGGAGGCCTCACAGACCCCATAAAGTATATTCTATATGTATATATATGTATATTCTTGATCAGGGCGACGCACTGAGTCTATCCGTCTGTTTCTATGCAAACTAGTCTCTCAGTTTTGAGGCTATTTTGATGAAATTTGGTACAGATCTGTCTTTTTGCTGCACGCAGTACATATGTCGGGACCGGCCGGATCAGATCACTATATCATATAGCTGCCATAGGAACCATCTGTTCGAAATCAACATCTAGTATGAAAAACTTTTTTGTTTTTCAAGACATCTCGACCAAATTGTGTGTTCGATACAATTTCATACATCCTTGCCAAATTTGGTGTAAATCGGACTATAGCTTCCATAGGAACGATCGCACAGTGGTTGTACTACTAAAAAGGCCCAATAACATAAAGAAAATTATAAAACAAAGGCAAAAACCATACGTTAAAACCCGAAAATATTATAAAATAACATTTTAAAATTTAAATTCAACTGCATACTTTCAGGGTAAGGAAATCCCTTATTAATAAATTCTATTTTATTTTAATTTTATTATCTATATACAAAATAAAATAAAAATTGGATGTTCAAATATATAGTAGCTTTTATAATACATTATACAAAATTAAATAAAACAATGCAAAAATATATATTATAAAAAAAATTATTCTAACAAATCAAAAACACGATTCGAAAGAATCGTTTTACATTTGTTGGGTAAATTTCGCTGCCCGGTTATGAAAGGATCGGAAGTTAATGACAACCGATTTATAAGGTCTTTATTCGTGGCTAAACGTGAGATTTTACGTGTATGATTGAGTCGATATTTCTTAACGTCATTGTTCCTTGACTCCGCAGCTTCTTCTGAGAGCTCCCCAAATGAAACTAATGC
Source organism: Drosophila neotestacea (assembly GCA_035044365.1). Lineage (NCBI taxonomy): Eukaryota > Metazoa > Arthropoda > Insecta > Diptera > Drosophilidae > Drosophila > Drosophila neotestacea. Next base: position 26,165 of record JAWNMD010000068.1, on the reverse strand, counting down.
ATATTGAATAACATCTGGGGCATGAATTAATATTACTGAGGAAGGCAAATTATACCAGGAATACCTTGATGTTATTTCTTTCGAAATTTTTCTATATTAATTTTATATCCAGAGGAGTAATGTTGCACAGCTTTCAATTAAATGTTGTTCTATGCCAGTTATTTCTGCAGATAAATGAGAGTTATTGAAAAATTTTCTTGCAGTGTTGCCATCATTTGAATTTCCACTACCACCTGTTTTTGGATAATCGACAATAAGACCCATTTTTTCACGAAATTCGGACTGAATATTTTTTTTCCTTCTCTGAAATAGTTCTTTATTTTCTTCGCCTCTTATTTGCCATTGTGTGATTTCAAGTTTATATGAAACGTGAAGAAAATATTCAAAGAAACGAATATAGGCATGTAATGGAGACAATCCAAATTCATAACGATCTGCTTTGACTTCTTTTTGTAGGCATTTGTTAATGTCGTTCATTTCCGTAGGCTTGGCTTGAATATGTAGCACTTCGAAGATGATGTTTCACTTAAGGCATTGCACACTTTGCCATCCACCATAGTGAGTTGGATTACATGTTCGATATAGATTTTCTGGTTGGTAGCGGTGTTAAATTCAGTGGGAGTCAATTGTTGAATTTTGTTTTTAAAATATAGTTCTTCATTTTTAATTAAATTTTCTGATTCCTTTTGAAATTGAATTCGAATCGGGCGGCAATAACGGGTAGACGATGGTCGTGGGTTTTTCCAAATAATTTTCTGTTCGTTATCATTATCAGATTTTACGATTAGTTCAAGAGGAACATATGATGTCATAAATAAGCAACTGTCTTCCAAATAATTATTTTCAAATTTTTGCTTATATTGGCTGTGTCCAGAACTGCCATCGAAGCCCCATTTCCCTATTAATGTGAGGTAACTAGAGGACTTATCGAGTTTATCTGTTACATCGCTTTGTAACTTTAAAATGCGCGTCGCAGTGTGGTCCAATAAGCTTTGTAGCGAAACTTCAACCTTATTAGCTCAGGATAGCTTTTCTGTTTTTCCTTTAAAACATTATTATAGCAGGGAAAAAGGTTAGCATCAATTTTACTGTTAACGAAGCTTCTGATGAGTTCATATTGATGTTTTGTTAAATTTGCTTCAGTTATTAGAGCTACTACTTCACATTCCTTTGCTGGCAAAATCGAAGAATTCGGTGGGCTGCAAGCCCAGCGTAAGTCATCCGCAGCTGACTCATCGAGTTCTGCTAATTCTGCTATCCGTCGCCGCTTCGTTCTTTCTGAGCACTCGGCTAGACTTAATTTTGGACGTCCTCGATCAGATGATTTACTGGATTGACTTAAAAATATATTTTCAAGTTATGCTAACCAGTCCGAATTTAGTTGAATAACTTTTGCTTTTATTCTATGGGATTTATTCCATATTTCAGCAAATTTTTTGAATAAATAATCAAGTACTTTCTTAGAAAGGTTTTCAATAATTTCGTAACCATCAGATTGAAATATATGATTTAGGTCATCAAATACTTTTCTAGCTTTATCAGCATATGAACCTACTACTGAGCACCACATCTCAAAAATATTTAAGCGTGACAGTTTGCACTGATATGAATTGCCTATATATTAAAAAAAAAGTTTAATCAAATTAAAAAATTCAATTTTAAAATTCACAATTGAGATTTCAAAGCACAAACGAATACGACGAACACAACAAAGCACAAAATATGCAAGTAAACAAAAAACACAAAATATGGACGAACACAAAAAAGCGAATAAGTCAGAAAGTTGCAAAAAGTTGCAGCTCAAATTTAAAACATAGACTAAGAAAACATGTACTAGTATTAATAAATAAGTTTCATTAAAGGGTAAGACAGGTATCACAAATTTTTCTTTCTCTGAAATCTGTGTATACACAAAAATACACCACTCGGCAGGTCACTGGTGAAACACACATAAATCGAAAGGTCTATTCTTCTTCTATTTAAATCGGCTACGATATTCAAAATTGATATTATGTTGTGTGAAAATTTCAACTCGATATCTTAAGCCGTTTGGCCTACAGCGTGATATGTCAGTCAGTCAGTGAATTAGTGAATCAGGACAAAGAGTTTTATATATATAGATTAATTAAGTTAGTCCTAGATTCCGTTTGTTTTTCTGGGGAAATATTTTTAAGAAATTGTAATAGACTTTTAAAAAACTGTAAGTCGTCCGAGTCTTCGTTATTTGTTCGTTGGATATTTGTCTCCAAAAGTTTTAGTTTTTAGACCCAGTACATTAAAAAAGTATGGGTCTATTAGGTTTGTGCAAATGTGCGTAACAGGCAGAAGGAGGCGCTGCAGACCCCATATAGTATATATATTCTTGATCTGCATCAACAGCCGAGTCGATATAGCGATGTCCGTCTGTCTGTCGGTCCGATTTTTTGTCACCTAGATCTTAGGGACTATAAGAGCTAGAGAGACCAAATTTTGCATGGACGTTCATCTATATCTTGCATTGAACGAGTTTGTTTTATATTTTTGCCACGCCCCTCTCCGCCCCCGGAAATTGAAAAATAAAAGTTCAAAGTCGAATTACAAGAGAACTAGCGCCTTAATTTTTGGTACATATAATATACACTATTGTCCGAATCTGCCCTGAAAATTTCATTCAAATCGGATGATAAACGCGAAAGTTATTCAACTAACAAAGTTACGAGCAAAAGGAAGAAGGAGAGACGCTAGCGACCTCTCTGTTTATCAACTGATATCTTCGTAGTAGCGCCATCTATTGAATGGGATCGATAGGTAACGCTTTGCACTCAAAAAGTGCTGGGTATCCTACTGTCGATCATGCTCCATTGTAGCTTACTGCATTTTTTAAAACTAAACAAATTGTGAAAAATATGAAAATCACTTTTTTCATTCAGTAAATCAATTACCTTTAAAACAAAACCATTTCTTCACTTCTACGGCTAATAATTTTGAAGTTACAACCAAAAGCATGAGCAAATAACAAAAAAGGTAAATTTAAGAAACAATTTTTTTTCTTATAAAATTTAAAAAAAATAAAAACATACTAAATGTTGTTTTCGAACCGATCGTTCCTATGTCAGCTATATGATATAGTTATCCGATCCGGCCGGCTCCGACATATGTGCTGCGTGCAGCAAAAAGACGAATCTGTACCAAGTTTCATCAAGATAGCTTCAAAACTGAGAGACTAGTTTGCATAGAAACAGACAGACAGACGGACAGACAGACGGACATGTCTATATCGACTCAGCTCGTCGCCCTGATCAAGAATATATATACTTTATGGGGTCTGTGAGGCTTCCTTCAATGCGTTACACATTTCGTGACAAAAATATAATACTCCTCTGCAAGGGTATATAAAAATACTAACCTGACACTTTTTTGAAAAAAAATTTTGTTCCGCTTTTTATGGCGGTTTGTATCTAAAAAAAAAATGAAAAATGCCCGGTCCTTGCGTATTTTACGCCATTTAACGTGCCACGGTCACTTTCATTTTTAGTCCAAAAATTTCTTTGGGGATATTTGTACATTCACTCCAAATTATCTGATCTATCTGAGCAAAAAGCGTTTAAGTTCATATTAAACTTTGGTACTGTTTCTGGATCAAATTTATCCGGCCTACAAATACAGCTGTTAGCTTTCTGTGCTGTTATAATAACACTTTTGGCAATATAATTTGATGCAACGAATAAAAAGTAGTGGCATTTTACCAAGGTAGTATTTATGGCCAATACACCCCTTTACCGCAGATAAAGAAGCTGGTATTCAGTAACAAGTTTTTAACAAACAAAAACGGTGCACCGCAGTGATCAAGGGCTTAGCTGTATATCTTTTAGATGGTACACACCTAAAGTTTTTTTCTTGTCGTCTGCTAATTTATAATAAGACGTACCTACTTTACATAAAACTATAGCTGCTGAATATCTTAAGAGCGTTGCTCTGACAGTCGCTAACTTTGGGTTGTAACGAACGACTACGTAAATTTTAGACTGCTATCTTTTGCTGAGCTGCCTGACGCATGAGTTATAAAGCACTCTGATGATTGATCCTGCAATCCAAGACTTCGAAGCAGTTCATAGTCCTTTCAATTTAGGACCATGTTCTGTACAAAGGCTAAATAGTACGGAGATGCTTTTGCAGTTTGTTTATTTTTAAAAATTTTTTTGTTTTTTTTTTTTAATTTCGTATACGAATAGAAAAAGAAAATTTGTTCTTTATTATTTACATAGGAACATTGTAAGTAGTATTTTTTCCTATTGACGACGCTTAGTATACATGCTTTTAATTAATTTATATTTATTTGCTGGTTAAATTGCGATTTCAATTTCAATTTCAATTTCAAATTCGTTCTACAACCCAAGGAACAAAGAAAAAACAAGATTTTAATTGTTTTTAACTACGACAAAAGGTATGTATAAAATGTATGTATTTTTTTTTATTATTTGTTTGGAATACTTCTTCCACTACATGAACTAAAATGTTGGCACTAACGTTCATTGTGTTGTGTGTTGTTCTAAGGGTTTAATATGATAATTGTATAATATATTAATATAATAACAAAAGTTGCTTGCTAACTTGAATCGCTTAGCCGTTGAGACACTTTGCTTTAAAATGTAATTAACAATCGAGATAATAACGTGTGCAGAACTGTTTAAGCGAAGTGCGAAACGGAATTGACATGAAACTGTAATACAATTGTAAATACTCCTGTTATACTAGGTGGGAAGATAGATGGTCTTTCAATACTGTTTCTGAGATCTAGACGACACAAAAGGGGAGAGACGGACAGACAGACAGACGGACATGGCTATATCGACTCGGCTGTTGATGCTGATCAAGAATATATATACTTTATGGGGTCTGCCACGCCTCCTTCTGCCTGTTACGCACTTTTTTTTTTGGACTAACGTAATATACCCTTTTGTACTTTTTTAAAGTACAGGGTCTAAAAATTATAATATATATAATGGGCAAGTTCAAAATTAAGATCAATTACTCAGACCCAACATTGCGAGGATTGGGGAAAACCCAAGAAAAACCCAATCAGGTCTGATATCATGTTACTAATTTAACAATAAACATGACGCCAAGCATAATACGACGGTTAGTTAAAGTGGGTACATTCATTAAAAGAAGTCTACTAGAATACGGGGTAAATTAAAGCCTGAAACCCAGTTAAAACCCCGTGAAGCAAATAATAGACTTTTTATGGACAGATTCAATACGATCCTGGTGGTTAAAGTACTCTGGAGACCAAACACATGAACCACATTCCAGAATCGGACGAACAAGAGATACATAAATTAATTTTGTCGTATAAGGGTCAGCAAATTCCTTTGCCCATCGTTTGATGAACCCAAGAACTTGAGTGGCCTTACTGACCGTTAAAGCAACATGTGTATCAAACTTCAGTCTATGGTCGAGGAAAATACCAAGATCATTTACTTCATCTATTCTAGTAAGGACTAAGGAGTACCAAATCAAGAGTATAATTGATGATGTGATGCGAGTGTCTATAGAAAGTCATAACCTTGCATTTAGGACAGTTAAGATTTACTAAATTAAATTGCACCATTTATAAAAGCGTGCAAGATCTGCTTGCAGTAAATCAGAGTAGGAACTGTCCGTAAATGACAGACACAACTTCACATCATCAGCATACATTAAAATGTTAGAGTGTAGAATAATAGAAGGAAGATCGTTAATAAAGAGGTTAAAAAGCAGAGGTCCAAGATGACTACCCTGAGGAACACCAGACGTTACCAAGACGGGCCTCGAAATAGCCGACTTGAAGACAACGTTTTGAGTTCTGTTAGTAAGGTAATCGGATAACCATATAAGAAGATTATATGGAAATCCAATTAAATTTAATTTATTAATTAGAAGACAGTTGTTAACAGAGTCAAATTCTTTACTGAAGTCGGTATAAACAACATCAGTCTGCAATTTATTTTTAAAGCCTTTGATCACTAAAGAAGAAAATTCGAGCAGGTTTGTGGTTGTAGATCTATGTTTCACAAAACCATGCTGGTAAGGTTAAATTATATAACTACAAAAATGAGTCAGTTGTGAAGTAATAATTTTCTCAAAAAGTTTAGGTGTAGCTGACATTTTTGAAATTGACCTATAGTTGTTAACGCAACTCTTACGGCCACTTTGTGCAACGGAATGATATGTGATTCCTTCCAAACAGAAGGGAATGAGCAAGATGCAACAGATAAAGTAAATAGTCTATGTAAGAGTAGATATAAAAAGCCAGCGCAATACCTAAGTACGCATCCTGGCAACCTGTCGGGGCCTGTAGAGAATACTGGTTTAATTAAATTGAGTTCAAATAATACTGAGTTTTTAGTGATCACGGGCTTAGGAATAAAGTTAGATTTTTGCAAATTATAGGTATAGGATGTACTAGGAGAGTAGCTATTAACAGAGTAAGTGGATTGAAGAAAATTCGTCGTATTTTCATATGAAACTGAATGAGGTAATAAAGATGATTTACGTTTAGTATTTACAAAATTATAAAATCGTTTAGGGTCCTGAGCAAACTGAAGCCGGCAACGACGCAAATAATCGTAAAGTTGCAAGTTAAGTAAGTAAAATTTACATTTTGCAATAGAATACCGTGAAAAGTCAACATCATCATAAATATCGCGATTTTAAATTTTTTAGACTTGATATCTCTCGGGTAAACCTTCGAGGAAAGCATTGATCAGAAAAGATGTTCAAAGTGTGATAAAAAAGACACAGAGCAAATTCTTAGTTACTGCTCGCATAAAACTGGGACCAGTCTTGATTAATAATGAGATTATTTAATTTGTTAAAATCGGCTTTTCTAAAATAGCGAGGCTTAGCCGCTGCTTCAGAGAGCACAGTATGCTCAATCATAGGTAGATCACCCTACGTTAGAAATGAATCTTCGGGAAGCACAAGCGGATCTATTCTACTAACAACACAAACTGAAAGATCAGATACAAATATTAGGTCCAGAAGACGGTTGTTACTATAACGAATATTGTTTACTTGATAAATTGAAAGATCTATGATGCTATTTACAAAACTCATGAGAACTAGTTGGTACAACCAGATTATTAACAATAATTAAAAGAGATACTATTTAAATATAGATTAGTTAATTTAGATTTAAGGCCTCTAACATTTTGGTACGCTAACAGGAAAGGAAAATTTAGTTTTTGAAAGATTCGATATATCAACTGGTTCAACTGTAGATAAATTTATTGGTAACGAGACAGTAGGTCTACTTCTTTTATGAGGAGTAAACTCTTTGATAAGCAAATCATTAGGCCAACATTTTCTACAACAAATTGTTATGAATAATTCCGGCGGCACATTCAATTTAAAAGATGATATGAACGTTAGTTGAGAAGAAATTGAAACTTTAAAGCTGAACTTAAAAATGTACGCGTAGTTGCGAACAAGTACAACAACGAGTACACTATTTCAAGTACAGTTATTAGGATAGGGAGCCAAAAGCGAGAGAGTGAAAGCGTTGAAGAGAGTAAAAGTTCAAACAACAAAGCTGAACTAAACGTGTAAGCGTAGTTACGAAAAGAAAGCAACAACGAGTACACAAAAGCGAGAGAGTGAGAGATTAAGAGAGAGTAAAAAGTTCTAGCCAAATACAACAATAACACAGCAATTAAACCGCGCAAATAAATTTGTTAGTTATTGAAAGTTTATGATTATTTATAATAATGCAAAACACAACACAGTAACTAATCACTTTTTGCGATACACACAGAGTTATCGACGATAATTTATGTATGTATATATTAATAACGCACAAATAACAAAATAACACAGAGTAAAATAGAATACGTCCGGTCACAGTGAAAGTTAGTTGATTATCTCATTATTATCCGTATCAGTCCTGAAAATTTCGTTCAAATCGGATGATAAACGCATATATACAACTAACGTTGTAATGGGCAAAAGGAAGAAAAAGAGACGCTGGCGACCTTTGTGTTTATCAAATGATGTGTCGCGGTTCGTCGATACGCCGCCTGGTGTAATTCCGATGCGATAAGATATAATCGATAACAAAAGAGTTTGAAAAGCCAAACGAACAGATCTCACGCTCCGGCAAAAGCACGCCTCACGATCCAAAATGCAAATAATATTAATAAATAAATTGAGTGATAAATAGAAAAGTAAAACGTGTATTTCATTCCCAAAATACCAGATTGGGGACCCCGAGTTCTATTTTCAGCCAATTGTGTGACACAAGCTACTTTGCAGCACCACACACACACTCACCAGCGCGCCAAATTCTTGAAACGACGCGACGCTCCTTACACAAGCGCAGATTGAATTTTACAAGTTGCTGAAATTCACGAACACACCACGCTACAATTTGCGACCAAAAGTTAAAAGGAAACTAATTTTCGAAATGGCTTCAGAAAACGAGGTCAATATTTCAAACAGCAACGACGCTCAACTGCAAGAACAAGTCAGGCTACTCCAACGCCAAGTTGAGTCCTGGACAATCCTACGTTTGCCAAAATTCACACCAAACAACCCACATCTCTGGTATGTAGAAATCGAGCAAGCTTTTCGTTTGCACGGAATTGCCGCCGATGAGAAACAATTTAATCATCTTACTGTAAGTCTCGACCCTGAGGCTGCTCTTGCTGTAGAGGATTTGGTCATTCATCCACCGGATGATGGCACATACAATGCTTTAAAGTCTCGACTGTTGGGGAAATTTGTGGAATCGGCAGAATCTAAGCTGCGCCGATTGTTGAATGGTGTCGGAACTGCCGGTTTGAAACCCACTGAGGTATAATGCGTCGTCTCGCTTCAGAGTCAATCAACGCAGAGGTAATCCGCACTCTATTTTTGCTTGAAATGCCGACACACTTTCGCCCAATTTTAAGCATATGGCAAGGCCACGACCAGGACAAGCTGGCTAAAACAGCCGATAAGATGCTCGAGCAGGGTGAATCTAATCCAACTTCCGCTACTACATCTAGCATCATACAGCCCACTGGAAATTCAGTTCATGCTGTCTCTTCATCTGACACTTTAAATAAATTGACTAGCAGTATTCGCTCGCTCTCTCAAAAATTCGATAATCTGCAATCTGATATGAAACGTCTTCAATCTTCAAGTTGCTCACGCAGTAAGTCCAGTGGACAGTCCTCACGTCAGTCTTCGAGCAATTGTTCTGGCTCAGCAGGCCTAGCTCAATCGAGTAATCAGCAGTCTGAGTTTTGATTCTACCATCAACGCTATGGGAACGATGCACGAAAATGCAAAGCCCCATGCGCTCACTCAAAGGCTTTAAACTAGCTCAGCTGTCGCCTACAACGCACAGTAGATCCGTCAGAGGCCAAAAATTAAAAAATGCGATGACGTAGGATTTAAACAAAATGTAAACAAATTTTCTTTTAAAAGTCCAAGATTCTCAATGGCATACAGGATTTTTCTGGAAATCTAACGGTACTTTCTAAAAATAGCATTGCAAACATGAACACGTGTACATTTTCGCAACGCAGCTGCGCTCAGAAAGTTTTTTCTCTTGTTCAAATCGTCCTTTAAAAATCAAACGTTAGCTAGAGTGCTCCGAATTAAATTATTTAAAATGAATTTTGAAATTGAAGGTATTTACTTTAAATCGAGATATTAATAATTAGCTTTCCTGTCAAAGTTTTTTCGTAAAACTAATTTTATCGAATAACCCTTTTTTGTGTATATTGTGAAAGTCTATTTTATGTTTAGTTAAAATTTTAGTTGTCTTCCAAGAAAATCTAGAAATTGGTTTGTATGTCATTGTGTTTGTCCTTCTTTTAAGGTGTTAAATGTTATAAAATTACCTGCAGAAATTTGCAGATGCGTGTGTAATCATAATTATACAAACGCCGTCTTACGTTTTCCATGGTCAGTTTTGCCTTGCAAAGTAGATATTTTTTATGCTGTTTATTTTTTTTATTTTTGATGATGTTATTATTTCTTAAAATATTTTTGTTATATTGATATAATAAAAATAAGTTAGTTATTGAAGTCGAATCAATTATTCTGGAAAATAGCACGATTATTAAAATTCATTCCGATAGTTCCTATGGCAGCTATATGATATAGTTATCCGATTTGAACCAGATTTGGTAGAGATGCATGAAACTGTATCAAACACACAATCTGTTTGATTGTTTGATTGAGATTTCTTGAGAAACAAAATAGATTTTCATACTAAATGTTGATTTCGAACCGATCGTTCCTATAGCAGCTATATTATATAGTGATCCGGTCCGGGCTGCGTGCAGCCAAAAGACGGACCTGGACCAAGTTTCATCAAGATAGCTTCAAAACTGAGGGACTAGTTTGCATAGAAACAAATGCGCACTGCAGGTAGCGCACAAAAGCGCTCGCTGCGATGCAATTTGGCCTAAGCAAATTTTCAGGCTAAGTGCATTTATCGTATGTTAAACTGCGCCGAAAACGCACATTTTCGCACCTTGAAATTAAGAAAAATCGTTTTGAAAATAATCACAGAATAACATGGTATAAGTCGCTTGCCTGGACTAGCCTGGACTCGGTGTAAAAAGTCTATGTAAATTTGAAAAATTGCTTCAAATATAGAGGTTTAGTAAATAATTTATTTAAAATACTTCAATACCCAAAATGTACAAAAATTGTATATTGCTCGCTTTGTAATTATCACAATTTCTAGGCAAAATAAAGAAACTTAAACTCAAATGAACCATTTAGATATAATTCTGTCCCAAAGATGAACAACTTTAGCAAAAAAAAACAACATGAAAAAATTGTTTATGTTTGAAGAGCTCTACCACCGAAGCAAATTACCAAAATAAAAAAGGAAAGGTCTGAAAACTTCAAACAATTCTCTACCTAACTGCATTTCACGTTTTGCCATATTCCGACTCGTGAGTTTTGATTTTTGCCACATGAGTCTCATGAATGAGCCACTGTGCAACGCTGTGTGGCGACAGTAAATCAATCAACAGCGACTCAATCGTTCAACCCTTAATACTTCAGGAGCACCGCCCGCAAGTTTCTAGTTGACTCCGGATCATTGGTCTCCGTCATTCTACGCTCATCAGCAACTAGTGATCTTAAAAGAAGTGATCTTATCCTTTATGCAGCAAACGAGACTGAAATCCACACCTATGGAAAGTCGGTTATGGAACTGGACATTGGACTCCGTCGTTGTTTATCTCGGCCATTCATTGTAGCAGACGTTTAGACGGCTATAATTTGCGCAGACTTCTTGTCCCAATTCAAATTGCTCATCGACTTAAACAACAATCATCTAGTCGATTCAATAACTGGTCTCACAACTTCTGCCAGCCTATCACAATCAAAGCACTTGTCGATTTCAACAATTGAAAATGTGGTTAATTTTTAACAGGTTCTTCAGGAATTTGTGGATGTCACAATACCTACTAGGAAGAAGACAAGCAATCACCAAGTGCGTCACTATATCGAAACCTCCGGCAGTCCAAGTTCAGATCGATTACGTCAGTCTCGTACGAACTCTCGCCGAGTAAAGACGTGCCTACAAAACAGCGGAACTTTTTCGTAAAAAGTGCCGTTATCTGCTTTTTCGACAGCTGCCCTCTGATTGGTCGAGCCAGCCACGCGTTGGAGTTCGATTCACTAATACACTCACACACACGCGCTGACTTGCGTGTACGTGTGCCTGCACGTGTTCATTTACCGTTGCTTTTACCAATTGTAAACAAACAATTAACTGCACTTTCCGCCGCAGTCGCTGCCCTCGGCAGCCTCATCATTCATCATGGCTACCTCAGCCTCATTTCCATCTGCTGCTCCAGCAGATCCCGCAGCCCCTGCAGCTGCCGCAGTCATCACCAAGCCCAAATGGCAGCTCACGCCAGCGAAGCTTCTACTTGGAGGAGCTCCCAAGGCCAAGGTCGGCCCATCAGAGCCTAAGACGCTAAAGGCGTCACCAGTGCGCGACCGCAGTGGAAGCGACGGAGAGACCAGCTCGGCCAGCTTGGAGCCGGGCGAGATCAAACGCAAGGCCCCGACCTGAAATCCCCGCCAGCTGACGCCCACCCCTCTGACCACCATGAACTCCAATAGATATGCCGCTCTCATCGACACCATGGACGCTGACGAAGCAGAGGAGGAGACCCTCGTCGATCCCGACTCCGTCCCTACTGCCCCCGTGAAGACCATAAAGCCACCGCCGATCTTCGTCCCTGATGTCTCGTTCATCAAGGGATTCATCACTGACGTCGCTCTGGCCATCGAAAACCTCAGGTTCGATTACAAATCCGGCAGGGATAGAAGTGTCCGAGTCAACGTGGAGGATAAGGCTAGCTTCACAAGCTGAAGGAATATCTCAACGTGAATGAGATTCGCTACCAGACATTCCAGGCGAAGGACGAGCGTGCCTACAGGATAGTCGTCAAGGGGCTCCATTACTCTACGGAGATTGACGAAATTAAGGAAGCACTCGCCGCACATGGGCACATTGTACGTGGTCGCGAGATTAAGAACGCCATCAGCCGCACCAACAAGAAGCCGATGTCGCTCTTCTTTGTGAACCTGGAGCCTTCCAGCAGCAACAAAGATGTGTTCGCAATAAAACGTCTCTGCCGGTGCGTCGTCACCATTGCAAATTGCAAATTGATAAACTTTTGTAAGTGACTGATCTGATTGAAGTGCGCTTTTGTTGTGAGCTTTTTGCACTGCGTGCATCTGCGCTCTAAAAATGAACACGTTTTCACATCTTCAATGCTATTTTTAGAAAGTCCCGTTAGATTTCCAGAAAAAACCGGTTTGCCATTACAAAGTTTGGACATTTTAGGGACAGTTTGTTTAATTTTTTTTTGCATAATTTTTTAATTTTGGCCTATGGAGGGAACCACTGTGCATTGACCCCCGCTCAAGAGCTAGGATGTTCTCCAGTGCTACCGCTGCCAGGGTTTCAGACACTCCAAAAAGTATTGCTGGCTCCCACCTAAGTGCGTCAAGTGCGGAAATGACCATCACTCCAACGAGTGCACCAAGTCCAAGGAACTACCTGTTTGCTGTGCCCTGTGCAAGGGGATCCATCCCGCCTCGTACAAAGGCTGCAAGGTGTACCAGAAGGTCAAGGAGCAACATACACCAAAGCCAAGGCCAATGCCACCGCCCACCAGCAGAGAAGCACCAACAGTCACCCCTGGATTCAGCTACGTCAGTGCACTTCGAGGTGCCCAGCAACTGCAGCAGCAGTTCGACCCAGCTCCCTCCCCCCCAAGCCAGACCAACACCAGACTTGACAGACTGGAGGTCATGATGGAGAAGATGATGGACCAAGTCGCATCCCTGACGCATTTGCTCACGTCATTATTGGCGAAGCAGTGCAACCAAGTCTCCATATTGTACTATGGAACGCGAACGGTCTGTGCAGGAGCAGGCCCGAGGTCGAGCACTACCTCAAGACCAACCACGTCGACATCCTCCTAGTCTCCGAAATCCACTTCAGCTCCAGAACATTCTTCACCACCGCAGGCTACGACGTCATCACTGTTAACCACCCCAATGGCACCGCTCGAGGCGGAGCGGCAGTCATTATCAAGAGCGAGCTCAAGTACATCGAGCTTCCTCCACATCAAGAGGACTGGGTTCAGTGCGCCAAGGTGAGAATCCTCAGCCCCTCCGGAGACACCACCATCGCCGCCGTCTACTGCCCCCCACGCCACACAATCGGAGAAGACCAATTCCTAGACTTGCTGGACAGCCTTGGGTCCAAGATTCATCGCTGGAGGTGACTTCAACGCGAAACACACCTGGTGGGGATCTCGCCTCAATAACCCCAAGGGCACTGCCCTGTACAGGGCCATCTCCAGAACACGAATCGACTGCCACTCCACTGGTGAACCTACCTACTGGCCTACAGACCTTAACAAGGAACCTGACGTCTTGAACATTGCCCTCTCCAAAGGGATCGAGCTGCATAGGGTCTCAGTTAGCAATGAGATTGATCTGTGCTCCGACCACTGTGCAGTCAGGCTTTTGGTCAATATCCCAGCCAGCACCAACACTGCTAGGGGCAGATTGTTCAAGAAATATACCAACGTTGAGCGGTATCAACACTGGCTGCAGAACAATCTTGACCCAACGGTGGAGATCGAGTCAAGGGAAGATCTGGACGACGTGATCGAACATCTCAACGTGCAAATACACAATGCCGTCTCGCACGCAACTCCGCCAAGCCGGACCATCAATAGGACTCCCCAAAGAGATGTCCGCCTCTGGTCTCCAGAAGTTGCTGCTTTGGTTGCTGAGAAGAGGCGACTACGCCGAGTATGGCACAATTCTCGCAACCCCAGGGACAAGACAGACTTCAATAAGGCAGCTAAAGAATTAAAGGAGCTCTTGTCTAATCTTCGCAGACAATCCCTGGAGCAGTATCTCGCCGATGTGGAACCGGACGACCCTCAACACAATCTGTGGCGGTTAACCAAATCCTTGAAGAGGCCCTCTCAACGCAAGGAACCTGTCCAGAACGCTAATGGTGCTTGGTGCCGCTCCGACAGCGAGAGAGCTAAAGCCTTCGCAGAACATCTCCACGAAGCCTTCTCCCCCTTCGCTAGATGCACACAACGAGAGGCAAACGAGACAGCCGATTTCCTGGACGTGCCCTGCCAGATGTCCCTCCCCATCCCCACAGTCGAGTCAGACGAACTAATTGGCGAAATCAGCAGACTCAAGGCATCCAAATCCCCAGGCTACGACGGTATTGATGTGCCAGCTATTAAAGCACTCCCGTCGAATGGAGTCCAGCTCCTCCTAAACATAACAAACAAATGTTTCCAGTTAGGACACTTTCCCACCCAGTGGAAATGTGCCGAGGTCATACTGATCCCAAAACCTGGGAAACCTGCAGCCAATCTAGCCTCATACAGGCCGATTAGTATATTGGCGGTACTCTCCAAAGTAGTCGAGAGACTACTTTTGCGTAGAGTCCGCCCAATACTGGACGAGGCGGTTTGATCCCCGATCATCAGATTGGCTTCAGAGAATCTCATGGCACGCCAGAACAATGCCATAGGATCGTTGACAAAATACTGGAAGCATTCGAGGAGAAGACGTACTGCTCCGCAGTATTTCTGGACATAAAGCAAGCCTTCGACAGAGTATGGCACGCTGGACTCCTATACAAACTTAAAACTGCTCTGCCCGCCCCATATTACCTACTGCTGAAGTCTTACCTGGAGCACAGAAGATTCTTCGTCAAGTGTGGAGACGAGAGGTCAGCTATTATGGAAGTCCGAGCCGGAGTCCCGCAAGGAAGCGTACTGGGCCCAGTATTGTACACACTGTACACCGCCGACTTGCCCCTGATACCTGACCCGAGTCTACTAGCTGCTACATACGCGGACGACACCTGCCGCCTCTGCTACACTGCAATACCAGCTCGACCTAACCAACGGCTGGCTAAGGGGATGGAACATCATGGTGAACCCCAACAAATCCTCCCACTGCACTTTTGCATTGAGAAGAGGAGACTGCCCCCCAGTCACCCTAGACGGCTCATCAATCCCTGATAGCAACATCGCCAAGTACTTGGGTATCATCATGGACAGAAGGCTTACTTGGAAGCCACACCTGAAAAGCAAAAGGGCGCAGATGAGCGGGAGGCTGAAGAACAACACAAATTCCAAAGCAAAGCACTGAGGGTCCTATCAAA
The DNA here is from genome assembly GCA_035044365.1 of Drosophila neotestacea. Taxonomy (NCBI): domain Eukaryota; kingdom Metazoa; phylum Arthropoda; class Insecta; order Diptera; family Drosophilidae; genus Drosophila; species Drosophila neotestacea. The sequence continues at coordinate 10,465 of JAWNMD010000068.1, read as the reverse complement.
CGATAACCTGCTCACGTCAGACGCAGAAATCCATAATGAGCTCGGAGTCCCATGGGTGCAAGATGAAGTGAAAAGGCTTAGCAAAAATCACACCGTACGACTGGATCGGCACATCAACCCTCTTGCCATTAGCTTGCTGGACAACAGCACCAACAACCGACGGCTGAAAAGGTTCCACCCACTGGACCTCCCTCACCGCTGAAGCTGAACATCTCTGCCCCTCCCCCACCAACTACCACCCACCCTTCCCCAATCAAAATTGTCATACTCTAAATGAAACTTAATATCAATACCCTAAATGTTATTTAAATGTCAATGTACTTAATTCAATTTGTTGATTGTCCAATTAGGACAGATTGCATATAAAAACCTCTGATATAAAAAAAAAAAAAAATAAAATAAAATAAAACATCAATCGCAGAGCATGAAGAACATTTGCGCGCAGTCATGCAGATCTTACGCAAATATGGCCTTTTTATAACTTGCATGCCAACTAGCGCAGCAAGAAGTACAATTTCTAAGCTACTTGATCAACGAAAACGGTATCAAGGCACCCACGACATGGATAGAAGCAATCCAAAAATATGAACGGCCATCAACCATCAATCAACTGGGTAATTTCTTAGGCATTGTAAACTACTATCGCAGATGTCTAACTAATTGCTCACATGCTCAAGCACTATTAACGAAACTGCTTTAGAATGTAAAAAAAAAATGACCAGCGTATGATCGAGTGGACACCCGAACGTATCGCCGCATTTGAGGCATGCAAACAAAGCGTTACTGACGCGGCATTACTGGCTCATCCACTTCCCGACGCAAAGCTAGTCCTAGTTTGCGTTGCCTCCGATGTCGCCATAGGAGCTGCCCTGGAACAGCAAGTCAACGAGACCTGGCAGCCAATTGGTTTCTTTTCCAAAAAGCTGAGCAGCGCAGAAAAGAACTATAGTAGAAGCAATCCGCTATTTTAAGCATAGGCTCGATAGACGACAAGTCGTCATCAAAATAGATCACAGGCAGCTTGTATTCGCATTCAAACAACGGCCGAAAAAAGCGTATCATCGACGACTCCGTCATTTGGGATACATTTCTCAGTTCTCGACAACAATCTTGCATGTCAAAGGATCTGACAATGTCGTCGCAGGTGCGTTTTCAAGACTTTGCGCAATCAGCATGCCTGTTAGCGTAGAGCTTCGTAGCATTGAGGAGAAACAAGCTTCAGACTCTGAACTGTCAGAACTTCTTAAAAGCACTACAGCCGTTCATCTGCAACAAGTACGATACAACAAAGATGTGGAACTCTACTGCGATTTCTCGACAGGATACGTGCGTCCGTATATACCACTTAATCTACGCAAAAAAATCTTTTCTTTTATCCACAACTTGTCCCATCCAAGTGGCAGATCAACCCGCCAACAAATACGACAGAAATTTGTTTGGCCATCAATGAACTGGGACATCATCAGCTTGTGTAAGGAATGCCTCCATTGTCAACGCAGCAAAATCAATAGGCACAACCACTTCATACCTGACAAGATCGCCGTACCTAACGCGAGGTTTGACCATGTTCACTTGGACATAGTAATCATGCCAGACCAGAACTTTCGCTACTGTCTCACCATGATTGACCGGCATACCCGCTGGCCACAAGCTATACCACTGACGGACATCACTGCTGAAACTGTCGCAAACGCATTTTGGTCACACTAGATTGCTCGTTTTGGAACAACTAAAACCATTATCACTGATCAGGGTACTCACAAGCAGACACCACGACCTTAGGGTCACCGATTTGGCTGAATTTTGGATATGTTGTAGCCCTAGGTCTCTTTAGTGGGCCTGTACAATTTTGTGACGTGACGGCCAAGGATTCGTCCTTAAAACGCGTTTAAAGTTCTTTACACGTTATATACCAAATATGTTGAGTACTTTTCAACAGCCGGGGTAGCCTAGTGGGTTGTGCAGCAGCAGCTAAAGCTAGAGTTCTGAGGTTCGACTCCCCGTGCATCCATGTTTTCTTTTATTTTTTCATATTGTTATTTTTTTTTTGTACTTTAAAAAGGTAGGTCTATTAAGTTTGTGCAAAAAAGGGCGTAACAGGTTGAAGGAGGCGTGTCAAGTATATATATTATTGATCAGCATCGACAGCCGAGTCGATATAGCCATGTCCGGTTGTCTGTCCCTTTGTGTGTCACCTAGTTCTCAGAGACCATAAGAGCTAGGGACACCAAATTTGGCATGTAAGTTCATCTATATCTCGCATTGATCAAGTTTGTTTTGGAATTTTGGCACGCTCCAATCTATTTAACATGCACTATTGTCCAAACCTGTCCTGAATTTCATTCCAATCGGATGATAAACGCGGAAGTTATTCGACTAACAATGTTATGGGCAAAAGGAAAAGAAGAGACGCTAGCGACCTCTGTGTTTATCAACTGATATCTTCGTAGTGGAAATTTCTGGTACGCAACATTAAAGAACAATCTATAGTGAACGCTTTGCACTCAAAAAGAAGAGGGTCTCCTACTGCTTGCTCCACCGTAGCTTACTGCATTTTTTAAAATTAATTTTAAAGTTTCACTGCAAAACACACGTGTTAATAGATTCGCGCAGGACATTAGCTATGTTGTTATTTTTTTTTCCAGGGGGAGACATTGTTATTTTTTTTTTGTACTTTAAAAAGGTAGGTCTATTAAGTTTGTGCAAAAAAGGGCGTAACAGGTAGAAGGAGGCGTGTCAAGTATATATATTATTGATCAGCATCGACAGCCGAGTCGATATAGCCATGTCCGGTTGTCTGTCCCTTTTTGTGTCACCTAGTTCTCAGAGACCATAAGAGCTAGGGACACCAAATTTGGCATGTAAGTTCATCTATATCTCGCATTGATCAAGTTTGTTTTGGAATTTTGGCACGCTCCAATCTATATAACATGCACTATTGTCCAAACCTGTCCTGAATTTCATTCCAATCGGATGATAAACGCGGAAGTTATTCGACTAACAATGTTATGGGCAAAAGGAAAAGAAGAGACGCTAGCGACCTCTGTGTTTATCAACTGATATCTTCGTAGTGAAAATTTCTGGTACGCAACATTAAAGAACAATCTATAGTGAACGCTTTGCACTCAAAAAGAAGAGGGTCTCCTACTGCTTGCTCCACCGTAGCTTACTGCATTTTTTAAAATTAATTTTAAAGTTTCACTGCAAAACACATGTGTTAATAGATTCGCGCAGGACATTAGCTATGTTGTTGTTTTTTTTCCAGGGGGAGACATTAGTATTTGACTAGGTGCCGTAGGTAAATGTTTGTAACTACGCCAAGACCGCTTTGAAATTTTTTCGCAATAACTAATGATACATCGAATTATATCCAGGAATAAAATTTGTGAGTTTTAGAGACAATGGGTACAATATATAAATTAGCAAAATAAATAAAAAGTTAATAAAATAAATGGGTTTGAATATAGGCGCCAAGGGATTATCTAGAAACGGACTCTTTACAACACTACCCTAGGCACTATACAGCACTGCTCTAGGCAGAATTTGGCTGTCTCGCTCCAATACTGCGAACAGAGCAGCTGGCACGCTGAGCAGTTTGTATGGCAATCGGTCAACTTCCCAACTTCTCGAGGTACGAGTCAAAAATTAAAAAATTTGTATTTAATTTGTTCGTATTATATCCGTTTTCAGATCTTGGAACCCGGAAACCGTGGTATTGCCGAGTTACTTACTACGTCTATACAGACCATTTGAGGTATTTCTAATTCGAAAATTACCCCCTGTTTAAACAGCATATAAGAAGTTCACGAATAAATGATCTGGATATCTTTTAAAAACTCTTTTTTTCATTTAGTAATTCACAATGATGTTACGGAACTGCTTGTATTCCCTGGGGCCGCACCGGCTGGCTCATCGGTACTCAGAGCGAGTACCGATCCTGGCCAACAGTACGCATAATCGATACGTTCATCGATATTATTAATCTAAGTTTATAATTTTAAGTTCAATTTATTATCGTTAAATTTTTATTTTTATTTAATTTATCCTGATTTTCTTTAATAAATCACATGTAACCAACACAAAAGTAATATCGTCTGGCTTTTTGTGTAATACCTAACGGATTTAAGCAAAAGACACAATATGTATGAGGAGGAACTCACAGGATAAGCACATGCTGGAACTCTGGTGCTGCGGCTATATCGGACAGCTGTAGCTTTTAACGGCGTGGTGAGCTTCCGTTTCCGTACAAAAAGGCAACCGCTTTGGTGACTCAGGTGGTATAACTGCTTTGGTGCTGCTTCCCGCTGCTTATATGCACGATTGGCTTCTCCAAGGACAAGAAAATGGTGACGGTTCGCTGCGCCGTGGCCACTCTTAGCTGGTGTTGACACCGCTCTTAAGATGCCTCGGCTGCAACCCGGTTCCTTGCTCTGTGCAACGTATGGTTGCCGGCAGAGTCCAATAGCAAAAAAAAAATTGGTGATTCAATTCCAATCAGTCTGCATAGTTGTTGAGCAGCGTTGCAGAGCCCAAACGGCATGTGGCGAAACTGATAGAATGGTCTTCCTGGTACGGTAAAGGCAGTAATGACCGACTCTTATCCTCCAACTCGATTTGCCAAGAGGCGAACTTCAAATCCACGCTCGAAATAAAGTACGTATCATCTATGCGGGACAATATGCCTTCGATGCATGGCAGGGGGTAAGCATCTTTCACAGTCACGCTGTTAAGCTTTCGAGCGTCTAAACAGAATCTGCTCTTCCCAGGCTTCATCACTACCGTGGTCCTGTTGCTCCATGGACTGTCGCTCTCCTCGATGATGCCCAACTTAAGCTTCTTGTCAGCTTCAGTCCACACGATCCCCTGTTTCGCCGGGGACAGAGGGTCGGTCTTCACGGGTTCGGTTCCTTCAATCAGCTGTATCCAATGCTGTAGCAGTTGAGTCTTCCCTAGTCCGTCTCTCTCGAACTGGAGAAATCGCTCTTCACAGCTTCCAACTGACTCACCTGCCCCTCTTTCAGGTTCCACATCCCCGGATCAGACACGAAAACGTCCTCGTCCCTTCTTCCAAATCCTCTGTCGGATCTTCGCCCGGATGTGGCGACATCTTCACCTCGTGGACCATCGGTTTGGATCCGTGGGAATAGCACGGCTGCTGTCCATACCCGGATCTTCCTCTGCGACTAAGGTGCCGCTCCACCTCAATGCACTCCTGACGCAGTTTGTCCACCGTAAGTACATCCATTGAATATATATACTTCGCCAGATTGTCCTTAAATCCTTAAATCTGGAACCGCGAGGCAAGTTGGCGCATTTGGTGGATGTAGTCATCGGCTCGCTCGCCTGCCTGTTGCTCCCGCTGCAGCAGCTCCTGCTTCAACTCGTGCTCCGTCTGGTACCCCTGAAAGCGGTCCAACATGGCCTGACGTAGATGCGTCCAACTGTCGACTCTGGAGTGTCGTACATGTACCCAGTACCACTCTCGGGCTCGACCTGTTAAGGGGATGTAGAATCCACGCAGGATTTATTTTCACGGGCACTGGTGTTGCCTCTGCAAAAACTCAATCCGAAAGACGAAGTCTACCACCGAGTGCATGGAGCCCTCTCCATCGAACTTCACGTTCCAGAGCTCCAGCTTAGGGTACGTTCTATCACGCCCGTTCACGTACGCGTTCTCACCTCTCCTGTCTTCTTCTCTCCTATCATCAGCAGGATTGGCTGCGCACATTTGGTTTCCTCCATTGCCTCACGTAAGGATCTGGTGCCATTCTGGGGCTACTGGAGGTATATTCTGGCTCCGGCAGTGGCTGTCTCGAAGGCAACGATGGTGCTGGCTTCCCTCCATGGAACTTTGGGATGGTCTCCGTGCTCGAAACAGACTCCGGATCTTTCGGGCGTGTAGGAGCAGCGGTGCTGCCCTTTGCGGCCTGATGACCTCCTGCATCAGCTTAATCATCTCAAAGAATCCGCTCCGGATCTCGTCACGGATTGAAGCAGTGACTCCCTCCTGCAGAGATCGCCGGTATGTCTGATTCGCCTGAGCGATGGCGACATTTACCGCTGATGAGATGACAAAATCCACCGGCTCTTTCGCGGGCTCCTGTTGCGGGAATTCCAACTCCCGTGGGCGTCCACACTGAGGGGCTGAATCCTGGCCCACATTACACAAATCGTTAGTTGCTGGAAATTAACATACATACCAACGGACGAAATGGTGGTAACGCAGACGCCCCGTCAGCTTCCCAATCTACTTCCTGATTTTGAGCTATTCTAAACTAATATTCTCAAATATAATAAATAAATGAATAGCTTCTCTATTTTCAACCTATTTTTTCAAAAGTCGTTGTTGCTGCAATACTGCTCCCTAATACATTTTCTTAGGGGCCAATGGGCATAAGAGGCATTAAAGAGTATTGTTGTCGCATTCCAAAATTTCCCCTCTAGGTCGGATAACTTGCGGGGTTATCACCCCACCAAATTCCTTCCCCGATATTTCCCTCAAACAAATTCCCAGGGAAAAATTTTGAATATCGGGATGCAGAATTGTAATTGCAGTGAACTTCCAAAAATGATTTTAAGACGTTGAATTTTGTCTTTTGTGTTTCTATTTGAAATTATTATTTCCGCGGTTTAATTATATTACTATTGATTATCGATATTCGATGGAAAAAAAAAACAGCTGTTCGCTGTCGATACCCCCAAAATTGCAGTATTAAAAAAATGCTAACAGGATACGGCAACACTTGCCAATGATGCGACGCATGATTTAACATGCAGCCACATCATTGTCTTCACCTATCCACAGGTTTCTTATGGGCATCATTGCCGCATGTTCCGCTTAACGGAAAAATCCAATGATGCGGCCCAGTGTAAACACAGTATAACAATAAAATCGAATGATGCGGCCCAGTGTAAATACAGTATTATATGCATTAAATTGTGCAAAGCATTTTTGCAAGCTTATACTGTTTTTACACTGCCGCATCATTGTCGAAGGTGCGGAAAAATGATGCGCGTCGCTTTCACTGGACCCGCATCTTTTTTCGCGTCATTTGTTAGCCTGCCAATGTCAGATTTATTGAGTGAAATAGAGACAATTATGAGTTCTAAACTAGTAAATGTTGTGTTTGGTGCAATTGTTAATTGCAGTGTACTTTCAAAAATGCTTTTAAGACTTTGAATATTGTCCTTTGTGTTTCTATTTGAAATTATTATTTCCGCGGTTCAAATATATTACTATTGATTATCGATATTCGATGGAAAAAAACAGCTGTTCGCTGTCGATACCCCATCGATACCACGAAAAATTGCAGTATTTAAAAAAATACTAACAGAATACGGCAGCACTTGCCAATGATGCGTCGCATAATTTAAGATGTGGCCGCATCATTGTCTTCTTCTATCCACAGGGTTCTTATGGGCATCATTGCTGCATGTTCCATATAACGGAAAAATCCAATGATGCGGCCCAGTGTAAACACAGTATTATTCAACTTTCTAGTGTTGCTCAAATACATGTAATGGTGCGTATACGTGTAATGTTCACACAAATACGTTTTCATGCACTGCGCTCCGTATAAACAGGGTGACTGTGCGACTATTGCTTAAAAAAAAAGCATTAATGCTATTGATTCCATAGCATCGATAGTGTTATCGATGATTTGACATCACTAATTCAATGTAAATACAACACAACATTCTTAATAGCGGCACAATCTTTATCAAGTGTTGTTAAATTTCAATTATATAGGAGTGCCGTAAACTCGTGTGTGGAAATCATGGATAAGGAGAAATATCCAAACAACATATCTGTGTCTGTTTCCTTCGATGAACAAATGCAGAATGATCAAATTTTTGGAATTTTAAACAATTTTTCGGATAATCTAGATGTCTTGGAAAATGATCTGAATAATGCAATATTAGCTCACGGCTTGTCAAATTTAAGTACCGAAGAGCAGATAAAACTAGACACTTATTTAGCTTATGTAAACAGCACGCTGTTTTGGATGTTCCTAAAACTGAATGGCTTCAATTTGTCTAAGGTAACAACAAATATATAATTATACTATATTCAAAACTATTATCATTTAAATTTTACTGTAGCATTACATTATACACGATTTGCGACGATCAAAAGATATGCTAGCTCGCGAAAAGGAAATAAATGATGCCCTTGTAGCACCACGCTTGGATATTGTTGCAAGTAAGCGGTTTATTGCTTCTGGACTGCACACACGGCTTATCGATGGTGTTATCGTACACAAAGAGCATTAAAATCTTAGTCTAATGCTAGTTTCACATAGCGTCATATTTGGAGATGACTCTTTGCAAGCTCTGAGGGGCAATATGAACCTTGCGTTGCATACCACCTTCAGAATCTAACACCGTCCGAAGTAAAACTAAAATGGAGGCGCCTAACAAATGGACATCTGGGCAGCAACCGCCCTGGGCGCGAGGATATTAAGTACGCCAAAAGCACTTGTTAATTTTTTAAAAAAAAAACTTCTTTACTTACTAAACTTGATCCTTACAAAATATATATTTGTATTTTTGCACATAAATAATATTATATATTTCTTAGAGTATTTATAAATTTCAATGCCATCTCTGATTGTAGAATTATATTTGCTGCTAGCTTCGCTCTCCAACCCCCTGCTCGCTGCGGTCGCGGAAATGTAGAGAAGAAATGGACACCTCACAGCAGTAGCCGGACCTTGGCAATCGAAGCGAGTTTTATATCTTTAATCGGATTCCATGAACTGTTTTAGATTCATTTTATATTATTTTTCAGCAACTTCAAATCAGTTGATGGAACGACTCTTTTGTTGAGCTCGAAATAATTGATCTCTTTCGTGCTTGTTGTCAGAAAAAGACCACTCTTCCACTGACACGATGCAGTGTTGCCAATTTGTCCTTTTTACGGACTGATTTGTCCTTTTTGAAAGTGCGATTGCCGGAAATTCGGCAAAATTGTAGACGTATAGTCTGGCAACGCTGGCTGTTTTCGATTAAAAATTAGGTAATCGACAACAAAAACAGCTGATATGGAATGTTGAAAATGGCGCAATTATATATTTTAATCAGGGAATGAAACCGAAACGAATTTCGGTTCCGGTCGGTACGTACCGAAACGAGTATTTCGGTAAAAGGTTCTATTTCGGTGTTGTCCTTTCGGTTCCGGTTCTCGTATCGGTCCATACCGGTACAATAAAGTAATTTTTAAAAAATTTTAAGGTAAAGAAAATCGAATTTTATCAACAAATATTTGTGTATGTATAAACGTACAAATGCATGCATTTTAGCATGTTAAGTCTTACAAATAATTCGAGAAATTTTTGTATAGTGGCAAAACCATGTTCGTACGAAAAATAACAATCAAATTTTTTTAAATGTACTGAAACCGTACCGGTACGAACGTTTCGGTTTTCGGTTCTTGAAAAATAATTTATGGTTCCGGTTCCGGTTACGGTATTTCATTTGAAACGGTTAATTTCGGTTAACGGTTCCGGTTACGGTTTTATTCCCTGATTTTAATGTTATTTTGTTTTATTTCTATTAACATACTTATGTTTTTTTAAAGTAAGAGGAAACAATAACCGCGAAGCGCAAAAGGTTAATTGTGGATATGGGCACGTTTTTAATGAAAATATGGGAGACGTATTGAATGATATGAGTGGGGCCAGAAAAATATGCGTATATATGCAGAAATGGTCATCACAATAAGAGAATATGGCCTATATACGATCAAGGGCCTATTCACGATTATATATTCGCACATTGCCAGTCTGTGAAGCAAATTCGCTGCTTTAATTACGTTTTTGCAAAAAATATATGACTGCTTGATTCATAGTAAACAAAAAACAGCTAACAACGTCAAGTTGGCGGCATTGTGTCCAGTGTAGGCAGCTTTGCCGGTAAGATATCGGTTTTTGATTAGCGGCGGCAATGTAGGGACGCTCGTAAAATTTTTCAATTACAGCTATGTGGCATCGCTTTCAGATTTATTTTTCGACATCGATAAGCATTTCGGTCCTGTTAGCAGAAAAAGTAAAAGTCTTATTCGCTTTTACATTAGCGTGTCCGAGGCAATTCGGTAGGAAATCCCCACTTCGCTACGGCAGGTTCCGCTCCGAACTCTAACGTTTTCCTGAGCTCGTCATAGACTCATTCTGCAGGAAATTCATTTTCTATTTCTGCAGTAGGATAATTCTAAGTAGTTGGGAATTCTTGCAAATTCCATTTGGAATGGCTAACATTGCTCCCTCCCTAGGAATCTGGCTGCTGCATAAATATATATTTGTATATATTTTTTTTCAACTTTATTCTTTAGTTTCACTCAATAAACATTTTCATACAAGAACTTTATATCAACTTAATAAATACTAAAAAGAGGTGAAACGAAACTGTAAATACATAAGTTTTTTTTTAATACATATATTTCACTGTTATTTGTATATATATATAT